>VZRZ01005515.1:866233-958336 GCA_013398175.1 Climacteris rufus | reverse complement strand
CAAGGACGGCGGCTTCAGCTCCATCGAGCGGCAGAGCGCCGGCAGCTACTACGAGCGCGTCAAGGTGGGTGCGGCGGCGGGCGGCTCGCGTGGGCCGCGGCAGCTCTAAGGTGGCCCTTCCCGCCGAGTTAAAACGATAAGGATGACTCCGTTAATTTACCACAGCGCATTATAAAATGGTAAATAGCCTGCTGAAAGGTGTACGTACACGCATTCAGTCAGAGACGCTAGCCGAAGAGAAATCGCGTTCACGCCAGCGAGCCCTGCCCTTGCACAGCGCTCAGGTGAGCCCGGTGTGACGGGGACCAGGCAGATATAGTATGGCACAAAAGGCCCCGGGGCAGCTTTTCGTTCATATTTTTTTCAAAAAGCAAGAATTATGGGTACAAATTGAAAGAAATTAGAGATTAGAAAGAAATATTTTACTGTGAATGTGGTGGGATACTGGTACAGGTTGCCCGGGGAGACTGGATGCTCCAAACCCTGGCAACGTTCAAGGCCAGGTTGGATACGGCCTTGAGCAAGCTGCTCTACTGAAGATATCCTTGCCCCTGTAATCTCTAAAGTCCATTCCAACCCCTTCACATTCTGTGATTAACCAGTATCTTTTGCCTGGTTCCAACAGACTGAAATTAAGTCAAACGTGTGGACGCTTTTTTTTTCCCGCTCTAAAACCAGCTTCAGCCATAGCAATGCATTTACTTTCCCATAGTTGCTTCCTATGTGCAAAAGGATGACTGAGTTCAGCATTCATACATTATTCAGAACAGCTTAAGAATCTTAAAACTATCTTTAAAAATTAGTAAGTTGGAAAGCTTGGAAGTGAGCTGCTATTAGCAAATTGCTATTCTCCACCGCAATGCACAGCAATCTTGCAATGCAGTTCCACAGAAATAAGCTCAAATTTCACATCAGACACGATTAGTACACCAAGGTAGATCAAACCACAACTGCTATAAAAGTCTCAAGAGAATAAAACCTAAGTTGCACACTGACTGTTGTATTCTTATACTTTGCAGATATCTGAACCAAATGAGTTTGACATCATGCTTGTAATGCCTGTTGCAAGGATTCAGCTGGATGAATCTGATGATACTGGAGCCTATTATTACGTAGCATTCAAAAGAAATCCAAAAGAAAAGCATTTGTTGAAGTTTTTAGATGAAGATGAAAAATTATCAGCCTTTAAAATGCTTGAAGCACTGAGAAAAATTATTAAACAAGAAGTAAAAAACATTAAGAGTAAGTACTGAAAGAACAAGCTTCACCTAAAAGTGCTAAAAATCCAGTTACATTGTGCATATGTATTGCTCCATTCTTAATAAAATGTTTTCTTGCCAGTCCCGTCTCTTTGTGCCAATGCCAATGGAGCTGTAACCCGTTCCCAGTATCTCAAGTTGGCTCTTGTGTTAAGAATCACAAATACATCCCAGCTAATCTTATTACGTGATTAACTCCACTGTGCATATTTTATGTATTAAAATAACAAATACTAAAGGCATTTACTACAAGATTCTGTTGCATGCTTGGTATTTCCTACATGACTTATGTATTTTGCATCTATCTGGAGTGTACATAGAGCCACTTGTTGAACTGGTAGTAAAACAGAGCTTTCCTTCATATGGTACCTAATGTTTTTATATCGATCAATGCAGAAAACGTATCCCCTTTTAGGGTTATTTTTCTCCAAAACCTTTGGAAACATTGTGGCCAAATCTCTTCGTTGTGTGTTTTGAACAGGGAAGCAGTTCACTGAAAAACATTCCTGTATTTCTGATTCTCAGACACAGCAAATCAAGCAAACACAGCACTGTTCCCTATCTCACAGAACTCCTCAACAGGCCTGCTCAATGTTTCGTTTAACATCCCTATCCTGTAGGATAAAGAACCAGTGACTGAACCCAGCTATTTGATTATGAATCCTTTAGTAAAAACTTAAACATTCTTAAAAAGGTTTCTTTATATATGTATCTATATCTAACATGAAAAATCACTCTTCTTTGTTACTAGATGTGGAAGTAACTGTGGCAAGGAAGAAGGCTGGAAGCCCTGCAATAACTCTTCTGATCAAAAATCCTCCATCAGAAATATCAGTGGACATCATCTTGACTTTGGAGGTTCAGCACAGCTGGCCCTGCAGCACACAGGAGGGCCTCAAAATTGAACAGTGGCTGGGAACAAAAGTCAGAAGAGAGTTCAGATTTAAATCACTTTATTTAGTAGCCAAGCAAAACAAGAGAGAAAAAGTTCTAAGAGGTACCTCAAATACGGACAATAATAAGTTATAAAGTATCTTCTCTACAACTTGATCTCTTACTACTGCTATAGAAGGGGTATCCAGATCATGTTCAGTATTCTGCCTTCAAGATATCTCATCCTGGATCTATCCAGCTCAAAGACAAATGAAATCCTCTTTAAAGCATCAGATTTGTGGTACTGCTTGTCCTGTACCGAAATGTAAATACAAACTCACTCTGCCAGGCAGCACACAAACCATTAAGAGCATTGTATTAAATCCACTCCATCCAGACACATGGACATGAGCCTTCCCTTGTGCTAGCACTGTACTTAACAGCAGTATGCACTCTTTTGTAAGGAAAATTAAAAGAAGGTTGCTAAAGATGCAGGGAACATCTTCTGTACGTTGGACTGCATCCACAAATCAGATACTGCAGGAAGCAAACTGTACTTTTCTATCAAGATAGAATATTTCTCATTGAACTCTGGTATGGCTACAGTATTTTTTCCTCCAGACCACTGTCACACTGAGCCCACGTCAGTTTGCAGAAACAGCCTGTCATTGCATTATGGGAACTGATGATTACACAAAAAGATTCCAGGCAATCTGGTATTTTTTTAATTAGCATGCCCATGTTATCAATGCCCAGTAAATCAGTACTGCTGTACTGGGCTATCTCTTCCCGTGCAAATTAAATGCAAAGAGTAACTAAGCCAGACAGGCAAGGAAAACAGTCTAACTCATGCAAGGAAGACAAAAGTGATTGCTGATGTTAAAACAGGGCATTGAGCTATGCTAGCAATTATTTTTAGAAGCATGACCAGAATAAGAAAGACAAGTGCTTTAGAACAGTCACCTTACCTGAGACAAACTCACAAACCTATTACTTGCACAAAGGAAAAACAGAAAAAAAACAGCAAGAGTACAGACATTCAAAGGTACTAGATTTCTGTAAGTAAGGCAGTTCCCTAAATCATGTTCAGCAAATCCAAGCTAGTTCAGAATTAAGCTTAATTTTAAAGTAAATCCAAACATCCTTAGGAATTTAAAGCATCCAAACAATTAACTATGTCCTATATTAATTACATTCTAATTGTGTGAAGCAGCTGGGGAATTAAGGAGGAACTAACTGCATTAACCGAATTACTTTTTTTTAGTAGGTGCAAAGAAATAGCTGCTATTTAAAATTAACTCAATGACAAAATTGGGTTTTCTGGCTACAAAATCTGATGCTTAAAGCTGTGTACCCATTTAACAGTGTTGTGCTTGACTTCAGGGAACACCTGGCGCCTCTCCTTCTCGCATATTGAGAAGGCCATGATTAACAACCACGGCAACTCCAAGACCTGTTGTGAATCTGATGGACCAAAGTGCTGCAGGTTGGTATTCCACAGGAGTATTTGCTTAATTGCCTCTGTGAGCTGGGCTAGCACTGTCTAACCCTGTTGCAATTTAGCATTTAAGAATTTGACCTAAGAGTAATTACACATAATAGGAAACAAGAATAAATCTTTTAGGCATAACTGTTCTACAGCAATACATTGCACGTACTTGCTGAATGTCTGACTTGTGTTTACCTAATGGAAAGTAGAAACAGGCACATTGCTGGTTTACACTCCAGACTTGCCTTACAATGCAA
This sequence comes from Climacteris rufus, assembly GCA_013398175.1. Taxonomy (NCBI): domain Eukaryota; kingdom Metazoa; phylum Chordata; class Aves; order Passeriformes; family Climacteridae; genus Climacteris; species Climacteris rufus. The sequence continues at coordinate 954,458 of VZRZ01005515.1, read as the reverse complement.
AAAGATGTGACTTGTTAAATTATCTTTCCCAAATTCGGTACTGTTTAGAAAAAAACAGCTTAAAAAAGTCTGACAACTCCACTTTCTGAGAAAAATTACACTTCTTATCAAGGCAATTTCTAAAAGGATGGTGAGAAAAGAACTACTGAATGGGATCAAGAATAAATTATTTTTCACTTCTGTAAGAACAGTTTTTCAGATTTCTTCAACAAGGAAGAACAAAACCCACAAGGTACAAAACCTCCTTAAGTAAATTAAGAAGTTGGTTTGCTAATTACATCTGAACTAAGAAAGTCACAAGAGAATTAATGCATTATTCCTTGTGTTCAAATACCTGAACTACACATTTAGAACTATATAGAAGGCACCTAATGTATTCTTATTTTTTTAACAGGAAAAGTTGTCTTAAGCTGATGAAATATCTTCTAGAGCAACTTAAAATGAAACATCCAAAAGAACTGGAAAAATTCTGTTCATATCATGTCAAAACTGCTTTTTTTCACTCTTGTGTCTTGTGGCCAAATGACTCAGACTGGCACTTGGGAGACCTGGATCATTGTTTTCAGAAATGTCTGGGATATTTTGTGGATTGTCTGAAAAAATCTCAGCTACCTCACTTTTTTATTCCCCAATACAACTTGCTCAGTGTGGAAGATAAAGCAAGCCATCATTTCCTTTCAAGACAAATAAGCCGTGAATGGAACAACAGATTCCCAGTATTTCAGGAGAGGTATTAAGAACATGGCTTACAATAGAGATCTAATATGTAGACTTGCATAATTAAAACAAAAAATTCTGCACCATAAAATACTCTTCAGTAGTCTGGTACTACAAAAGCACCAAAGCAAAATAAAATCAAGAACACTAAAAGAAAAATGCATGCTTCAGTCACACTGCTTAGTCATAACCCTTAAAAGAATGGTTTAAGTAACATTGACCTTGCCTATCCAAATGTAGATGTCACCTGCAAAATACCTCCAAGGTCTACTAAGAACATATAGAAGAATTTGCAATAGTTTATTTCCCACATGTAATTTCTACATGTCCAAATACAAAGGCATCAATGACTGCATAAAGGCAACAATGGCAATTTTATGTAAAATGAAGATCCACTGCAGAATATCCAAAATACACTCCTGCTTTCAAAAGAAAAAAAAAAAAGCCACTGGAGTTACTTTGACATTACACAGAACAAGTTCTCCAGATCACCTTTGTGGATGAGGATCTTTTGCAGAGGACAATGACCAGCAACAATAAGCAGAGAGAGAATATTTTATCCAAGTAATAGGAAGTTCCTGAAGTAACTTATCCTTTCTGAGTCTTCAGACTTGCTTTAGAAATTAGTCTTTTCACTGTGGATGGGAAGCAATCATTACCTAATATGCTGCAACAGTGTAGATATTTTTATGCCAATGAGCATTTATTTGTTATGATGAATCTTGTAGAAGGAAATGCACCTTTCAGCCTGTATCAAAGAGAAGACTCTTGATATAAAAGGTTATAAACCAAAATGTAGCATGAACTGGACACTCTTGAATTTCAGCTCTGCTTTTCTCATGTTGAAGAAATGTGTGTTAGGAAAAAAAGTATGTTTCCTATTACTAAAATTCCGCAGCATTTGGGAACTGCTGTGCTGCAAGTAAATTCATCTTTTGCTTCTACTTAAAGAAGCCATGGAAAGTCCATATTTTTAGCCTAATTTTTGAAGGCAGAATACCCTACTGACTTGAATAATGCCCAGATTTCACCTCAATTATGAGCAAATTAAGAGGGAAGAATATTTAGAGAGTAATTTTACTAAGGTATTGCCATTTTACTGAATTCTGTTTATTAGTTTTTAATTTACTCGTATGATACATAAACACAAATTCAGGCCAAGCATTAAAGAAAGGAATAACTCCCTCCTATATAAATTTCAAACAGTGAAAGCATGCCCCATTATCACTGGGAGTCTGTGACAGAACATGACACCCAAATGTAAAATGTGAATCAATTTTATCTAGAAGAAATAAAGGCTGATCTTCAAATGTATTCTTTTCTCAGTGACTTTGTTAACATTGCTCTAGTAAACTCTGGTTTTATTCCCTAAAACAGAATATTACATCCATGAAAACAAGAGCAGAAGCTGGGTTTTTTCCCCCATTTTTCTCCTCACAAACATGTACTTCTTGTCATGCTCTCCTCCTCTAGAAGAAAATGCAGACCTCTCTCAAAAAAGCTTGAGACAGAAGTCTTGACAAAAATTACTTCCAACGTTAAGTTTTGAAATAAGAATAAAGAAAACTTGCTTCAGCACACATAGGCTACTGCAAACAGAGCAGTTTTCAAATAACTAAGTCATCCTGAGAAATACTTCTGCATGCCAGTGGTATATCAAGGCAAAGGTACAGTATTTTGAAACTACTGACAAACATTGCTTACAATGACTAATCCAGTTCTCTGGATATAAAAGGAAAAATTATGGCTTTCACATTCTTATATATTTATACTGCATTTAATTAGAAAAAAATCAACAACCAAAAAACAACCAACAAACCCACAATATTTATTTTTAAACAGTTGATAGTGGTTTTAGAAGTTGTATACCACACACAAGAAAAAAATGACATTAATTTTTATGTGAAAATAGTGTCCAAGTGCAAAACCAGATCTATTTCTATATAAAGTTGATCCAGGTTTCTTTTCTAAGTCACTTTTTAAAACAGTTTATTTAAATAAGACAGGTACAGAAAACAATCAAATGAGAAATGAAAGTTATAAATTCAAGCCCATGGATGCTAACACTAATTATAATCACTCTCTATTTCAGTAACTTCAAGGGATTATGCTTATTTTGAGGGCTTTCTCCAAGATCTTTGTACATCCTTTTCAATTTCTTTTCTCCTTTGTGATTGTTTGTATCTTTCTGCCATTGCAATAAGCTTGTCAGGAACTACCTGATAAGAAAGCAACAGAAAAACAAGGTGAGTTTGAAGTAAATCCAAGCATTTAGACTCTGCTTTATTAAAATGCTATTGACTTGTGTGTTCCCAAATTTGATTTCGTTATTTATCTGGCTCCTGTCACTTTGCAGATTCTTTTCTGTAGAAATGCACAGAGAAATCTTACATAAAGTTGTACTGAAATATACTGAAAAATAATCATCATAGGGTCTCAGGAGTCCACAGAATATGACAACTCTGGAAGAGTCTATTCTGCCTACACTTTAGACATTATTTAAAACTAAAGTGAAAAATGATGCATGTCTAACTGAAAGTCACTACAGACTTTTATCAATGGAGATAGAAACAATGAGACTAAGCTAGTTTTCAGGTGAAACACTGAATTATTCTCTTCCACAGTATCAGGTCCTCTCCTAGAGCTTGAAGCATATCTTATTCCAACTAAAGTCTCAACAATTTCTTCCCAGCGTGGTTTTTGAGATGGCATAAGGCAAGAGTGTGAAGAAGTCAGGATACAGGAAGATAAAAATCTCAGTGAGGTAATATCCAGCATCTAGTGCTTTGTTGAGATTTTTTCATGGAGAATCTGTGAATCTGCTAAACATATCAGCTAGGTAGGGTAGTCCAAGTGAGAACACAGTAAAGGGCAGAGATGCTGTAATTGATATGGAATGCTTTTCTTTGTATACAGAGATTACTTTTTTCCACCTGTTTCCCTAATGAATCTGTCCATGCTTCTTAATAAACTTTTCTGTATAAAAGATCCCTTCAGCATGATACAGATGCCTTTCTGTTGTACCTGGTTTTTCTTTATGTAATCTGGAGATTTGAAATCATGGAGAACATTTGGCTAACAAATGCAGCATATTTGTTTTGAAATGGAAGTATTCTGAACCTTCAGACCCCGTTTTCAGTTGCTCTTCTTCCTTTTACATAATGCTTTAAGATTGAAATAATTTCAGTATTTTGATTGTCATGAGAAAAAAGCCCAATACTTTGTCTGTAGGGATAGCAAACATATCTAAGTTTGAGAATAATGTTGTGACTCATAGTAACCCTTGAAAGCAAGGATTCAGAGTTCCTCTTTCCTTCTCTGATAGGTCAGCTGGGAACAGGTCTCTGAGTTCACACACTTAGAAAAAACCAAACCACTTTGGGAACTTCACAGTCTGCAGCTGAATATGGTATCAAGATATGGTATCAAGAGGGAATATGCTTCTTTAAAGAAAGAGATCACATTCCAGTTCCATTTCCCATACTATTGACAAACATCAGTAAGATAGCTTGGAAAAGTACATGCAGGTGGCACAACTGCCAAACACAATAAACAAATAGATAGTTGAGCTTCTTCTGATACAAGTATTGTTAGTACTTACACTGCTAAACAAGAACATTAGTACATGCATCCAGAAGTGAAATACAAATGGAATAAAATATTATGATATAAAAGAAACCCTATTGTTCCTCTGCAGACCTCAATGTGTGTGTATGTTAGTTAATTTTCTTTGGACATGAAAGGGTGCTGTTAAAGTTCACAGTTCCTTTCTGGGACTCATCTGTAATGTAAAATACAGCTAAGGCTACCCAGGACAAGAGAGACTTAAATACCCATTCTCTTTCCCTCAGACACCACAAACACTCACTAAGAAGGGTCTAAATAGCCTTTGACCTTCATGCTTCAGGTGCTAAGCCAGAAGCAATATAAATCTCACCCAGCAATGGATACTTACTTGGTTTGCCCTTTCCAGAATTTCAATCAGCTCGGACGCAAACCTCCAGTCGTTGTGCGTGACAAGCGTCACTGCCTCCCCGGTGCGGCTAAACAAGGAGGGAAACAACTGTTCATCTTCAAAACTCCTGCTAGGCTTTTACTACTGACCTAGGCAGTAAGGAACTGTACCAGGCAATATTACTGAGCTGGTAGAATAAAAGTGGCTTGAGTATTAACTATGCACACAACAGAGAGCAACTTTTCATAAAGATCAGAATACAGCAATTCACCTAAAATGGAGAAAAGGCACAACTAATTTAGACTTTCAGATAATAAACCTAGCATAAAGACAACATATTGAAGTATGAAGAGACACACATTCATATAATAATTAAAATAAATGAGAAAAATCACACTTGTACCAGCCTGGGTAAGCAGCATTCAAAAATGCTACCACTAAACTACAGCACCATGATAGGCTGCAGACTTTGAACTTACAGATGCTTCTTCACAATGTGCTGTCCAGAAAACGAAACAATTCAGCAGCTCACAAAGAGATAAACAAGGATGTAACATTCCAGAATATCTATGCAGACATTGTTTTGAACCATATTTCTTCCTCATATTTAAACCAGCTTTCAAACATCATTCAATCAACAGAAGTGTAAAACTTGTTTGCCTTCAATTTAACAGTGACTTCATTTCAGGACATAAAGCAGTGTGTTTCACTTTGACAGACTCTCAAGTCTTCACTCCCCCACTCCACCCCACATCACCTGTAGCCTCTAGAATTTGACAAGAAAAACACCTATGCAGTGCATAAAACATTGATAATACATGACTATTTGCTGGTAAACACTCACCCTGCTCTTCCAGTACGCCCTACTCTATGAACATATTCTTCAATGTTGCGAGGGAAATCAAAGTTCAAAACATGAGTAATATCGTGCACATCAAGGCCACGGGATGCCAAGTCAGTAGCTACCAATATTCGAACTTTGCCTAAAGGAAGTGTGACAGGAAGAGAATGGGAGTTTATGGAACAAACAGAAAACATACTCCAGTCTTATAATGCACTTATTATGCTTAACACAAAGTAAAAATATGCTTGTTGCACGTCACACTGAGTTAGCTTCAAATACAAGGCAGTAAGTAAACAGTCAAGATGTCATTTTACTATTATTTGCATTTCACAAGTAGAACAGCAGAGTGCAGGAAAATAAGAAAAATGCCTAGTTGATAGAAAGAGTGTGAAAAGAACAAAAACTTCAACAACTATATTCTCAGCTGACACTCTTGTCACAGGACAAGAGTAGCTAATAGCCTTATTAGCATGTGTTCACATAACCCTACTGGCATAATCTGGAGCAGAATGGTTTCGCTGAAAGCACCATCATCTGACACTTGAATTTACCATTCTGTAGACTAACACAACACCAACTTTTCCAGAAGGGTCCAAAGTAAAATAAGCCTTACTTTAAATTATTAAACTTCTAGACATTCCAAATGTTATTGAAGCGAAATCTCTGATTGCTGGGGTTTTTTGTTTGTCGTACTAATGAAGTGTCATACTAATTCAGAGCTCTTTGGTATTTTCATTTCTCTGGTACTAAAGAGACATGGCACTCAGAAATAGACAAGTATCTGAACACAACAACCTTGAAAAGCCTGGCCTAAACAAAGCAGGACTTGAGTACAAACTCACCTTTCCTGAAGTCATCTAAAGCCTGTTCTCGATCACACTGTTCCCTGTTACCATGAAGTGACTGTACTGGAATTCCTTGGATACCAAAGTCACTTGCTAAGTCATCAGCTCTAGGGTGAAATAAAGCAATGGCTCTTAAAAATACATGAAAAAAGAAAGAAAATAGTGCAGTATCTAGATTCAGATCAAAAAGACAGTAATGTGACAAGAAAAGCTTAAGGACAAAACCTTACCGAGGTCAGCTGATATTTATTACAAAATAGGAAAGCAAGACTAATACCCAGAGAAACATTTACCTTCATATATTAGAGAAATATTAATTATTTTTGTGTTGTTCATGCAAAAAGTTTAACTATGGTATAACGACCACTCCCCACATTAATCATGTCTTGCATGCACCAGATGCATATGAAAGTAAACAGTACATCCTATTCATGTATCCCCAAGAATCCCAACATCCAACTTTAAACTATGTGAAATTGAGACCTACCACCACAATTAATGACATTAAAAAAGATACCAACTGCCAGTCAGTCTAAAGGAAAAAATAAATAAAAATACTACTACTACAGCATATGTGGACAAGAGCTATTACAGTTGATAGTTATGTGAACTAGGAAACTATTCAGTATTTCTGTTAGGAAAAAACCCCAAACAAACAGATGTGATACTGGGAAGTGATTACATACGTAAGCTTTTTTCCCACAAAAATGATGACCTTATCTTTTGGCTTCATAGACTTAATGAAAAAATGCATGAAAGCTCTCTTTTCCTCTTCGGGGATAACAACAACTTTTTGTTGTACTGTGTTTACTGCCTGTCAAACAGCAAAAAGAGATGTTAGGTAGAAATAGGTTAGAATAATATTTTATTCTGTTAATTCCCATATTGCAATGTTAAAAAACTAATACTATATGATACCATAAAAAGTATTTTAAACACAAAATATGTATCAGTTTGGAGTTCAAACAATGCAGATTTCTTATTTCCTAGTTGCTTTATGAGAATACGAAAATTTATCTTTAAGCAGTTTTCCAAACCGTGTATCTGCAGAGATTTAAAGGGTATAGATTAGTGAGATGAAATAAATATTGTTAACATTAGTGAAAACCAGATTGAAGTTCTTTAATTTTAATGTATTTTATGTTAATCCAGAGCAAATGGGAACAATGGACTTGAAATGACAGGCTTTTAAAGAAGATTCTGTAAATCTATTTGAAATTATCAAACAGTTCTGTCTAACTATTCCAATAGCAGTTCATTAAAAAAAACTTTACTCCTTTATATCTGAAGGTTACCACAGAATGTCTAAGGTATAACTTGTGAGTAGTGTAAGTGTCTAGACATTCTCATGGCATGGTATCATGGTCTTGTGGCAAGAGCTGAAGTACACAAAGATTCTCTCTCCACATGTGAGCCTTTTACCCTCCTCCCAGATGTCACCTCTTTAATTAAGAGAAGCTCCTGTAAAAAGAGATTAATGCCCTACAGAAAAGAGCTACAACAGCAGTTGATATCTTTCAAATTCCAATCCTCTGTCTTTGACAAGAAATGCCCTTTGATAAAAATGCAGTTCTGATCAGAACAGACACAAAGCACATTTTATCTCCATTTCTATCTAAAAGTGTACTGGATACTAGGTTTCCTCATTTGCTATCACTATAAAAAAAGAAACTGAAAAGGAAAATTCCTAAGAACTTAGGAGAACTACTGTTTCTGTAAATTCTGCTGGTACTGAAGGCAACCACACACAGCTGCACAACAAAGACAGATGAGCAACTACACCCACGTTACAAGCTTTGGACTTTAAAGACAGTTCTTACTCTAAAACATACTTTCTGCTCTAGACAAGTGTACCCCAGGTGCTTAGTACAAAGCTCCCACTCCATTTGAGAAGTAAGCATTAGGAAACACAGGTTCAGATAAGCATCTGTATGCATCAGAAGGAAGACTTTCAGAAGGAAAACTAAGGAATGAGAACTTACTGAACTGAAATGAAGGCTGCCCAATCAAGGGGTCACACAAAAATGTTTGGCAGTATGAAGAACATTCAATGTGATTGATACTTATCACTTGTGACAACACCTACTGAAGAGCTAAGACTTCAGGAACAATGTTTGTTTATACTTCTTAATTTTTTAGTTGTTTCTTAACTTTTAATGAAACTTTAAAACAAATAGTATGGACGTGTTTCTTGAAAGCTCAGATTTGATTTGAAAAGGTGTGTGCATTTACTTACATACAGCTAGTTACAAGCAAAACGTTTCCTGGATTAATTGTAGGTTCTTCTACAAAAGGAAGGGGAAGAAAAAAGAAAAAACAGGACAACTTACTGCTAAGTCAAGAGTGCCAACATAGACAATCATGGGATTTTTCAAGTAGGATTTTGCCAGGCGACGGACACCATCAGGCCAAGTAGCACTGAGTAGGAAGCGAAGAGGAAAACACACACATGAGAATAGTGTGCAAAACCTTCTCCAATTCATTAATTTAATCATGCTCTTCTTTTCTTTCCTTCCTTATACACCAGGGAAACACTTATGCATCCAGTAACAGTAGTGAGCTTCACTAATCTTTAGTTAATAGCAAACAGCACTCCAGCTTAAAAAGCAATTTTGTTGGTTAAAACTACAGGCAACAGTTACAGAGCCTATGCTGAGTTTAGCAGTTCAACAAGACCTAATAAACAAGTTTCTAGGCTGTTTGCTCTCTAAAACAATAGCTGCAGTGCAAAATATGGTAACAAAAACTATTGTTGGGATACTCGATTGTTAAGTTCCCAAAAACAGCATAATGTCAAAATTAATCCAGGTATGGACTAGCACAGATACCAATCAGAAAGTCAGGAAATGCAGTTGGTCCCAGATGGATAAGCATAAGTTGGCATTTCAAACTGATAGGGCAAATTCCAACACTCCCAGGAAACCATCCTTTTTTTGAGAGAACTCCATTGTCTTTATAGTTGACATAAAACATCAGAAAAGGCAGTACAAAATGAAAAAAAATTGTCAAATTATTCATTAGGACTGTCTATACAGAATTACAAAGAAAAACAGTAAAAATTTTAATCAACTGACACCTTTGCTTTGCAATTAACATGTTCAATAACCTAATGTTCAAGTCCTGAGCACTACAAGGTTTAGATACCTCGTCATAATGGTTTGTCTGTCAGGACGCACATCTATTAGGATCTTCATTATCTGAGGTTCAAATCCCATATCCAGCATTCTGTCAGCCTCATCCAAAACCTGCTCAGAAACAAAGTTAGTTATTCTGTTCCTTAGATATGGGTTTCAGCAAGACATTATACAGAAGATGATTTTAATGGTAACAGTTTGAACTGAAGAACCTTCTCCACAATGTCCTGCAAAACCTGTTCAGCTTCTATTTTACCTATTCAATTTCCTTGACACTTTTTCATTCAGTATTACACTTGAAGGCAGAACAAGGAAATCCACAGCACCTTTAAAAGCATGTAAGGTCAATAAAGTAAAATCAACTGTTTAACAGTAATTTGGTTGATGCCTGTAACTAAGCACAGAATTAAAAAAAAAAAATAACAAAAGCATAACCAACCAAACCTAGAAGGAGACAACCCGCTCAATACACTTCCATTAAGAAATTCTTTGTAATTTAAAGGGGAATTTCATTTCTACCTCATTAGAGATCTCATACAGGATCAAAATGTCACTTTGTCAATTTAGCTCCTCATTAGAAGTAGGAAAAAAGCCAGAGCATACAAGCTGGCTCACACTAAGACACTGCAGAACTCCAGAGCTCAAACTTGTTTCATCTGATAAAAAAAGCCAAAAGTGAACAAGTGAGCTGGAGGTCTGAGTACAAGCCTTGGAACTGATCTCTTTTCTAATGTATAAGCACACTTTGGAATGTTTTCAGTCTCATACAAAGAAAGAAGACTGACATCCAAAACTCATTTATTTCCTTTGACTTATATAAACTCAATTTGAAGTTATATGGATTGTGAATTTAAATATTGACAATTTCTAGTCACTTACATGGAAAAATAGACTTTGATGATAATCCCTTTCTACTGCCCTCATTTTGCTGCTCCATTATTCTCTCATATTTTATTATATTAAAGAGCTTTAGTACATTATCTATGTAAATATCTGAAATAGTAACAAGTCATCAATTGAGAGAAGGCAAGAACTCTATTTCTTGATTTAATTCTCTTTATTTTCAGAGGGCTCATGGAGGTTTCATTAACTATGTGAATTCTAATAGAATAGCAAGGCTGAAACTTCACTATTTTATATAGAGTTGGCTGCTATGCCCTTAGCAGCAGCAGAAGCTTTCTATGCTATCAAGCACACTGGTACTTCACTGCAAAGGGAAAAGAAAGCATCTATGTCTATTAGATGGACCAGGGCAGTTGAAGTTTACTTTCCCTATTTCTGACAGCTGCCTAATAAAGATTAAAGGCTGTAATAGATGTCAGATATGAGCATAATGTGTCCTAGCCACATCCTGGTTTATAATCTAAATGTCCTTCAACCAACAATCTCAGGTTTCTTGTTATTTTTGAACATATATATATATACATATCTATATATTTGCTTTTTGTTAATACTTTCGATTTCAGTTCTGTTTCTTGGCAAGAAATCCTTACAAGCCAGTTCTTCCTTTAAAATTTTTTTTCCCTCCATTTTAAATTGGTTACTGTAAGTTTTACACTATTTTTTTTGTATTTGAAGAATAAAAGCACTCCTCCAATCTACCTTCTACATCCTCCTTCATGATTTACATGTATTTTTATTACACTCTGTCTCCTAAGTGTTTCCAAATTACTCATGCACAATTCCAATTTCCTTCCTTCTGCTTTCTCAGCGTAAAGTCTAAAGAAATAAGATTACTTCATCAGATTGCTGATGAATGAATACTGATTTACACTGAACACAGGAAAACACGAAGCAATCTTCATATGATATGTTATGAACAATCAAAAGGCTGTTTATGACAGAATTTCTCAGTCTTGCTTCTGAAATAATGAGAAACATCAGCCTATCTTGAATAAATGGGTTCCTAAAAATCAGAATCAAGGCTGCAATCAACTTGATGGTTCTGTCAGGCAAGAAGAGAAATTCCTACCTCCAATTCACCTCGTGTCCAGTGTCTATTTAGGCATAATTAACAGAGTTTGGGTTTGTGGTTTTTTTTCTGCAGGGTGGTATGTTTGGTTGGTTGGGTTTTTTAACAATTATATCCCAATATCTGATCTTGGAAGTCCTTTGGGAAAAAACTGAGTATTACTTGCTAATATGATACCATATACTTTGGGAGCCTTCATAAGAGTCAATAATATCTTTAAATGAAAACTGCAAATGAAGCTCTTCAATGAACAGTGTTTTTCATCCAAGGTGTTAAATTTGAAATCTAATACTACTCTCTTTTCTCTAAATTAAGGCTGCAAGATTTGTTGGCTGAAAACTGACAACAAAACTCTGGAAACAGAGAGCATCTTATATATTAAAAAATACAAGAACTACAAAGAAAAACATATAGGAACATTCAAAACTATTTTTTTAATATCCAGTTTTTCACATGGGACCTTTTGTAGCACAGCATGTCCTTAACGTCTGAGGCATGAGACAGAAAGCAGGGCCAAATTGTCAAACCAGGCAACAACTCACAGACAAGTTAGAAATAAATTGAATATATGGAAGCATTTTAAAAATAGCAATGGTCTTACATGTTCAGCACAGCAAAAGGTAAGAATGAAATTAAGACCTAGGGATTCATAACAATGTTTATATGGCTATTTTCCCACTGAGATCAAGAGAAAGTCAGTCCCCCAACATTTAAATATTTGTGTGTGGCTCTGCTACTGCACAAGTTCTAATAAGAAACCGAGTCACTGGTAACCTTTAAGATGAAAAGACAACTTCAGAAAGGCATTTCATCCACTAGTAACTAATCCTGACAAAACAAACTTTAGAATGCCAAACATTACTGAAAAAAACAATTTAGCATCTTTAAAATGCTTGCTGTGCTAGAAGCCTATTTTATTTTTCCTAGGGAATATCTCACATCTGCAATGCAATTATAGCAAGTATGAATCATCCCTCCAACACCAATCTCAATGTGAAGTTGTATTGTAATTAAGACTTTGGAAGTTTAAAGAAAACTCCATTAAAGCTTAAGTTCAAACTGAGTCAACCATTTCCCAGCTGGTGCATTACTCATTGCATATCAGTTACTTGCCAAGTATGTTATACTCTTCAAATTTATGAAGTTGTTCATTTGAAGATCATTCAGTCTGCCAGGAGTAGCAATAACAATATCCACACCTTTGGTAACCATGTCTATCTGTCCTTTTCGGTCCCCACCACCATAGACGCAAATACTGTAAAATAAAATGTTTTACAGAAGTAGCATATTAAGTTTCAGCTAAAGTCAATCCTTTTCAAATAAGTGCCACTGTGTTACTTCATTTAAAAAATATCACCTGGTACTAACAAGAGGAATACAGTGTGACTGAAAGTATCACAGCAATTAAAAAAATTAATATTGAGTGGCACTCCCTCAACAGTTCAGCAATAGCTTTCTGCTGAAATTGCAGTGAAAGTAATTTGACTAGCTATCAAAGGAAGATAGCTCAAGTATGTTTTGGGTTGTTCTGAAAATATTTACACAAAAAATAGGTGAATGGTTGAAAGAATGCATGATTTTCTAAACAGTACCATCAAAAGTCAGATGTTTTGCTGTTGAGGTGACTGTCAGGCTTATTCAGAATGCTAAACAATGTTAACAGAGATCCCTAAAAGTAAGTATCAGAGTACAGTAATGTCTGTTTAATCACTTAAATGAAGATCTACACTTAGAAGTTTTGTGCATGAAACCAAATTGGGGGAGCAGCTGATACACTAGAGGATTAGGCTGTTATCAGAAGAACCACAAAAAGGCTAGAGAAATGGGCTGATGAAAATCCCATAAAGTTTAATGAAAGTGAAGACAGGGATGGAATTACCCCACGACTGAGGGCCAACATGCTGGAAGATGGCCTTGCAGAGAGACTTGGGTGGGCAGGAACCTGAACATGATTCAGCAGTGTAACCTCAGAAAAAAAAGCCAGCTGTGTACTAAGGAGAAGGTAGCAACAGGCAGTGTGGGCCAAATTAACATTGGCCCATTACAGGATGAAGATGATCACCTCACAAACAGGGACAGGGACCAGGCACAGTGTTTAATGCACTCCTTGCCACCGTCTCCAACACAGAGGAGGCACCAAGGGAGTCTCAGTGCCCTGAGCTGGACAGCCATGACTGTGAGAATGATCCACTCCCAGTCAACCTGAAACTGTGTGGGATCTGCTGCTCCAACTAGATCCCTACAAATCTATGGGACATGACAGCATACATCCAAGAATGCTCAAAGAGCCTGCTGATATCATTGCAAAGCCTCTCTCAACAATTTTTGAACAGTCTTTGGAATCCAGAGAGGTCCCAGCTGACTGGAAATTGGCAAATGCTGTCATGATTTTCAAGGAGGACCCTGGCCTGTCAGTCTCACTTCAGTGCCTGATAAAGTTATGGATAAGATTATTCCAGGAGGTATTGATAAACACTTTTAAGACAACATAGTCACTGGTCACAGTCAGCATGGCTCCACAAGGGTAAAGTCCTGCTTGTCAAACCTGATTTCCTTTTATGACAAGGTAACCCACCTAGCTGATCAAGGGAAGCCAGCTGATGTAATCTTTTTGGATTTCAGTAAAGCTTTCAATACTGTTTCTCACAGGATCCTTCTGGACAAAATGTCCAGCACACAGCTGGATAAACACACCATAGGATGGGTGAGCAACTGGCTCACAGGTGAGGCACAAAGGGTTACAGCGAATGGGGTGACATCAGACTGGTGACCTGTCACTAGTGGGGTTCCACAGGGCTCCATCCTCTGCCCTGTGCTCTTCAACACCTTCATAAATTACTTGGATTCAGGAACAGAACGGGTATTAAGCAAATTTGCAGATGATACAAAACAGGGAGGACCTGATGACTCCCTTGAAGGCAGGGAGGCCCTGCAGAGAGACCTTGACAAATGAGAGGGCTGGGCAATCACCAAACAGGTGAAGTTCAACGAGGGAAAGTGCTGGATTCTGCACTCAGGATGGGGCAGTCGTGGCTGCAGGCACAGACTGGGGAATGAGATGCTGGAAAGCAATGCCAAGGAAAGGGACCTGGGGATCCTGGTGGATGGAAAGTTGGAGTCAGCAGTGCCCTGGCAGCCAGAATGGCCAAGCATGTCCTGGAGGGCCTTCAGGCACAGCATTGCCAGCTGGACAAGGGAGGGGATTGTCCCACTCTGCTCTGGGGCAGTGCTGGGGGCACTTTTGGGCACCACATGTAGGAAAGACATTAAAGTATTAGAGAATGTCCAAAGGAAGGCAGTGAAGACGGTGCAGGGCCTTGAGGGGAAGCTGTGTGGGAGTGGCTGAGGTCACTTGGTCTGTTCAGCCTGGAGGAGACTGAGGGGAGACCTCATTGCAGTTACAGCTTCTGTGTGAGGGCAGGAGGAGGGGCAGACACTGATCTCTTCTCTGTGGTCACCAGTGACAGGACCCGAGGGAATGGCCTGAAGTTGTTTCAGGGGAAATAAACGTTGGTTATCAGAAAAAGGATCTTCACTCAGGGGGTGGTTGGGCACTGGAACAGGCTCCCCAGGGAAGTGGTCACAGCACCAGCCTGACAGAGATCAAGAAGCATTTGGACAATGCTCTCAGGCACATGGTGTGACTCTCAGGGATGGTGCTGTGCAGGACTAAGAGTTGGACTTAATGATTCTTGTGGGTCCCTTTCAACTCAGCATATTCTTTGTAATTCTTTTCAGCTGTCAACACAGAAGGAAAAGAAGTAGAAAAGCTACAATATAGAAAACTCCAACTATAGAAGAAATAGATTCTGACCATGAGAAAACCAGCACTGTGAAAACTAGGAAAATATAAACTCTGTATTTACTATCTTCCCCTCCTCTCTTAACAAATGCAATTATCATAGGAGATGAATTAAGTCAGAATTGGTAGGAGAAAAAAACATTACTTAACAAGCCAGTGAGAAGCAAGACTACCTTTTAATTCCTTTGTATGCATACTTTGAACACTCTGCCTCTACTTGAAGTGCAAGTTCTCGAGTGGGAGCAAGGACTAACATTCCTGGCCCCCCACGCTGATCTTTGGGTCTGCAACAAAGCATATTTAGAATGTTGGTATATAAGGACAGGTGAAGTTCATCACATTTGACACTGAACATTTTTATACTGTTCTAAACTTCCTCTGTACACTGCTGCTAATGCAATGGAATGGTGACAAATCCAGCACTTATTCCATCAGATTTTTTTTTTCCCCACAGTATGATTTTTATCTTCATTACTAGAAAATTATCTCGGGAGGTGGGTGCAGGAGGAAGTATGCACAGCTAAACAAATCAGACATGGGAGTAGTCCTTACATTGGTTGTGAAGTCAAGTGAATGAATCCAGGCATTAAGTATGCTAATGTCTTCCCAGTACCAGTCTGTGCTATACCAATAAGATCAATTCCTTGGAGTATGATCGGCCATGCCTGGGACTAACATAAAACAACAAATACTTAAATGTACTTTTCACTTTTCTCCTAAGCGTCAGTTAAAGAGTTATCAAAATTGAAGACATACCTGAATTGGTGTAGGCTTTTGAAAACCAACTTTTCTTATATTAGCCATAATATCAGGATAATGCTCAAATACATCTTCAAATTTACAAGCAGGATTGGGAATGCAGCGCTTTTCACCTTCCTTCAAGTCATCACAAGTTATATCATTATTTTCTTTCCTGTATAAAGTAGTGCAATTGTTTTAAAGTCTCATCATCTGCAAAAGTAAAGCTAACACAAAAGACTGCATTTCTTAACTTTTTTTAAAGTCCTGGAACAACAAAAAACAAGTTCAGGCTCTTGAATGGGACTGAATTAGTCTTCTAAGAAAAACTTTTCAGAAAGAACAGTAATTGATTCCTCTAAGAGAATGAACTATAGTATAGGAACTATAGTTCCTATAGTAAGACTCTTAAGAACAACTAATTTGAAGTTATAGATGGTTATTAACCTGACCTGCAGTTCTGTCATATCGGGCTACAGTTATATTCTATTACAAATTAAATAGCTGTGACAAGTTTTTAAACCTAAAGACAACCCAGAACTCAGAGGAATGGCTTGAACTTCTCAGTCAAAATCCTATATTCTGACAAAAACCTTTCACAACTATTTTCAGAGCAGGTCTCTGGATACTCTAGAGAATACAACCAGAACAATTCAGGAGAAAGAACATGACCAGGAAGACAAACTCAAAAAAAACCCCAAAACAACCAACCCCCAAAACCCAAACAAAACACTACATTAAAAACTGGTGACTTGAGGTTCCCCCCAGTTAAAAGCTATGAACAGGCTGGCCTAGTTTTGGCCAAGGACAGAGCTGATTTTCTTGCAGTAATAGTGAGGGGCTGGAACTGGGAGCCATGTGGGCATGCCCACATCTTTATTCTGTATCACCCAAATCATCCCTGAGGGGTGAAAGGAAGGGATTTTCACTTCCCAAGAGAAAGGGGGTATGGTTTCATGTGGAAGAAAAAAGCAGTGCATGGACCCTCCACGGCCACTTTGTTCCTTTTTCCAGTGGAGCAAATGGCAAACTGAGCAGCGAGGTGGCACACTTGGTCCAACCAGAGGGCTTGTGCATCGTTCTTTTTTGTTGTTTCAGGCTTGAAGAAAAAGCAGGGGCAATGGAGAGTTTTGTCTGCCGTGTCCTCCTTCCTGTCAGGGGCTGTGTGGTGCCGGCTGTGGTACCCTTGGGTCAGCAGGACATCCATGTACACTTTTGCACTTCATCATCCTCTTTTACACACTGTTGTCAGCATTGCTGCTGTTTGTTTTTCTTATCTCATTGCTCTTTTCCAGTGAATTCTTATCTCAAAGCAAAATCTCTGCCTTTTGTCCCTCTCTCATCAGAGGGGGGGAGGGGAGTGGCTGCTTGGCACTTAATTTCCAGCTGGTTTTAAACCACAACATGCTTAAGCACATTGATTTCAGTCCTGTACTCCTCTGAAGAATCCATTCAGAAAAGTTTTTCTTCAAGTAGGGTGCAAGCTAGGAAAAGAATGGGCAATTCAACTATCCCTCCTGTTTACATGCTATTCCTCAATACATGTTCTGAACCTACAAGGACAATGTTGTGTAATTTTGACTAGCTCTAACAAGAACACATCCATACACTTTAAGGAAATAGGTGTTAATTCCATGATGTGGAAGTTTCTCTGGCATGCAAGGAAAAACAAAACACATCTCACAAAAAGAAAAGTAATAAAAAGCTAACACTTCAATAAAGTTCACCAACACAATTAGAACTACTGAAGAGGGCTGAAACTATTACCAAGGCCTGAACCAAATCACTTGGAACCGATGATCTGTTTTCCTTGCAAAGTACTGATACAGGTTGTTGGATAAAAATTAATGGATACAGTTAACTGAAGTATGTACTCACCAGGATGTATTTGTAAAGACAAGATAAAGAAAAAGGAAGACAACAGTAATAGAAGTTGGAATTCGGTTTGAAGATGGGATTTGACTAAAAAATGCAGGCAAAAGTGGCAGCCAAGAGGTATTCAACATGTGAACAATACTATTTGGAAGGACCTAGAAAATGTGAACATGCTATCTCATGAAAGACAAAGCAACAGCCAAAAGTCAGTGAACTGTCTTGATTTTTTTCTGTTCTGAAATTCAGCTAGATCAAACACTTTTAGAGAAGCAGAAAATCCCTAAAGTTAATTTTCCAAGCAACTAATCTGCTGGTTGTTTCATTCCCAAGTAAGAGTCCTTAGGAAGATCTAAGTTACTACAAGACCCCAGCACTAATGCTTCTGTCTCAGTATTTAATCTCCCAGTATTTAATCTTCCAGGCATTACACCTCAAAAGTATTTTTTGCCAAGAGGGTGATTCCCTAGAGAAGCGATCTTACCGCCACAGTTCCACTTCTTCTTGTGACATAGATGAGGTCCTTGATGATTCTTTGTAGAAGTTTTTCTCTATTGGAGGCAAGCCTTGAACAATCAGAAAAATTAAAACTTGAATCAGCAAGAAATAATACAGATTCAATAAAAGTCTGCTAAAGCTTAAGATGGAAAGCCCAAAACCCAGATAATGCCTTGAGCTGCAGACTAGCTGGAAGTGATGGAAGACCATTGTTCATGTGAAAGATGAAGGTGGAGACAAACACTTCAGTATCTCCAAAAGAACCACTTCCCCATATTTCAAGTTCTAAAGTAATTTCTATTAACATATATAGTACAATATTTAACAATTCTCAGACATTTTTTTTCCTGTGGCCACATACAAAACACCACCCTTTTCAAAGGGTGAAGTTCAAAATACCAATTGAGTAGCAGGTTTAAGTCTTGGCACAGTAATTAGTGTCCTCCATGACCACGCTGAGAAACCCTAACCTGCTCAGCTCACTGCAAATACTTTGCCAATTTGGGCTCTGAAAGATTCAGTCATTTCAAAGCAAATGTTAGAAACGCTTAAGCATTCAACAGATTTACCACATAAAGGCAAGTATCATACCATCAAAATTTTAAAACCAACCTGCCCACTTCATAGCTTCATATTTGGCTCTGTTTTCTCGAAGAGAGGCCCAGTTAATGACTGGTTTCTTTGGGTTGTTTTCAGGCTTGATAATGTCCAAGGTTTTTCCTGCAGAGTCAGTAACAAAATGCTGCTGTTTGATGGAATCTGTTGCAGTGCGTGGGAGAAATCTCCCCTCAAAACAAACATCTTATGTCTATTCAAAATATGTGAGGCCTTACAATAGAAAAAATGAAACATGTAAGTAGAGAATTCCTTCCTATGTCTCTGCCCTGAAACACTGCTAAATCCTGTACAAATTCAGTTCTGATAAAAAAAGGGAAACATGCTTCTCCTCCAGCTATAAATAAGGCTTGTTGTGCAGCAAGCCTTTGGAAAACTTGTGAACCCAGTATATGCAAACAGAAAGCTTTAATTTTAACAGCTACAAGAGCAAAGCTTACTTCTAAAGCATCCAACACCACCACAATAAAGTTTCAGTCTAGTTATATTCTACACTTCTTTTTTGATAAGCTTAACACTCCTTAAGTAAGTACGGTTTTACACTGAACACATAAATGACAACACAACTCTGTGGAAAATTAGTGGAAAAAGCAAGAAACATGGGGAAAACACTGTCACAAATACTATGGAAATGTTAAATATTTCTACTGTCTTGAAACATACTCATCCACCTGGGACACTTATAAAAATGAAACACACAAGCACTCCAGTCCTCATTCTAATGCTGGAACATAACACCTGGAACCCTTCTTCCTCACCAGTGCCTCAGAACAACAACTGTGGATGGTGTTTCCCTGTGCAAAAAATTGTTGGGAGCACACACAAAAGGTACTAATAGTATCAGCAGCATTCCAACATACAAAAAATGTTTATCATTATTTATTTACCTATCCATCTTTTAACACAAAAAAGCTGAGTAAAGCCAGGCATGAAATGCAACATCAAATCTTAAAACATTAACTTCCCATGAAAGTACTGAGAAGTCAGCATGTCCCATGCTACAATCAGCACTTTACAGACTACCTTTACACAAGTTTATTGCATTATAATACTCCACAGATATGAGATTAAAACTTGCATGAGAACCGATACTGGTGTTTTGGAGGAACCAGACTGAATGCAAGAAAGCAAGTGGTGTAACATTCTGCATCCAAAAAATTGTTGAAAACACACAGGAAAAGACCTTCATAGAAGCCTGGCAGTTTGGAGGGAGGGGGAAACATAGTTGAGAAAGGAGGATACCTTGATATTTCTGTTTTAAGGAGATATGCCTTTGTCCAAGAACAAGGTTAAAGTTAATTCACTTTGTAAAATACTAACAATATAAAAACACTCCAGCAAACTACCAAATACATGGAAAGACAATCCACAATACTTTTTCCCCCCCAAACCCACATTTCTTACCTTTCTCAGTCCCACCTCTAATGTAGTTTTGTCCAGCATTTGTAACAACATTGTCAATCAACATCTTGGCTTTGTTTTGCACATCACTGCTGCCAAAAATCTTTACTTCAGCTTCACAGGTTCCTCTTGTAACCTACATTCACAAAACATCACTGAGTTTTTCTCCATACTGCAAAGATAAGCAGTATAAAATACTATACAAGAACGCATACTGAAAACAATTTTGGATACTTTTAAATGAAATTTAACTTATTCTTGGAAAAGGCTCTTTAATCCCTTTTCTAAAAGAAAAGGAAACCAATGCAAACTTAAGGAAAAAAAAAAGGCAAGAACCTTTTCCTCTTTTCACATAACATCCAAGTTGCATGCTCAATTCCACTTCCTTTTTACCAACTGTAAAACAGTGGAACTATTACAGCTATTGTAACAGCCTCCAGCTTCCTGCAATAACTGGTTTACACAGAAAGAAAACCAAGAATGTTCCCAACAGAGGCCAGATCTTGACAATACACAGCACATGGTACCTTTATCCTGGCACCCGAAGAATCCTCAAGTTCTTTAATTTTAGTTCCACCCCGACCTGTTAAAGACACACAGCAGGTACTACAGAGATTTAGGACAAGCTACCAAAAACTACACGCTAATTACCTAAATATTTTGTTTGTGACCAAAACCAAAGACCCTCATATGATTGCGTCTATCTACAAATAGAAGAACTTGCGATACCAAACTACTGGAAAATGTAGGCAACTCTTTTGTCAATTAACCAAACGCAAAGGTGTGTAGGGGAACGCCCTTCAGTTGAAGAGATGGAGCAGTAAAACCAGATCAAGAGATTGTCACCCTTCCTCCGTGTGACCACAGAGGGGCTTCAGCCCATTTGCACACTGCTGGCTTTCACAAACAGACGTCAAGTGAATCACTTTAGGGAGGAAAAGCTGCCCTGGCGAGTGGGAGGAACCCTGCTAAAGCCCCCTGCCGCGCTCAGGTGGAGAAGGATGCACGACAATTGCAAAGGGCCCTTCTTGCACGGCCAGACCGACGGCAGCAGGGGCTCCCTCAGGACACCGAGGGGGGCCGCCTCCTCCTCTCCTGCTCTCCCCCCCGCCCACCTCCGGGCACAAGCAGCCGGGCCGGGGGTGCACCTGCCATTACCTATGAGAGCCCCGACCAGGGCGCTATCGAGGTGGAAGCACAGGGCCGGCGCAGCGTCCCGAGCCTGGCCGGCCGCAGCTCGGAGCGGCCGCTGCCGCGCCTCACGCCTCGGGCCCCCCCAGCCTTCAGCGCCTCGCGGCTTCCACCCTTCTCCTCCGGAGCTCTCCACGCCCTTCCCCCGTCGCCCGCCGCCCTCCACGGAGGTGCGGCCCCACGAAGGAGTGCTGGAGGACGAACACTGCGGGCCGGCAGAAGCAGCGGCGCTCGGCCAGTGCGGCGCGCCGCGCTCCTCATCGCTGCTGGCGTCCCAGTCCGACATGGCGGCCTCACCCGACTCCGCGGCCCATGCGGCGGGACTTGGCGTGCCTCGAGCCCGGGGGCCGCTGATTGGCCGGGGCGGGCCGCTCTCTGAGCTGTGATTGGCTGGCTCCGTACGGGGGCGGCTCTATGGCCGCCCTCTGCCACAGAGAAACACGGAAGCGGTGAGGGTGGAGCGGAGCTGTGGGGAGGGTCAGTGCGTGCCGTGACCGAACAGCGCCTGTCGAATGGTGTGTGGCACTGAGTGCCGCGTCCAGCCTTTCCTTATGCACCTCTGGGTCTCCATCATCTCCCTGTACAGCCCATTCTAATGCCAGTCACCCTTTATGTGGAGAACTTCCTAAAGTGCAGCCTAAAGCTGCCCTGGGCACAGTTTAGGACTATGTCCTCTTGTTCTATCACCGGTTGCCTGGCAGGAGAGGCCGACCCCCACCTGGCTACACCCTCCTTTCAGGTAGTTGTAGAGAGCCATAAGGTTTCCCCCTAGGCCTCCTTTTTCCGGGATAAACAATCCCAGCTCCTTCAGCCACCCTTCATAGGACTTGTGCTCCAGACCCTTCACCAGCTTTGCTGCCCTTCCCTGGACACTCTCCAGCACCTCAATGCCCTTCCTGCAGTGAGGGGTCCAGAACTGGACACAGGCCTTGAAATGTGGCCTCACCAGTGCCAAGTACAGGGGGAGAATAACCTCCCTGGTCCTGCTGGCCGCACTATTGCTGATATTTTCTGATTTTCATCTCTCCCTGCTCCTCTGCTGGCACAGGGTGGCCCTGGGTGGGCTTAGCTGAATGGTTGACAACATGTGGAAAGCCCCATAAGTCTGTAGGGTGGAGGAGGAAGGCAGGCAGCCTCAGGGGAGTCAGGGGATGAGGGGTGGCACTGTGTAATTTTGCCAGGTGCCCAGGCTGGTGTCATGCTGATACATGCAGTCTGATTTTTTAAGTGGAGTCATAATATTTCATCTCAAGCCTTAATGATGCCTTAATGAAGCTTTTATGCTCAGTATGACTGACTGTTCTAAAGCTGATACAATATTGGAAACAGAATCACAGAATGACTGAGCTTGAAGGGGCCTCTAGAGGCCATCTGGTCCAACCTCTCTGCTCAAGCAGGGACGGACACCAAGAGCCAGTTGCCAAGGTGGCTTGTGATTTTCTCCAAGGATGGAAATTCCACAACCTCCCTGGTCCATGGAAACTCCAGCCTCCCTGGCCATGCTTGGCCACCATCACAGTGAAAAAAAATAGAGAAAACCAAATCAAAACAAAAAAAGAGCTAACATACCCCAATTACACAAAAAAAAATGCTAAATGGGTGTTTAAATTTTCCTTTTAGCAGGGTCCTATATTCTTGTTGTACAGAGCTGAATGGGAAACATTATCACATGTGTCTTTATGGATGCACATCACCGCCTGTGCCTGGTTGTCGCAATCTGCCAGGTAACCCGACAGGAAAAACTACTCCCTGCTGTCTTCTGACCTTTCTCTGCTAGGTCTTTGTACACAGAAAGCAAGGCTGCGTGGTTTAACACAAGAAGAGCATGTGTACTTTTGCCTTTTTTTCTCTCCTGTGTTTATTCTTAGGCTGAGCTTGGTAGCGTTGACGTAACCTGTGGGTACAAAGGGCTGACATGGAAAACCTCCCTTTCTGGCAACTGCATCTTTCAATTTCAGTATTTAAATTTATCAGAGAGGCAGGGGATCACCTGTCCTTGGAGATACCTGCCTCTGATCTTGAAGCCTCTGCAGAGGCAGTGATTTCATCCCAAGAACAGGCTCTCTATATTTAGTGTTTTACACTCCAATACTGAAGCTTTTCTTCAGCCAGCCTGCAGGAAGAGCACAGTGGAGAAAGAAGGCGTGTCCCAAGTGAGTCCCAGGTTTGGTGCAGTAACATTCTACAGCAACTTTCATGGTCAAATGCAGAGGAAAGGGCTTCACCTAGGCCTCAAGTTAAACGGAGGTAACAGAGGAATCCTGCTCTCTGCAGAGGCCCCCGATTGCCAATCCTGAATCCATTGCCATTTATCTAACAGGAAGGGCAGCAATAACTTCCAAGCTCATTTTCAGAGGTGCTGCAACATTAAGTTTAAGTAAACTGTTGAAAACAGTTACCAGAAACTGAATATGTCAGACTGGTTTCTTCACGTTTTATTCTAATAAACTTCCTTTGTTTTGTTTTGGTCCACTTAATAAAACATTACAAAACTTTAAAATGAAAACCATGAACAAGTTTAATTTTTTTTTCTTGCCTGATGTGTGGTCGCACCATACAATCTTTTATGTAAGGAAAAAACTCAGCAATCATGGTACTTTTCAAATAATTTTTATTAACAACAATATGGATTCAACTTTGTCAAGAATTTACAATTAATGTTGTACTGGCTAATGTTGTTGCAGTGTCAGTGGAAGCAGCCATCGTGCTTTCTAAGCCTCCTGCAGACCTTTCTTATTGTCTTTCAAAGAAGTAAAAAATGCTTGCAATAACAGATGATATTGGATATGTCTGGAATTGTCCTATGTGTGGCCACAGCTGAATGGCCACGTTTGCATCCAGATGAATGGACAGGAAAATATTACATGCTTCCACTGACATTGCAGGGGACAAGTCTTATTTCAAAAACTAGCATCTTTTTAGACAGTGACAGCACTTTGTGTGATGTTGTAATCCATTTGAATTAAGTCAATTAACACACTTGGAAAAAAAAAATGTGAAGCAGAAATATCTGGGAAAAATTCTTTTCCAACCTGTTTTTCATTCAAACCTAGTGAATCCAAAAGGATTGCATGACATATGAGTCAGGATAAAAGTTGGCCCAGAGAGGCAAGTTCATTTCTGGTACAGGTGGTTCAGTTCCTGTAAGTTCAGTGGAACTGAGCCTGATTATCCCAACAGAGGCTGAGCTTCACCCAGTTGGGCAGTGAATTCATTGAAGTCAGTGAAGCCATCCAAGGATGAATTTAGCCTTGGGTGTTTAAAGACTTTTTTTTTTTTCATTCCTTTGCTGTTATATTTTATTTTCCTGCTTACTCCTATTTTCTGAATATACTAATTTTCTCTGTGCTTTTTAAAAATGTCCTTTCTCTCCTTCCCTTTTTATACTTTGTGCGTTATTTTTTATATAGTCAATGTGACGAGGGTAAATTCAGCTAAGTATTAGTTTCCTCAGGAAATAACTGGAATATTACCATTTTCACTTTAAACAGATGCCCAACAAAATCAGGATTTGAATCTGAGTTCCCAATTCAAGAAAAATTCTTGAATTTCATAGAATGAATGAATTCCATAGAATTTTTGCTTGAGTAAGAATTGCAGGTCCCAATCCAGCAACACTACTGTACATCAGATGTTCTACTATACATCAACAATTCAGCATGATTTGACTTATCACAGAAAAGCAGGTGAATTACTCATCACCATACTATAATGAGAGCAGTCACTCTATGTAGAATTATCTCAAAAACATATGGTACAACTGTGGGCACTGTAAATAAAAGTGTATGATCTTTGCAATCTTGAACCCTAGGCTAAAACTTCATATTCATATTTAAATAAAAAGTATAAATCATATAAGCCAGGAGCAAATACAAATTTTAAAACAAATAATAGTCATTGCAACTATTCTTTTCAGCTCTCTCTTCCTTCAGGTAGATGAACATACTGATCAGAAAACAGTTATTTGGATAAGACTTAATGCCTGAAGCTCTTACTGAATTTCAAGTTCTCCCTTCAAACAATTCTCATGTGGATTGCAAATCAGAAAAAAATAATTGTTGTCCTGACTTACGAACAATTCTTTTTCGTTATCATGAGCTGGACTTTAATAAGCAGCTCAGGTCAAGACTTGAAAAGCCAGACAGGCCCTTCTTTTGTGAAACGAATGAATGACTGTCAGTCATGACACTGTCTTTTAAAGAGAGAGCATAGAAACAAGAACCTCCTCATGAGAAAATGTGAGTAAAGCTTATAAAAATCCAAACAATTCTTCCTCTTTAAAATTTCATATATTCACTACTCTTTCTACTTTCTATCAATATTATGGTAAAAAAACCCTATATGATAAGACTTGCATCTACAAAAATAATAATGGTGAGCATAAAAGAAAAAAACTAGGATTTTAAACCTTAATTTGAAAAGATACGATCTTCTGGATTTATTAGTACTTTGTAAAGACATTAATATTTTCATACATAATTTATAGAACTCATTCTTCTGTGCACAAAACTGTATTAAATAAATTAACTTAAAGTTAGAATGACTCAAGCATCTCATTTAAGGCAAAAATACCAAGTTTCCATGAGATAAATTATCAGCAAAGCCCAGGGCCCTGTGTGTGTGCGGAATCAGTACAGGCAGGGCCATGCTCAGGTCTCCCATCGACGCCTTCCGGGTGCAATGGGGCTGCAACCATCTGCTCCTGCAGATGAAGGTGGAAGAGTGGTGCCCAATTCATGATGCCTTGATTGTTCAGTCTTGTCAAGGAGGGGAAGGGAATTTCATGATGGACACACAGTTGCCATGCGCCCAATCTCGCTCCTTAACTGAACCTAACTGCACATTTATGCTTAGGTCAGCAGGAGGCTTCACGTGAAAGGCAAGAAAGGCACCATAAAAAGTTAGGAAAAAGGAAAAAAAACAACCTGAAAAACTATTGTAAAATTTCAAATTTTCAATACTTTAAACTTACATATATCTGTCTGGATAAACCGCAGACATTCAAATAAGTTAATAGTTAAATGAACTGAGATGTGGAAGAAAATGTATTTATCCTCACAAAATTACTGTTGTAATCAGGCTTTAGTATGGTCAGATTGCACGTAAAAGGAAACAGGAAAGGCTGAATGTGGTGAATTATATGGCAAATCAGCGATGAGGAAATTGTGCTTCAAGGTGTCTTCCAGGATTTAACAACTGAAGTTTGCTCCGGCATAAGCCATGGAACACAGTGTACCATCCATGGACCCCGTATAATGACGCAATATATACACTCTACAGTTTGCAAGTACTTTCACATAATAAAGTTGTCATGTAACATCCAGGAATACTTCTGTAAAGTGAAAATGGAAGCAGAAGTTACAATGGTTTCATAGTAAACAGATCAGGTCCTTCACAATACAATCTACAGCATTTAGCCACGGTTAAGACTGGAGTGATGTTTGTGATGTACACAGCCAGTTCCCAGTGGGTCTGGGCCTTGAGAAAACACTGCCCTGAGTGAGCTGGCACTGGCACACCCATACATTTGGTATTCCTGCTGCTAGAGGGAAGCTGAGCCCAAGCTGGGTTGTCTGCAAGGTGGTGCAGGTGGGGTGTAATTCTGGGGGGGAGGCAACACACAGAAACTTCATTCAGCTGGGAAGAGTGAAAGCCTGTTCAGGCTCCACAAGGGTTCTCCCAGTGGCAAAGCCTGGCTGGGGATGTGCAGGGAGGCACTAGCACTGCTCCTGCATCTCAGCAGAAGTGAAGTGGAGGTTAGGGTAAGAAAAAAAGAGGATGTATCAGGCAGGAATGCTCAGTCTGATGTAGGCTTTGAATTTGAAAACTTGGGTTTTAGGAGGAAGGAGTCTGAGAGTCCTGTGTTGAAAAGTTCACAAGAAGCGACTGTAGTTTGGACACAGTGTTGAGCTGTAAGAGTGGGACTGCTTTCCCTCTCTCTCCTCCTCCCCTTGTATTAAAAAAGCAACAAACCCTTGCCTTATTTGGGTTTTTTTTGGTTTTTTTTTTTTGGTTAAGGTGGTTTTCTCTACTTCTATTTCCATTTCTGATTGCTGGCATGGTTTGGTTTTTTTTTTTTTAAATAATACTCAATATATGCAAAAAAAAAAAAAAGTAACTTTTTCCTTCTTTAGCTTTCTTGTTTAATTTTCTGGGATCATTTCCCTTCCTGCCCATCTAAATCCATATCATTATTTATTTATTTTCCCATTGATTATGCTGTCTTTCGCTCTACCACGTTGTGTCCTCTTTAGTTTTACTCTGTATTTCAGTTCCTCATTTTCCCATCTTTCCCGGCCTTATGAAGTGCTGTCATAGCATCAGGTTGGGACTGCAATGAAAATTGCCAATTTTTCCACAGAAGGAGATATTGCTTCGACAATAAAGGCAGTGCTTGCTTCCTTCCCTCATCTACTGCTGCCAAAATGGTTCAGATTCACAAGTCAGCTTCTCAATGACACTGGAAGAAGGAGAGATTCCCTTGAATTTTCAGTGCAGTTGCCCATGTTACCCACTTCTGAGGCCAGCCCCAATCCTTAAAATACAAACCTTTTGTAACAAAATAGTTCTTGTTATAAAGAACAGTGTGACAGTGGCATGTGAGGTACTTCTGCCACAGCACTAAATCACCAAAAATCAGATATTAACGTACTGTTTTTCAGAGCTAAAAATAGCTCATTACCGATGAGCTAATGTGTGTATCTTGCAACTGACAGCCATTTCTAACCCCGTATTACTCATTTCCTTGGTACCTTGCTAGCAGCTGTAAATAATTTTTTGTTGTAAACATAAACTATCGTCTAAATCAGGACATTATATATATATACTTAATTAGTTCAGAAGCAAAGTGCTTTAAACCTTAAGATTTTTACTTCTGCCCCATAGAAACAGCACTAGGTCTAAATGCTCAAATTTCTGTTTTTGATACATCCTGCAGCATTAGCTTTGTAGGCAACTCATTATTTAAACCTACTGTACTACATGAAAGGCTGCCGTACTGTAGGTATAAATTTGGATGTTAGCCATTGCTTAGACATGCATTTTCATGCAACTAGGAAATATGGGCTCATTCAACTGCTTTGCAGATTCATCCTGATTTTTGTGATTTTATCTTATTAAAAAGGCTTTCAAAACAGTTCATGCTATGATATGTATGACTAGAGGAATGACCCAGCCAATGAAGAAAGCCAGAAGTTATTTAAGTTTGACATGGAGCAGATTGAGTGCTTCTGTACCATCCCCTGGCTTGCAGATGCTTTGAGATGATCTTGATATTCCAGTCCTTAGAGAGTCAGCAGAGAGAGTTGTTTCCACTAATGGGCACAAGATGGCTTCAGTAGTCTCTGTTCCTGCCTCTGTCTCCAACTCTTCATCCGTTATAAATAATTTTGACTCCCTCCATTTGGAGTATACATCTTGGCTACCTCTGGAACCACTGGAGTCACTGCCAGCAATCTGTGTATTCAGTTCTTCTGTTGACTGTATAAGGTTTTGTACAGATAAAGATTTTCCTAAATCCATTTGCACCACAGGTTTAACTGAGAGCAAAGGTTCCCCTTCTGTATCCAGACTTTTTCTCCATGTGCGATCCTTTGTCGCGCTGGGCTGTGCAATTTGTCCATTATCCTTTGATGCAACAAGGCAAGCGGTGACATTGGAAACATTTTCCTGTGTGGTTACAGGAATGATATGAACGGGCTCAGGCCTGTTGATATGCTTCATTGATGAGAAAGGTGGTATTTGTAATGTTGTCGGAGTTGCTGGCTTAGTTGTCTGGTTTATTTGGTTTGATGTATTATTAACTGTTGCAGGTCCATCATTTGGCACTTGTGTTGCTTGACTATGCATAGCTGGACTAAAAGCATAGTAAGCCTGAGTGCTAAATTCATTTGGTGTCAGTATAAGCTGTAGGCCACGAGGCAGATTGGCACTAGCTGATCTGGATACACATCCACTAAGTTGTGCAGAATTAGACACATCTCTGCTGTCTGATGGACTCTGATAATCAGAAGTCTGCTCACACTCGAAAGGTGGCATTTGAAATGAAGCCAGAGTGAGTGCAGATGCAGATCCTTTTCGCAAAACTTGTTGATAAATATCTAATAGACAGTCCAGTTTTGACTCAATGGATTGTACCTATATGAGAGAAAAAGGTCAACATTAGTGCCAAATACTAATTTAAAATATTTGGAACACAAGCAAAGGGAAAATGTGACTGCTGAAGAGAAAAATGGAAGTAGCTTGATATACACTCTTGACCCTTGAAACAGAATGTCAAAAGCCATATACATTTTTCATAAGCAAGCTGAGAAAAGGGAAAAAAAGATTAAGGTAATATGATTCATATAATTTTTATTTCAACATATAAATGAAGCAGGTATTAGAAAAATATATTTTACCTGTTCAGCTTTTGAAACTGGCAATAAAACACAGAAAAGACATGAGTGATAAAGCAACAGAAAGCAACACAGATCATCACTCTACCTGTTTCTCCACTTTCACTACCCGCCCTAGCATACTGAGGTCATCAGTGGTCTCATGCTCTGCAGGATTCTTTTCTCTGCTTCTTTTATCTGCTGTGATTTGTCCTTTCCCAAGAATTTGGTCAACACTGTAAGAGAAATCAAAAGCTGCTGCTATTCCTGAATGGTGATGATATGCAAGTGTTTGCTATATTTGTATGTTAAAAATTAAAATCACAGTACTTCAGAAAAGTACTCGAGGAAGAAGACAAACATAATTTTATTAATTAAGGGAAAATTAAAAAAGGAGTGATTTTTGAGCATATTAGATTGCTTTTACTTTTTAATGGCACTAACTGGTGGCCAGAATTTAGCCATCATCTGGGAGAGTCAGGATTAAACTCGCTGAAAGTGAGAGGATGTGGCCTCTCCAGTGGCTTGATGTTGTGGAGGAACAGACACACCAGTGCCACTCCCAGCTCTCCTATCCTAACAACAGCTTTCAGTCCTGGGAGAGTTGTCAGTTTGGAACAGGAATCTCAGCCCTGATACCGATAATGATAAATATGATGCAAAGTTGTTTTGTTTTTCTTTAATTATGATTGCTGGGAATCTATAAGATAAAACCTATGTTGATACTACATTACCACTAGTTCCCAATTTCTTTTATGTAAAAAGAGGAAGTCTGGGATGGGTGAGAGGCAGTTCTCAATGTCTTCCTCACCCTTTTGGCAATGTCCTGACTAAAATCCTTGTTTACAAATGGATTTTACAGATAAAGGATTAGCTTTCTATTGTTCAGACTTCCATTTTCTGAGGACAATTTGGATACATGTTTTTTTGTTAGGTTTTGCCCACAATTCAGTCTCTGGCTCAGCTGTGTTCACAGAAAGAGAGGCTGTGTAACACAGAAATGTTAAACTTTGCCATATACATTTATGCAGTGAATGGCATCAGGTGCTTATGCAGAGTGGAACGAATTCTTTCCATACCGTGACTGAAGACTCTTAATCCTGCATAACATGTCTAGGTGACCTGCTGAATACTGTTCAATGACATCTTTGACATCATATGGGCGAAGTGTTTCCTTAAACTTTCTCTTTGCAACATGAAACTTCATAATCCTGTAGGGAAAAAGCATTTCACAGGTTAACTTTTGACAGTTGTGAAACCAGATGCTACATTTCACTGACAAAATCTGATACCTCATTTTTAAATGGAAGGTATTTCCAGTACAGCCTGTGCAGATAAAGTTTTACACAGTTGTTTTTGTAAGTACACATGCACTGTAGCTATGCCTTTAAATTGTTTGAGAGATGAGGTAACACTTTTAAAGACTGCAGAGCTTGTTTAGTATATCAATATATACCTGTTTGACTTTTTTATGCTAGGTGCCTGATATTAAAGATACTGAAGCACATCCCTAACTTAATCCTGGGATTAGTTTCACTGACTTGAGTGAGATATCATGTAAGCTACGTTTGTGCATAAGCTACTTCTGTTCTTCTTAGAGGAAAGATTTCTCTAATGAATCGATTACACAGACATAAATAATAGTATTCTTTTTCTGGTGTTCATTTTAAGTTCCTTGCTCTCCACTTTGTGGAAAAAATAAATTATACACCCAATTCATTTTTCGTCAGTTTTTGTTTTTAAATTAACATTCAGGCCTAAGTATTTGTTTGCAATTTATTTTGCTGACTTCAAATCAAATTTTGCAGACTGAAGAGAAGCTTTCATATTTGTTCCCTACTGGCATCTATGGGAATTACTGCTTAATGTCACAGTTTTTTCCTTGAATTTTACTGCAGAGTAGTAGGTTTCAGATAACAGTAAATGTCCAAAATTAATGAATGGCATATTTTTGTTATGTGAGATTTGCACAAGTTTCTGGGATATGTGACACGTGAACATGTGATGTCCACTGAGTAGCTCTTCTTAGAATAAAAAGCTTGATATGAAATCATTAATTTTAAATAATAAAAAGGACAAATTTGGAAAGTAAATGACTGAGATGATTTTCCAGGTCAGTGGGTAAAACCTGAAGGTTGCCTTGGTTTACATAAGAACTGGGAGGGAAGACAAGGGATCAGGTGTATTAGCCATTCTGGCATGTGCTACAGAGTTTATGGATCCCCATTACAGCCAAACTGTTAATATTTGCAATCTATTGCAGTTGAAAAAGCAGAGACTGTAAACTGGTATCCTATTCCAAATGTCAATATTCATGATAATATATTGCCTCTGTGTTTTATTTATTTGTATTTAGCAGCTGTAAGACAACAATTTATAAAAAAACCCAAAAGATTTTTCTCACTCTCTGATAGAAATAGATTAATAATATTTTAGTGGAATTTAGAAAACCATACTTTATGTAGTCAGGACAGACATTACGACAACAGGTATGCAGAGTTAGATTGATAGTATATATTGATCTTCTACTCATTTTTGTGTCATACATAAATATTCTTACAAATAATGTCAACCTTTTCTCACAGTGTGTAGCTTGTTGGTATTTCCCATTCTGGTAGCTTTCAGTTAAAAATGAGATTGTTTGTCACTGGTATAGAGCTTGAACTATGATTCTGATCATAGATATTAAAAATGGAAAAGGCCTGTTAGTAGCAGTCCATCAACTTGACAGTTCAGGACTGATCTCCATGCACTTTGAAATATATCAGATCATGCTTTTTCCTCTTTTACACTGCCAGCTAGTTCTACAGACTAGATGCCTTCTGTCATCTTTTGCAATCTGGAGGCCTCTGAAGCTGTGATGAATCTGGGATCCAGATTTCTTTTTTTTTTCTTTTAGCTGTTAAATTATTGCTGCCAAAATATTGGTTCATAAGACCCTGACAACCTGATCTTCTGAATCTAGTTCTTTATTGAGGTTACAAATAATAAGTAATGTAGCTGACATACAAGACAGTATCATAATTTTGTTGTTATTATTATGTTTTGGTGGTCACATTTTTTAACTTAATGCATTTGATAAAGTAAAAATATGAAATTCTATTAGAAAAGCAGAGCCAGAGGATTAATGGCATAATTGAAGACAACTGAATTTACCACGGCTGGGTGATTTTACAAGAGAAGAGACAGAAGACTAATTTATACTAACAGCCATAGAAGCTTCTTAATCAGTTAGCACAAAAGTCTTCATTATTGCTTTGCAGCTTTATAGCAGTTTTTTTTTTTTTTTTCTTATCAAGGCAGCTTGTTCATAATGTTCAGAAGTCGAACACGGAACTGAAAGCATCACAGCTTTATCAGTGAGGTGTAACCGTGCTATTTCTGGTTTAGGTGTTAGCTCACGTGATTTCATCTTAATTAACTTCAGCAGGTTCGAAACAGACCCGTTGCTTACTTCTTTTTCTTGAAGTATACAAAATTTTACACTGTGCAAAAATACTGAACTATTATAAAAAAACTAGCATTTTAAAAGCCTTCAAGATAATTAAGAAAAAGAAACAACTGACTCCTTCAAGTGATGGAGCATTGCAAATGCTAAATTATTAAAGTTGGTTGAATCTCCATAGTTATTTACTGTCAGTTTTAAAAACTCAGTTGGCTTCCTATATCTTGAAATCACTATGTAATTGTCTTTCTTTACTCTGAGGGTGGTGAGGCTCTGGAGCAGGTTGCCCAGAGGAGCTGTGGATGCCCCAGTGTTCAAGGCCAGGTTGGAGGGGGCTTTGAGTAACCTGGTCCCACGGCTCAAGCAACCCTGGAGCAACCAAGTGGGAGGTGTCCCTGCCCACAGCAGGCTGATTGGAACTTGATGATCTTTAAGGTCACTTTAACCCAAACCATTCCGTGTGTGCTCGGACACCCATCCTGACAGATTATATACACCTACATACAGCGTGTGTTCCTGCGCGATAAAAACAAAGGGCTCGGTCGCAGGGGCACAGGTGGCTAACCTATCCCTACAAACAGGGGAAATTGAGCACAAAGCCGTGCACACCGCCAGGAATTGGAGCACCAGGCCCTCATGAGCTCGAACCGGAGGGACAGGGCCGGCCGGGCCCGGGCTGCCTTTCCCCGCGGTTCCAGCAGGGGGCGAGCGAGGCCCGCCAGAGGCCCTGCCCCGGCCGCCGCCACCCACAGCACCGAGCCGCCCCTCGCAACAAGGCCGGCCCGGCCCCACGGCTTTTTAAAACATTGTTTGCAGGTTTAAATCGCTGTGTGCCGTGTAGCAAGGTGGTGTTTTATCTAGTGTGAGAGACGATACACGGTTGTAAACTCAGCCAAGCAGCAAGCATGACAGTGTTCTGGTGAGAATTTGCCATAAAAAGTAGCTTATTTCAGTGATGCATCCAGAGAAGAGCAGAAGAAAAGGTCATCCGTTGAAGCAGACCAGTATATAAAAGTGCCTTGTCTAGAATTAAGGTCTAAACCACAGATCCCACTAATCTTTATGTACCCTGATAATTTGTGGGAAGTTACAGGTCCAGTACCAACTTTTCTCTTATTGACCCATAACAGCCAAAAGCAGCACTAATTTCATTTATCTGTTCTCAGATGCAGGATCAGCACTGCTCTAAATTTACAGTGTTTTCTCTACATGCAGGTTGCGTATCTTCCCTGGCATTCATTGCATTTTAATTTCCATTCATGTTGCCCATTCCAGTATTAAAAGGTGTTCTGCTTGTCATTCAGCGCACTTTCCTAAGAGTGGCACCAAGTTAGAACACCCCTAATCCTTTGTGTAGCCCTGTTGTACTCGTGCTATTATTTTTTAAACTGTGTCTTGTCAGTCTTGCCATTATCTCAGGCAGAAACAGAGTTTCATTGTGCTGGGATTCAGGTAGAATCATACATGGTTACTGCCTTGAATATTAAAAGACAGGTAGGTTGTTTTACCCATAGCCAGATGAGGATGTTTGCTCACCTACTACATCAGGAAAGCAGGTGCATGGAGATCTAGCTGTGCTGGTTCCTCTGTCTCTCTACCCTTACCTTGCCAAATATCCCTTCTTTCCAGTAAAACTGCAATGTGTGGAAGAGATCAGTATCCAACACAGAGAGGCCAGCAGACAAAGGTGCTTGAGTTCTACTACATGTGAGGCGAGTGAGTCAAAACTGCCTTCTCTCTTGGGTCTTGACCTGGACTAACTCATCCCCTAGCAGCCAGAAACATTGTTTTCCCCAAGTACAGTGCTGTCCTAGCCAAACACATTTCTAAGAGCCTTGCCTAGGCTCTGAAGACCATCTG
This sequence comes from Climacteris rufus, assembly GCA_013398175.1. Lineage (NCBI taxonomy): Eukaryota > Metazoa > Chordata > Aves > Passeriformes > Climacteridae > Climacteris > Climacteris rufus. The sequence goes on along the minus strand of VZRZ01005515.1, from coordinate 919,194 downwards.
GCAGAAAATTTGGATTTGAAAGAAAGAGGTGATTCTGAAACACCACATTGAACAAATTCAAAATGGCTACTAAAAATACATTTTATAGGTGTGGCAGACTGTTGTAAAGACTGAACATAAATGGTAAATTATATTTTCCATCTTTGTGTGTTAAATATGTATGACTGTTCAATTATACAGCTTATCAGCTCTAGAATCCTCAAGTTTCATTACATTTAGCTACAGTTTTTTTTTTTTTTTTTTTTATTAGCAACAAAGGAAAACATATCTTTGCAATCACTAGAGTTAGAGAGAAAAGACCTACTAGGTCACTACATGCATCTTCCTGCCATTGCAGTTATTTTCTATTGCATATTTATTTATGCTTCTCCAATCTAATTTTATATTCCATAAATAGTACAGTAATTCCATCATTTCCATTGTGAAGAGTATTATTAAAATGAGTGCCTCTTGCTGTGGAATATGATCAGAGATACCACAACATAAGGAAACACGGTATTCTCATCTTCTTTTTAGTCTCTTTTATGTACATTCATCATTGTGAACTAACAGAGCTGGAAAACACAACGTTTTTTGTTAGCCTCCAGGAACTCTGTAGGATATTAATGGTTTTTTGTTCACAACAAGACTGGGGAGGATTGTGTGTTGCTACAGAACCTGCTGGCACAAAGACTCGGTGCACTGCTAGCAAGAAGTGCTTTGTGCACTGCTCTGATCCCAGCCAGAGGCTGTGGAGGAGCAGGACTGCATCTGAGCAGGCCCAAGGCAGGCTGTGGAGCACACCATGGTTCGCCACCCTGCCTGTCTGTTCCCTACTCACCCAGCCTTGTGTAAATGCAGCTTATCCTTACTTGCCCTACTCCCTCAGCTGAGCTTTCCTGACAGAGAGCTTGCAGAGTAAGAGGGGATGGAGCGGGCAGCACATGAGATAAAAGACTCAGTTCAGGAGGCTTTGAGAGCAGGTTGACAGCTTGACATGTTACCAGACAGAGCCTGGTGGCTCTTCAGTAGGGCTACTTGAGAGTCCTGTCCTTTTTGGAAAGTGCCAAAATGTGAGGAACATTTTCAGAAATGGACTATTTTCTCCATCTTCTGTTTTGACTATTTCAAAATGGAAGTTTGGGGGTTTGTTTATTTAAAAAGCTGTTTTGAAGAATAAAGTACTCCTGGAAAAAATGTAAGTAAACAAGGTCAAAACTGATGCAGCAGACTTTGAATTTACCAAAATGAATGATTATAAATAAAACACTTTTTGTCTTTTGCTATTTCAAGGCTGTCCAACCTGAGAGCAAGCAGCATATTTTAGGCTCCTTTCACAGAAGAAAAATGCCACCCCAAACCATTTGATTCCAAAACTGAGAGAGGACCTACCTCTATAAACCCACAGGCATAAATTAATTTTGCTAATTTCATTTCCCCCCAAAACAAAAGGGCCGTTTGTGTCTTTGTAAAACAATTTGTACCCAGGTCTAAGCAAGAAAAAATAATTACTCTCCCTTATTGCAGTTTTTCAAGTTGATGTATCAAGAATGGATTGAGCTGTCTGTATTTGTATTTGGGGGGTTTTCATAGTGTTTCATGAAACTATGGAAGTACCTTCTGTCTTCACCTGCTTCTGTGTACCAGCATGAAAGGAAAACCAGCCTTCACCCTCCCCCCCTGCCTTTGCAATTCAAAGCCGTTTGTAAAAACAAACTTCAAAATGAGGCACAAAGTTTCCATATAGGCAGATGTTATCATGAAATTCTACAGTTACTATATAGAGTCTCAGATCCTTCTTCAGATGTTTGCATAGATCCCAGGGTAGTCTGGTAACAGATACTCTGAATAATCAGAAAGAGGTGTATCAACTACCTGATGAACTGAATTATCAGTCTCTTGATTTTGAGAGATTAAAGTATAGCATATACAGAAGTCTGAAGATCATGGCATATTACTGCTTTAGAGATGTCAGACAAAGGTAGGTTTCTGAAGCAAGATGCATCTGTCACTTGTAATTTTGTGAAACACTAATATTTGCAGGGAGATTGGAGAGATTCATGGCTAATTTATAGCAAGTGGAGATTCTTACTCTCAGCTTCAGTGGTGAAATGGGTTGTTTTTCTGGTAAGCCAAGCATGTAGAGTAAAAGATGGACATAATAAAAAAATTGATTCTCATCAGTTGAATAGTGCATGTCTGCAACAATCAAACTGCTGCACCTTTGCTCTTCTTATTAGAACATTCCTGGGGATGGTACTGTGGAGAAAGTTTCCCAGCTATGTCCTTCACATTTGGTTACTGTCCATTTACACTGATAATGGCCAAGAGCACCAAGCAAAACTGCAGATGATACAATGAACAATCCAGTGGCCCCTTAGAAAACAAGCTCCATGAATTCAGTATTAAAATGTCAAGTTAATCTTAAGGAATTTGGGCAGTATTAAGAATAAGTATCCCTTGCCAGAAGGAGTGACAAGGTGCAGCTGGAGCCAAGAGTCACCCAGTCTGTTTAAAATGCAGCATCACAGACAAGGATCTTTGACACTAAAGTCAATGGACTAGTCTGACTGGTCCTAATTTGAGCATTTTCCATTTGAGGGAATAGACTTGCCTTGTATGTGGGTGTCCACTGTGCAGAAGGATTTCTGTCACCTGCTGAACCATTGCTGGCAAGACATGGTTCTCAGCGGTGACATTTGAGTTGCCTGTTGCAGTGGCTGTGGACACACCCAGTATCTGAATCATCCCATGAGGTCATTTCCAGACAGGTTGGAAAAATGGTTGGAAAAGATGTCTGCAAATGATCTGTCAAGCTGTCTGTACCAGCAGAAAATTTTTAGAAACAGCCTTACTCACTATCTGTCTTCATTTTACTCACTGGAAAAAGGGGAAAGAAATACCAGGAGTCCATAGGTTATCACTGCATGAAGTTATGTGATTAAAAGCTTGAGTCTGTTCTTCCTATAGTGCTGAGAAAACTCAGGCAAGAGTTTCCCTGCAGGAAAGCATCATCTTTCAATATGTTTTTGCAAAAATTCCATTTTGCTGCTGCCTGTCTGTCTGCCTGCCTGCCTGCAAGAAGGGTGCTGGACACTGATGTGACTACGATGCTGAGCCAGTTGGGTGCCTCCCAGCAAAACCTGAGGTTTGCTGCCAGCAGACAGGGAGTGCTTGAGCTCTCCTTGCTTGTTGATGTACACTTTATGGTGAGGATTTTGCCTGTCAGGCTTTATACTTCAAAATATTCTGGAAGCTGGGTGGGCTTGGCAGTCTCAAGAGTATGAATGATATGTTTAAACTTTCAATGCAGGTAACTTTAGAAGTTTCAATGCAGTTTGCTACTTTCTTGGAAAAGAAGGAGAGTATTTGTTTTAAATTATTTGGATTATATTTATTTTAGTGGATAGTGGTAGGCAAGGCTTTGCACAACTGAATAAATGCAATTATTCTGTTCTTACCAGAAGAAATTTGCAATAAAAGTCATATGACAGTTTCAGGAATATGGAAATGCAATAAAACCCTAACTTTAAAAGGAAATAACTTTTTCAGGGAAGGTGATACATATCCAGTAAAATTATGTCAAACTGTATTTTGGATTACGTGAAATATGATGGAAACCAGCATCCATTACTTCCTTCTGTGTCAAATCATGTAACATTTTTAGATAGTGAATAGCTGATAACAGAGCTGATAAAATGTTTTAATTTAACTAAAATAGATGAAAAGGAAGTATAATATATTAGCATTAGTTATGTAACAAATATAGCCATGTAATAAGTTCAACTATTCATTTTATGAATTAGCATGCAGCTTATTAGTATGATAATTAAGAAAACTCAAGTATTTATTAATTCAGTATTTTTTACTCACCTGATTGCTCTGATGACAGTTTTAAGAGCAGGGGTGAGATCTTCTACTGACACATCACACTGGCACCCTTTGTCATCATAAACATCATCTGTTCCAAGGCTGGTGTCAGCTGCAAAAAGACAAGAGAAGATTAAACAAGAGTAATTTAAAAATCTCTTCCTTAGTGTTTTCTAACAGCCTGCACAGTGGTTCTGCAAAAAGAAGGACTACAAATCAAGTATGACAGAGCTTCATCAGTTTATGAACTATATGATGCACTTGTGTGTGTCTATGCTTGTGTCATAAAATGTCTGGGTAGTCCCAGAGTAAACAGTAAAAATTAGAAAGGAAGAATGCCCTGTTCTTTTTCAAAGGAATTAATAGCTGAGGACTGTCATGTCTATTCCGGATGTCCCATGGTTTGCCATCACATTCTTTGTTTTACGGGAAAGTGGTGAACTAACAGATGTAATGGCAGAATCAAAAGATGCTGAAGTTATATTGTTACTGTTTTACCACTGTGGATCAACCTGACATTGAAGACAAAGCAGAAGATTCATTTCATTTAATAAGGAGCTTGTGGAATGATCCAACGCTTTTTCGCAGGTGAAAATAAATAAAGTACTTTTTTTACCAAAAATGAATAGAGAATCAATTGCCACCTTAAACCTCAGAGCCATGTAGATATTTCAACCTTCCTTTGTCATAGGAGCTTCAGCCAAGTTACTGTATTTATTTACCTGAAAAAAAATGGATCCTTTACAATTTCCTGAATGCTACCTGTGCAGAGTTGCCATTTGGGAATTAGCTAGAAATCTCAGATGTGCCCATTATACTTCAATGCATAAACAAAACAGGTACTGATGCATGACCAAGAGGTTTACAAGCTTAAAATGTGCTGGAATGTGAATAGAGCAAGAAGGATAGGGTCATTGATGCTGTACATCATATATGTTTCGAAGGCATGTGAACTACTGGAAAATTCTTTGGAGTGGGTGTCTTTTTCTCCCAAATCATCTTTCTTCAACTGCATAAAGTCCAAGCAGAGAATTTCACTCAAGGTCAGCATCTTTCATCGTATAAATGTCTCTGCTTCATGAGGAAGAGAGTGTAAAATGAAAGGGTGGCATGAAATAGAGAGAAAAAGATGCGATTCAGTAACCCTCAGTAATAGAGGAGCCTTCCCAGCCTTAGGTCCCTGCCTACATTCATGCTGTTATTTAAAACATAGGTTTAGTCATTCAGAAACATTTCAAGTAAATAATTCCAGGGGTTTATATTATAAGAAGATTTGAAGCACAGTCACACACAAATTATTACAGGACATTTTTTCAAGTTCCTTTTTCAGGAAGACTGCAAATTAAAGATGAAAAATATTATTTGTCAGTCAGAAGTGATGGAAAATGTCGTGGTACCCTCTAAATCTAATAGGAATGCTATCTTGGCATAAACAGCACATCTTCAGGATGTACAGCATCTTCAGGAACTAGTATTGATGCATTGTTTACTTCACAGATTTAATGTTCAGCCATACACATATTTTGGTTTATTTTAATGAATCTGGCTAGTTCATTACGCTTGGAAACATTTTTTTTTTCTGTTACTGTTGCTGAACTGGTACATTTATGAGGAATATCTCTAGCTTTGAAGAACAGGTGATTTCACCTTTGACAGATCAACTTAATAAAGAAAGATGGCTTATAGCCAAGTCAGTTATATGTTTAAGTCCACATGAAACATTCAAATGCAACCATAAAAAAAATTAAGTTTTAATTTGTAGAAGTGAAATTTTTATACGAAACTTTGAAATCTCTTCTTCCATGCTATTACTGTAAGTCACGACTACAATGATGCCAGGAGTGTTTTTTTTCTTGCACCCTTTCATGAACTTCACTTCAGACTTGGCTTATCTTATTGATAAAATACACATCTCTCCACCTATCCTGCCTCAATAACATTTGGATCCCTGCCCAGAAATGTGACTAGCTAAAATAAACATTATAATTAGTTTGATAGGTATATACACTACCTGAACCACCATCTCAGAACACCCTAAATATTCCAGGACACTAACTTTCCAGGTGTCACATCTGATCAACCTCTCCAGTTACTTCTTCCAGTGTGGAAATCTCCCAGCTCATTTATAAGTGCCATATTAAGACTATTTACGCTACTGGTATTTCCAGTGACTCTCTAAGGTTTGAATCTATTCAGTTATGCCAGTATAAATTAGGAAAAATACTGCTCAGATCACAAGAGCTATGGCCATTTAAACCCAGTGAAACAGGAGATTCCAACTTGGAAGTTTAAAATAAACATGTTTCTGTATGGTTGTCTCACTGATACGGTTCCTGGGTCCTTTGCCAAGTACAGTGTCATTAATAAAAGGTCTTCCTTAACAGAGTTTGTCTTTGCAGAACTGTTCTGAGAACAGTGTGGTGCAATTATAGTGTTCCATGTTGCTCCCTTGTGGATACAAAACTCTGCAAAATTTTTAGACAGATGCTGGAAAATTCTTATAGATTTAAGCCAGCTTTAAGAGATGCTGCTCCTAATAAATCACCTCTTTTTCTTTCTAATATTCCACTGATATGAATTTCCTTCATTATGGCAGACACTCAATACCACATGTCAATAAAGCTTGTGAAAAGCTATAAACCTTGTTTGATTCCTATGGGAAACATTAATGTTTCTTTAGGATACTGAGCAGACCTGGGAAAAAGTTTGGGAAATGCATAGTAGCAATTTGGAGAAAACATTCCAGCTTAAAACACCACTGAAATCAAAGTTCACATTCCTATGAATTTTTCCAGGGGAAGCTCATGTTGTGTACCACATAGTTACGAGGTGAGATGTACTTGTATCCTTTCTGTCCCTCTTGAGTTCATCCTTGAGGTCAGGGCTGAGTTGGGGTCAGTTTGGCTGCTTTAGCAGCTCCAGCTGTTCATACCTCTGCCAGTTCCCTATGCTACGTTCTCCAAGCTGTTTTCTGTTCCCAGAGAGAGCCCTTCCCAGGCATTAATGGGGCAGGTAGACCTCCCAGTGCCAGCTCATGCCTAGCCCTGCTCACATCTACTTCTTCATCCTTGCCCATACCCTTTGTGTCTCCTGCTCTCCATCGGGGTGGCTGTGCATGGTCCAAGTGCGTTCCAGGAGGAACTGTGGGCAGCAGCTGCTCTGCATGAGTCTGACAGCTCTGCCAGGCTTTCCTAGGGTTAGCCTTGCTCTCTCTTTCTCCCCAGGAACCTCTACCACTAACTAACCAGGGCCTTCAAGTCTGTTCCTTGGGCTCACAAATATGGTCTCAACAATGGCCAAAATGTCTCTTAATACACATTTAGACAAACCCCTGTAAGGCTCTTAAAGAAGGGCTGTCAGCCTGCTAGACAATCCAGAAACAATTACCCTTTTCTAATACCAGCATATTTAGAATTCAGTATGTGGTCTGATCTTACACAACGTGTTTCTTTCAGAACTGATGAGGCATCCTCCATTGTCTTACAATCTTTGACATTATTTACGTTGGGCTACTGTCTGGTCTTTGCCTCTTTTTAATTTCTTCCTCTTTCTTCCTGAAGAGCAGTCTTTGATTTAATTACACAGCAAAGCAGCCATTACCAAGAAGTAGAAGAGGAATGCACAAGACAGTAAAATTGTCTTGATATTTCCCTGTTTGTCACAGTATGTATGCATTCTTCATGCAAATTCTAATCATTTATGATGACCCCAAATGAATGGGCAAAAAAAATGAGGCTGTTCTGAAACATATGTCACCAACAAAAAAATTTACAAGTTTGTAGCTGCATTTCATATGGCTCTGTGCAAAAGTTATTCACAAGGCTTATTATTTCTGTAAATATCGTGTCCTTTCTTGGAAGTGTTTTCTGTTGTTTAATAACATGCTTTGGCATTGGGAAAACTGTGACACTGCTCTGATCACTCTCGTATCTCCTTGCTTTCAGTGTCAATACCATTCAAGTAATTGTCTGCTTGTTTAACAGAATCAAAAAGATTTTGTACTTTGGAACAGCAATATGCTAGTGACACAATCCAGCATTAATAAGTATGTGTGCCAACACCAGGAATAATCTCATGGAAGTGCTTCTCACATAGTGACCGGTACAGTGACCCCAACATAGACCTTCTGACTTGTTTTTTCAAAACCTTCAGAAGCACTTAGATCTTACTCTGACTATGTAGGAGGCAGTTAGGGTTCTTCACATGGGTGATCTAAATAATTTTGCTGAGACTCAGAACCCACCTTTTAGACATGGCTAAAAACAAAATAGGTGCCTGAAGTTGATAGCCTGCATATGACTCCCACTCATTCATGTTACAGCACAGTGTTGTGTTGACTTGGTTGAAAACACACTGCTTTGGAAAAAATGTCTGACTGGTTTTCATTGTAATGTATGATTTAAGGTGAAAATTTGATGGTGCCCCAATTTTCACAGGTGCTGAATTACTTTGAGCCACAACTATTGTAATGCCTAGACTGTCTGCAAGGTAGGTGTATTTCACTGAGCTTTACCCTTTCTTCATTCTGAGCATTTACTGTGATGAGTTAGGGATTTAGTCTACATGGTCTAAAAAATGGAGATATCCTCTACATATTTTATAATATTTCTGCAAATGTTAAAATGCATAGAATGCTTCACAAAATCTCGGTTACTTTTTTCCCCTCAAAAATGATTCTATGTACAAACATCTTGATGGTTTATGTTCATATAATTAATGAAATTTCCTTTTATAAAAATGAAATGTGTCTCAGCCTAGTGCCTTTGTTTAAATGTGTTTCATAAAATTTCTTATCTCTTCACAAGCTCTTATTATTTTCCTGTTTGTTGAACCATGAATATAAAATCCCTTCACTACCCCTAGAACTGGTTTTCTTTCCAATTTGGTTTTGCTTTAAAACATCAACAAGCTGACTCTCAGTACATAGTTCACCTAATTTGTTTTATTGTGATTGCTTGCTAAGTTCCGTAGAAAAAATCAACTGAAGAAAGCAACACTAATTGTGATGGAACTTAATCACATACTTAATAAGAATGCCCAAAGCTCCCCCAGACTGGGAAAGGCAGCAACCCATGTTTGCATGCTTTCCAGAGCAGAGGCCAGAAAAAGGAGGTCCAAGGGAGTGAATTATGTATTTATTTCCTTGCTCTCTGGGGAAAATAAAAACAAAACAAACAAAAGAAAAGACTTTCTTCTAATCAAGAAAGAAGGAAGGAGTCAGGACAAGTACTTCTGTGATGTGCTTTTCATGTTAGATGCTTAATATTTATCTAGAAAGTGACACCAAAATCCCTGGTAGTAGACAATAGTGCTCAAGTGGAAAAATTAAGGAAGAGGAAATAAGGATGACAACATTTTAAAACACAGTTTACATGGAGCTTTTATGAAATGGTTGCCATTTCCATGATGGAAATAAATTTCTCAAGAAAGGAAGGAAACTGGTGCCTCCTGTAAGGAGGAACATTTTTGCACAAGCTTGTAGGAGATCCCTTTGTCTTTTGCCCAACCTGAGCCTCTACTCTGTACTGTAGGGGAGCTCAGTAATGCTGTATCAATAGCCCATTCCTTATCTTTGTCCTGAAATAGACAAAGCATTCCAGATGGGGACAAGAAGAAGACATCATTGGTAGCTGCAGTGCAATATGGCACAGAGTATCATAGAGAACATCCCTAACAACATTTTATATGTTAAAGCATTTCTGAATATCCTCTGACTTGGCCAAAATGGAAGATAGAATTGGTGGAAAGTTTTTAACATATTCTGGGTATAATTATATAGTTTCCTTTCTCTGTAAGTGCATTTTTTTAAAGGTCAGAAACCTAATTTATATCAGTTATCATATAATGCAAGTAAGTTCCAAATATCTAAAATTCTAGCATTCCCTTCTAACAACTAATAACTCAATTATCTTTCGTTATTGTTTAACTTCTCAAAAATTTCTGCATTGGCAATATTTCATGGAACAGCTCCCACTACTTAATTAAAAATGAATCCTTTTAATTTTGAATGATGCTATACAGAACCAGGAGCCTTTCTAAAAACAATTCGTTATATGCACAATAATTGTGCTGTTAAAAAGGCTGATCTTATTATAAATAGTGGCAAATAAGCCAGCAACTTTAGATGGCCATGTGACAAAAATAAGAAAGGAAAATGTTAGGTGACTCTAAATCTATTACTTTAGTGTATTTTTAGATAGACATCTCTGTTATTTTGTTTACACCACATACAAGAAGTTAAAACTGTAAAATAAATTGCAGATATATATGGTGGTATCTGGAACTGTGCACTAATGAGCTAAATGTCACACCTAATTGACTGTCTCCCTGCAAGACCTTATAGCCCACATCAGTTGATAAGTGTCTGATATTCCATAAGGTCCTCAGAGGTCCTGCACCCTGGGAGGTTTCCAGGTCCTGTTGTTGAGGGAGGTCATAGCCAGGGGCAAAGGGAGAGAGGAGAATGGCAGCTTTAGAGTCAGGTATCTACAGGATAGTCCTGCATTTTGAGAAGACATGAAGGATTTCCATAGGAACATTTCATGAAAATAAAAACATTCTTTGAATGTTTCAGGTTTGGTGCGTGTTACATCTGATTGGGAAGTCTTCTCAAAATTAGTTCTTATTTGTATAGTCTTGACTGCAGATGAGGTTATCTGAAATCCATCAAATCATACTTCTGTGTGATGGTCTGTTGCTGTCCCTCATGGAGCTGAGCTCCATGAATTATTAATCATTCATCTGTGACCTCTGATTAAGCACTCAATCCAGTGAGTGATGGTACACAGCAAGTTCCTCAAGAGGTATCATAAAGAAAGAGACTAAATTGTGGACTCATATGGCCAGGACCTTGGTTGGAATGACTAAAATAATGCCTCAAAACCAATGGCCTGTCCTTATTTACATAAAAATGACTCGACTTAGATCAGAATGCCAGATCTTTCTAATTAATTACAGTGACAGTGGTAATAAATGAGAGCTCTGTCTGCTCTAGGTACACAATCACAAGAAAATAAATCTCTTGTGTAACACAGATTGATATATTGCTAAAAAATTTCATTCAAACTTTATTTTGACATCATGCAGCTTCATTTTCAATGAGCAAATTTAAGCTTAGATGTAGAAGCAACCCAGCTAAGGACTTCTGCCACATCAAGTGAACCTTATCCAAGGTCAAGATGTTTATGCTACTGAAAGGAAAACTGGTCATTCTTACAATACATAAATTACGTGGTAGTAACTGAGGACATGGGGGCTGAAAAGCAAAATTGCATTCTTTCCATGGCTCTTATAATATACTCTACCCTGAGGATTTTGTGCAAGTACTCTGTAGGGAATGAAAGGCTAGAGGTCGTGTGAGCATATAATGTTCAGGGATGGTGCAAGAAATCAAATATTTCCATAGAGAGTTATTTTTAATTAATCAAGTGAAATATGTTTGTAATATCTCCAGTACTGAACGCTTTTGATGTTTTATTCAAAAAGCCACACAATGTCTCTAGGTTACAGTAAAGGCACAATAACTCATGCAGAGGCTTAGAAGCATGCGATGGTGGAAGACAAATATAATAGGATATTTTTGTCCCTCACAGAAAACTGCATCCACAACATAATATTGGTTCATTAATTCAGCTCTGGTGCTACAAGACTGGAGCATGATTTAAGCAGGAAAGGTTCTGTTCCTCAGAAAGCAAGGCAAGCAGAAAACAAAAGAGGGCAGGAACACCATTGTCTGTAAAGGGATTTTGTGAGGTGTCTGTGGATGGATCTACACATCATACAACCAGGCACAGGCACAGCACCTTAGGCAAGGCATGAGATCACCTGTACTGCTTAATCACTGGCACAGACTCTGTCATGGGGTTGGTCCCTGCCAGTGGGTATTCTCATGTTCTGGGAAGCACTACCCACAGGCAGTGTGGCTGTGGTTTCCCTGTTTTTGTTAAGATGGACAAACCATAGCGTGTGAGGAGGCCTTGGGGCCAGAGGCAGCTCCTGGCTCACTTTGTGTACAGGTACAGAGGTGGCTGTGTGTGACTGCAAGGTCAGGCAGCACCTTTGCCCATGTGACACGGCATCCCTTTGGGGAATGCTCTTCCATGACCCTATACAATCCTATTAAGTGTGCACTTCGTAAAGCTTCACTGTTTTCCAGTCTTGATTGGTGAAAATTTCCCTTTGATCTGCTTGGTCCTGATAATTCCCTTTTAGAATGATAACAGGGATTGGAAATACAGCATTCTGGCACCTTTGTTAATTTGTGTAGAGTCCCCTCTTCAGCAAGATTTCTGGAAGTTGTGAACCACACGTCACCTGAGACTGCACATGTATTTAAGATCAGATTATGTAAGTCTTGATATTCAATTTCACTCCCCTGTGCTCTTGTGAAATGTCCTAGAAAGCATCTGCAGTCAGGCCACCAAAGACTTCTCTAGCCATCAAACCTCTCTCAGGTTTGGATTCCATTTGCAAATGCACATATATAGCTGAAATAATTGCTGCTGTTGTCAGAGCTGCTTTGTCAATTGCAATAAATGGTTTATAGGGAGTTTCAGAGGACTGTTACTAACCCTAAATAAAGCCATTCATGCAACCGTTTTGGTCATACTGTTCTAAGGCTGCTATGCCAAAATCCTTTTGGGAGATACCCATGGCCAGCTTGTGTTTTAGTTGCTGCCAAGAAATTCTTCTTTTATGATTTTAATATGTAGTGGGGGAGTGTTAGAGTGTTTGTTACTGGGTAGCCTAAAAGGAAAGCTACCACATTTTCAATCAAGTTAGCCTTTTAGCTACCCCCATGAGCTCCTGTCTGGACTAGAAACCTCTCTTTACAGGCAATTTTCTGATTGTTAATGTTGAGCACTCTCTTTCTGATGGTTTTGGCCCAGATTCCTGCCATGTCCTTACCAGAACTCAGTCAGGACTGTGAATTCGTTGTGTTGACTATCCATCTATCTGCCTTAAATCATCCTAATATGCTAACAATTTCCCTTCCTTTTGGAACTTTCTTATATATTTGCTTCTTTTCTTTATTTTCACACAGAATTCAGTCCTCTGTCTGTGCTAATGGAAGGGCATTTACAACTCCAAATCCCATATAGTGAAAGAAAAATGAAGCAAATATAGGTGTCTTCTCTGTCTTCTCTTTTGGAAGACAAAGTTCATAGTAAGACTATTACTTTTGCACTGAAACAAAGTTTTGACACTGAACTGGGTACCCAGTACTATGCTGTCACTGCCCAAAAGGTGTATTGTAATGTAATTTTTTTCTCGCCCCAAACACCTTACAGAGATGTAAGAATCACCAAAAGGACTGGCTGTTCAAGGGTATTGTTTTGTGGCCAAAATTTTACTCCGAAAAGGGTGGCTTCTAGTTTTGGCATAATGATTGGCCTGCCAAAATAATTAATCATTTGGCTGTGGAATACCTCAAGGAGGAAACTGGAGGATCTGGAAAGCAAGAGATAAGAATAATATGCTGCAAATATAGTTTTTTTTTCATCCAGTGAAAAATGTAAGATGTTCTAAATTAAATACATAATCTTGAGATCTTTTTCATTGAGCTGTCAAATTCAGAAAGCATCAAACTATGAAATTGGTAACACACCAAAAAATAAGAAAAAGAAATCAAGGTTAGTAGTGCCCAACTTTTCCTGCAAAAGTTTGGGTAAGGCAGCAGGGAGCTGTCTCTCAGCAGTGAGCACACTGGACATCTCTCTGACCATACTGGTCCTAGAAGTTGTTGGATGAGGTCCCAGAATGGAAACTTGGCATTTGTCTAAAAGCTGGAGACAATGGAAGCTGTCCCTTCTGCCACAGATGAGAAATTGGTTGTATCTGTTGGCCCCAGTTCATAAGGGTGGACTAGTAGCTGGAAATCACTGACCAGGAAACAGGCTGTGCTCACCCTGAGGAGCGGGAAGATCTTCAAGGGTTTACGCGCAGCAATGAGTGCTCTGTTGTTGTTACTGTGTTTCATCTACAGATATACCCCAAGGTGCTGTTTATCCACCTTTTCCGTGAGAGGGAAACAATCAGAGGGAGCACATCTTCGGTGTACATCATTGCTATTGATGACAATATGTACAAGACAGAATAGGGGACATGCTGAGGAAATGACCTGTGATGAAGGTACTGATGAAAAATGAAACAGGTGCTTGAGTGTGGTACAGATTGCAGGGCTGGGGCAAAAGTGAGCCACTGGTACTCTGAGAGAGTGCTCAACAAATTACTTTCTTCTTAGGTCACTTCCAGGCACAGTGTATGTTACATGGGTTTAACCTCTGAAATTACTTCTGGTGTGGTTTTGGAAGATATTTGTGTTATATAAAAGATTATAGTCTAAATTTAGACAGGGTAGCTTCAGCCACTATGCTATGTAGAGCATTTCCCTCTTCCCATTGTGGAGCACATGGCTTTGTCCGAGCTTCACATCAGCATGAGACCCAGGCCAGGTTACACAGCCCCTGTGCTGCCTCTGCCATGGGACAGAAGCCAGGGCCTGTGCCCCAGGATGGAGACAGGAGTGGATAGCAGTGGATAGTGGACTGGAGCAACCTGGATAGCAGCCTGGCAGCTGCTCACTGTGCCACAGGCAAATTTGGAATTTGTACATTTGAGAAGTCTCCATGGGGGAGGGCTAGCCTGGAATGATGACCTTAGCAAATACTGTTTGTCTTGTTTGCCCTCCAGGAAATGTTTATTTACCCAGGCTTTTCCTAAAGACACGTGTTGGGTAGGACATCCTCAGCTGGGGCTGAGGGATGGGGCATTGCAACTCAATGAGTATTTTGCAACCTACATGTCTGTTACAATATGTGCTCTTAAAAAGGAAGCAGACATCAACATTGCACTTCTGTCAAATTAGTTTTATCACAATTGTTGGATGTAGCATTCATGATTGCCATTGTACAAAGACTTTGTACCTCTCCCATTCACTGCCTTCTATGGTAGCCAACCATTTTGTTTCCCTTGTTTTTAACATGGGGAGTACCACAAGAAAGAATAAAACATTCATAGATTGGGAAAAAATGTGAATGGACAAACCCAAACTGAAATCCAGGGCAGTGGTACCCCCAGGGCTGTGTGAGTGCACCTTTTGGTGCCAGACCTGTTGCACACAGGGGTCAGGTTCACCTGGTGCTCTCACTTCCTGACTGTCATGGGGCTGGTCTCACCCAATTCAGTGCTCCCTGCGTAGGGGAGTCACTGTCTTTGTTTTGGCACGCTTTGGCAGATGAAGATCCTTGCCTGAATGCTGGTTAGTTTAATGCCAGATTTGACTTCAGCTAGAGAATGGAGCAGCTTGAGATGTGGCTTGAGGGAAAGGCTAGGCTGCCTGCTGCAGGTTCTACAAACCATTTTCACAGAGATCCACTTCTTCACATGTTAGGAGTACTTCCTACATCTAAAATAGCCTTTAGAAAGCAATACATAAAAGCAATAACGCTGGTTTTGTTTGCTAAAGCCACCTGCCTTACCATACCAGATACAATCCTGTAAAGCTGAAAGCACCCAGTAGTGTGTGTCTTGGTGGCAGCTGATTGCATCTCCAGCGTGGGTACTCCTCTGCCTGAGGGAGCCAGTCCTGCACAAGTTGTGCTATCAGCTGGCAAAGGCATAGACAGTGCTGGTTGTGCTGAGTGGACCACCAGCAAGAGGCAGCAGGTTTGGGCAGCAGTTGAGCCCAGTGGTGGGAGAGCGGCCACGACAAAGGAGCTGCTGCAGCCAAATCCCTGGGATGCATTTAGCCCACTGTGACTTTTCATAGTGACCCCTTTTTCCACCAGTTGCTCCCTGTGCAGCACTGACACGATGTCGTATTAATCACGTTGGCACGCTCTTTGAAGCAGACCGTAGCTGGCTTGTGTCTCTGCCCCCAAACAGCAATTCTTTGTGCTTTTGTAAAACACATACAATCACAGTGCAATTGTGCAGGAGAGCGAGCAGGCTGGGAGCAGCATGCAATGGCAAACAAGGTGTGAAAAACTCCTACCATCGACCATGGGTTTGGGCTGGGAGCTCTTGAGCCGCAGCGAGGGCCTGAAGCGGGTTCGGTCATTGAAGCTCCAGCTCTTCTGGACTTTGGTTGGGCTGCCCTCAGTGGCAATGTCAGCACTTGGTGAGCGGCGATCTCCGACTGAAGACTGCCTGTTTTTTATACTTTGACCTCGTGGGCTGGCCATCCGCACCCGCTCCTTAAAACTTAGCTTTTGACTGAGAGAGAGAGAAATATATTTTATTTCATAGTTCCTTCACTCCATTTCTTTTTTCTATTGCATGATAATTGAAAAAAAAGTCTAAAACATCTCACTGGTATGAATCTGTTTCTTACACACTTTTATTTTCATTGACTATATTTCAGCAGTTAATGGAACTGATTTAATGTAATTGTTTTTTGATAGAAGCATTATCATTAGCAGTCTATAATACAGTACAGAATAACCTTGTAAAGGAAATTAAAACTAACAAATAGAAACAAATTTCACCCAGTTATTATACATTAATCTCTATGATGTTTTTTTCTAGTTCTTGAACTTTAAATAGGTTTGTTTCCATCTTAGTCAGCCCAGCTGAGTGCATATCTGGCCATCTCTTCAGATAAACGAAACCAAAATGTATTTTATTGTTACTGCATGCCACGTAGTATTCTTTGTTTTGTTTTGTTTTTTTTTTAAGCAGGCAAAAATACTGTTAGTGTATTCATGCTTTTTCAGGATGTGGCACTTCCAACATTTCATATGCCTGATTAGTGATCACCAACATCCAGAATTCTTGTTAGAGTACTTACTTGGACAAGACAAAACCAAAATTAATCAAACATCCAAGAAACAGTGTGATGACTGATTAATGGAAATGCAATGATACGTTGTGTGCTCCCTAAAGTCATTGCTGAAGATTAAGCTGGGAGCTGACTACATGAGGGTGGTATTGGACAGGTGCCAGTGTTGCCTTAGGTTTTAACCCTTATGTTTTTCGAATTCTGTATTGCCTGGCGTGTGTGCTTCATAGCCTGTTAGTTGCTGTTCTCTAGAGACATAACAGTGCCCCTCTGGACTCACTCTTCAAGGACACTTGGACTGCCCAGGCCCAAGCTTTGCGGAGGGGGGTGGGGGGGAGAGGACGCACAACCCAGCTAAGGGAGCTAGGGGGAAATTGCAAAGTTTTAATTGGTGAATTTATGCTGATATGCAAATGCACCAAACCTATAAAGGTGTGGAGAACTTGTGACTCGTTGTCCATTTTGGGTGATGCCCCTGGGGGGCTTTGTCTGCCCTAAATGTACCTTTGAAGGCCTTTCAAATAAATACCCACCTTTTATTCCCTTACTCCTGACTAGACTCAGTTTTTGGGCTAGCCTTTTCAGGCAACACCAGAGCGCAGCCAAACTCATGGCTGTGTGTGCTGGATCAATTGTGACCCTGTGGTTTTACGGTTGACCAATTGTAAGCTGTTTTTTTTCCCTTGCTGTGCTTGTAATCCTTCCCTCCAGCCAGCTAAATGTGGGATATGTAGATTTTCCATTTCCCACTGCTTAAATTACCTTTGTTCAAACATATCTGATGAACATCCTGTAGTCACTGTGACTATCTGCCTATGCTTTTTCATTATTTAGCATTTTTGCCTTTGTCCCTTCCTGTAGCAGAAGACACAAAGGGGAAACAGACAGGGAGTCTGATACCAAGGTCTGGAAACCTTGTTTTATCTGCAGGGTTAAGTTCAGTTGAGCAAGGAAATGGTCATCTTGTTCAGTGGTCCTGTTCTTGCAAGGGGAGAAATGATGAGGGCAATGCAGTGTCTGTTTGTGGGATGATGTTACTGGGTCTTGCAGTCCTACTACCCTGGTGTAGGCTTTGTAGGGGGGCTTTTAAAACACCTATAGCAGAGACTGTCTACCTGAAAATTATAGTTGTTCTTGAAGTTAAGACACTTTCTAGTACTCTCAAAGTCTTTGCATTTAACTTCAGCACGCCCATAAGATGTTTTCAACAGAAATGAATCCTGCAGATAATTAACTAATGCTAACATGGATTATGTGGTTCATAGATGTTTAATCTAATGTACTCTGAAAATACAGTGTTAATATGTAATGATATTAAATGGAAAGTAGTTATAAACCTCTGTGGCTGTGAAATGTTGAGATAAACATATCTTTGTCCATGCATAGCAGAGCATAGCATTTCAATCTGAATACAAACATCACTGAGAGCAGAAAGGGTGCAGTTTGTTGCAAGCAAAACACATGCTGGGATGCTTATAATGAGATAATTTTCAAGAATGCTAAAAAATGAGCGCATCAATCAAAAGATTATTCGATAAATGTATTTCTATATGGCATGTTGGATTACTCAAAATAATACCTTTACTATAATTTCTGAATGTAATCCCCTTCTTTCCTTGGCCAAAGTAAGCAATTGTTGAAATAAACACATCACAGTGCTGGAAATGTTATCTGTTTCCATTGCAAATTATTACCCACTGCTCTGGCATATGCAATGCAAAAGACCCAGAGAACCTAATATTTGAAAGAAAACTGAGTTCTAAAATTTAACTTTGAATACAAATTCCATTTTGAGACTGAATTGTATTTCAGCTCAGGAATCTTTTACATTGTACAACCTAATGAAAATATAAACTGTAAAATATTTATTAACCACATTATTTCATTGTCATATTATACAGAAAGAATAAGAGAATCTAAATGGACTTCTTATTATAGATATTATTCCTACATGTGTTCCCTGTGCTTTTTTTTAACTCCCCTTATGGCTGAAATTGTACTTGCTATTGAAGAATGAAGTCAAATTATACTTTCTTTTTTCAGAAATCTTAAGAGTTAAAAAGTTTCTGGACAGCTCTCTTCCTGTTGCACTAATAAGAATGAAAGGAAAATGGATAAAATAGCCATAAAAACTATCTATGTAGACCATATTTTCTATAATCCCATTAACTCCAAGATAAAAACAATAATTTAAAATCAAAATTAAATCAGCATACATACTGTTCTGTGAATTAATTTGTATTAATAAAAGCAATGGCTGCCTTTAAATTATTGGTAGACACGGTTATTTGATTTATAAAAGCTGAATGGTACACAATGGCTACCTAACCAGAATATCTTTAGTTCTCCAAATGAAAGCAATGAGCCAATGGTGAAAGGAACAGTAGACAGTTCATCTGTACTACAGACATTTTTCGAAAGTGCAACATTGAAAATATTAATTTAAAATGCAGAGCTCATACTTTAAAAAATAAAACGATATCTTCTTTGTAGCAATGGCAATGTACTGGCATGCCAAGGGTCCATGCAGAGGATGCTGCATCGTGAAGAGAAACGCAGCCCCTGAAGGAAGCATGGTTTGGAAACTCTGTTTTGCATCTTGAGATGCATCTCCAAAGAGACTAGTTATAGCAGTCCTTCTCTTCTTGGATCCCTGTTCCTATTTTGAGACTGGTGGGAAATGTTCCTGAAGTCACTGGGTCCTTCTCAATGCAGGCATAAATTGTATGACTGGTAGCAGTGGAGAAGAAAGCTTGGGAGAAGAAAGCTGCTGTCCTTGGGAACATTGTCATGAGGCCCTTCTATGTATGATAAATAACAGATCACGAAGGAGTAACTGAACCTGAGCACTTTCAGGGCTCCCTGACCAGGCTTTTCCCCATAGTGAAAGTCCCTTTCCTTACAGGCTATAGCCTAGTTCCTGGCTCTGGATTCTTTGTTGCAATAGTGGTAGAGATGGTGTTAAAGCTACAGAGCGAAGACAATCTTACACTTTTCAAGCATCTCTGGACATTCAGCATTTGAATCAGCAACCAGCAAATCCTTTAGGGCCCTTTATTCTGATTTAACAGTCGTAGGATCAGAACTATGCAGTGCATGCTAAAAATCCATCACCTCAAACAGGTCCTGGCCTATTATATTTTTCTTGCTCACCTTTTCTCATCTCTTTTTACATGGTATCCAAAGGAAATCCATTGAATGAATATAAACCTGGTGATTACCATTGGATATTCACATATCTCCATAAGTATTCAAAAACTTTAAGGTGAATATTTGTCCAAAAGGCACAAACCATGAGAAAGAATCAGGAAAATAAAACTACACAAGTTTCTTAACCAAACCTAAATGACAAGGATCTGAGAGATCCACAGCTGTCTCCAGTCATCTCTGCATTCCTTTAGATGTGAGTCTGTCCATCATTTCTTGTACCTTACATGACTGATAGTTTAGCACAGTTGGTTGAAATACATATTTGCTTCCTATTACAGTCTTCCCTGGCAATGCTAATCTCTTTGGACCTACCACTCCTCTATTTTTGCAGACTGCAAGTTGTGGAATGTATTTGTATCAATAAAAAAGGTAATTTGGAGCTTTGAGGCATCTTTTACAGGAGATCAATTACAACTGCAGCTGTGGGAAAGGAAGTTCTCTATTTGTTTGCCTTGTCAGTTGCAGGATCTTACAACTCATTCCTCCTGTTGCATGCCCAAGCCATTCACTTCCCTAGAACACCAAATTAGTTTCTAGTTCTTATTTCTTCTTTTTCAAATTCTGCCTTTACCACCTTTGATTTGTGAAGGAATAGGTGTATAGGAACACTAGAGGTCACTGTAGCTTCACTGCAGAGGGAACGAATACTTCTCTGCTGGTCCAATGATTAATCTGGATAAGAGTGTGTTTTAATTGACAAATACATACAAACCTTTGCTTGCTCTGTCTTATGACACTTTTTTTTTTTGTTGTTGTTCACGGAGCATCTCTTTCCCTTCCAGTCCCACTCCTCACCTTCCTGCCCACCTTCCTGCATCTCTGGTCAAGTTAAACTGCTCTGCTTCAGCCTCAGAACTGCAGCACTACTGCTTGCTACTAGCCACAATTTACAACGTTTTTCAGCTTTTCATACTGAGCAGGTTGGTGGAAGCAAGAATAGGAAGAAATTGAAACGAATCAGAAATAACTGGAAGGCCTGAGGGTGAGGGAGAATGCTTTGAGTCTTGAGACAGAAGCTAAAACTGCCAAAAATTATCACCTATGGTAAACAACAGCAAGCAGATGCACATGCCAATTTTCAGCAGTTAACTTCCTATAAATACTGGTGTTGATTGTTACTGAGCCTACAAATGCCTTTACTGAAATTAAGCTAAGTTGAACAAATGTAAATGCAATGGATAATACAGTGAGACCTGAAGGTCAAATGTTCAAGACTTCACCACCAGTCTTGTGCTAGGACCATGAACTCAAGAAATGTGGTGTTATATCTCATACCTTCAATGAGTAATAACAAGAAATTTGGGCCACAATGTCTTATAGTTCAATTGTCAAGCAGAAAAAAGTAAACATTCAGGGGGTTTGTGCATTTTTTCCTTTTTCAAATCAATGTCTAAATAAAGAGAAACTATTTTTATCTTATTTTTCTATAGTCAGTTTGTATTTCTACTGTCTTCTATATTATTTTTAAAAAATAAGAAAAAAATGAAATCAGTTTGAGATATAAATCATAGGCTTCTTCCCATAAGATTCATCCACCTAGGAATTACCATTTTTGGTAAGAGACACAATTTCCACAGATTTCAGCTGAAGCAGATGGTTGATTTCACATGCATTCCTCTACCTTCCAAGTACAGGATGCAGGCACATCTTCCACAAGCTGTGTCCAAGGGGATTCTTCTCAACAACAATTGCACATTTTGACTGTTGCAATTGCCTAGCCTGTTACAGCTTAATATTTCCCACTAATTATTAGCTGGAGAACTCAACTGCCATGGTTATAAAAATCCTCTTGGACTTGGGGAACTGGCCCAAGTTTTAGATGTCCACAGGGAATGCATTCCAAAAGTTGAAGTCTCAGGCAGAGAAGGGGAATGGGGCTTCGTAAAACCGCGGCGTGCTGCGCACTGCAATTGTCCGGCTGAATGAGCTTCAAACAACTGGTGTTACTGCCATTGTGTTAATGGCATTACAGGCAACAAGCAAAAAAAAAAAAAAAAAAAAACAAGCATTTGAAAATAACCAGGAAACATTGTTTAGAGAAGTAAGGAACTTTGAAGCACTAAGGAGGGGAAATAAATGAGTCATGCACCTGATGTTAGTTGGCATTCTCAAACATCATGTGAATAGGCAGGATGCTGAATACCTATGTTTCCGAGGAGTGTACATCCTGAAGAGCTTCTGTTTATTACTACAAAGCTTACTAGGAGTGAGGGGAGATAGAGGACTGTGTTACTAAGCATTCCAGTGCTAGGTAAGGGGTTAGGCTTTCCACTTCAAGTTAGATTATGCATTGCTGGCAATTTCTTTTTCATATGGTGCATGCAGAGTGTTTACATTAAATCTACTTTTAGAAACAGATATTGTACAGGAAGTGAGAGAATTCCATAATAAAATTCGCTTGTTTCCCTCAGAACAGGGATGAGTTTTCCCCCCAAGCTCCTATACTGGCAAAACTGCTTCTTATTGCGCCAGAGTTGTCTGAATAGGGAATTCGTATTCAGGCTCACGCGTTACAAGACTAGATGGGTGACATTCATCCTTTGCAGACACCCAGTGCAAGTCCTACACACGCTTTAAGACTACTTATGCTCTGAGGACATTACAAGATTCATCAGTCTTGATCTAGTTTCCTGCACAGGAACAATTTCAGCCATGTTGTATAACTGAACAGAAATAAGTAGTATTTGTTTCAAGTGTGTGCATCTGTAGATACTGAGAATTTAACATATTTTAAATAACAATTTAAAATAACTTGCACAACTCTAGAACTGATCTATAGAAACACCTCATTTACAGCCTGGATACACCAGAGAGGTTGTCTACCAATATTTTGATAAATGATTAATTAGAATACTTGTGCGTAAAATTTTGAGAAATGCAGCATAAAACATTTTTATTAAAATCAATGTGAAGCTACAGCCTCATTAGCATAACTCTCTCAACTCAAATGCATAGCAACATTTAGTTACCTAATGAAAGACTGTAGGTCTATACATGACAAAATGCCAGATTTAATTTCTGTAAACATAAGTCAATTTGGTAGCAAACTTTTCCCTAATGCAATACAGGTTTTTTCCTTCACTGTTATCAGAAGGGAATGCAGAGCAAAGAGCATATTCCAAGTGCAATCCAATGCACTACTTGTGCAAACAGATCTTCATTAAAAGAGTGAGACAAGAAGAAGCTTTCTTAGTTCATACAGCATCCCATGCAAATCACTTAGCATCGAAGTAAGAAACAAGTTAAATAGTCAAGGACAGTTATCTCAAAGTACATTGCAGCAGTTTGCATTTACATTTTTGCCACCAAAGACCACATACACCACACATCTTTTCAGTGATACAAACACACAGCAGTGTATCAGCATAAGAGCGATAAACAGCCACTGACAAAACACACCTTTTT
Source organism: Climacteris rufus (assembly GCA_013398175.1). NCBI lineage: Eukaryota > Metazoa > Chordata > Aves > Passeriformes > Climacteridae > Climacteris > Climacteris rufus. The sequence continues at coordinate 895,949 of VZRZ01005515.1, read as the reverse complement.
TTAAACAGGCACTGAGTGGTCTGTAGGGTTTTTACTGCAGAACATGATCTCAGAAGTTAACTAGTTCATTTTTACACATACAGTAATTTGCAGCAGTGCACGTATTAATTAAGAGTTTCTGAAGGGAGAAACATCGTCCATTCAGTGAAAGTAAAGTGAAAAAATCTGGCTAAAACTGTTGACTTCTTTTAAAGCACAACAGTCATCACTAATATGGAGAACATAATATCGGTTTGACAGCTGGGTTTTTTTGTTTTTCATCTAGTTTATCTAGTTTCCAGTTACTGTAAGCAAATTTGTCTCTTTTAGTGCTCGCAGGTACAAAACAACTGGGAATAACCTCTCCCCTCTGCACAAATTCCAGTTTTAGAAGTATGTACTCATTTATCAGCGACTTCTGTCCCACCTTTAAAAAAGTAAGTTTTAAATGTTGCTGTTGATAGAGTAGGAAATACAGCTACTGAGTACAAAAAGTTTGGATGAGGCTGTAATAATTTATTGAGATCAATATGTTGCTAGCAGGCCTGTGGAGGTAATGCATGCAAAAAGTCACAGAACTGACAGAGCAAATCCCGTCCCCTCGAGTTACAGTGACACTAACAGCAGTTACATGCACTTGGAGGAAAAGGATAGAGTCAGGTGCCAGAGGAGCAATCTGGGAAGTGGAGTGGGACATGGGTAATTGATGTGAAGACTTTCATCCCTGACTGAATAACTCAGAAGCATTTGTGAACCACAATACAACTCGGGGCTGGATGTATTTTCAGGGGTTGATGTGTCACTAACACTTTTTTCCTTGGCATTTTCTGCTGTGAGGTAAACTCTGCTATTCTCTGAGCCTGCTGATACCGTGGTGCTGGCTGCCAACGCTTTCTGATTGCCATTCCTAATGCGTATCTGAGATAGAGTAATTTCTCTTGTTGCCACTGAGTCCTTTCCCATCCCTAAGGATTTGGGCTATCTGTACAAAAAAGACCAGCATTTTGTCCCACTGCCTTAGCAGTGGCCTTTGCAGGACTTTATTTACCCAGTGAGGATAACGCTGCCAAGGCTTGCCCCTGCCTGCTGTAGGCAGCTGGTCCTCAGCTGGGGTTTAGGCTGGGTGGAAGCCCACCTTTACTCCCAGCTGGCAGCTTGAACTGGGCCATGTGGGAGTGCAAGCCATGCAGTCAGCAGGAGGAGAGACACTGCAGTGCAGCTTTCCCCCCACCTCCTGTCCCAAAACGCTCCTTAGGAGGGGGTGGCAGAAAAGTTAGCAAATGTGGAGACGTGGCACCGAGGAAGCCTTGAGGATGCTCCTGAATGGCAAAGGTGACATCCAACCAGCCCCTTCAGAGGGTCCTTCCCTTGCAATGGATGGCTGGTGGGCTTCACATTGCCAAATTAAACTATATGTGTGTAACTTCCACTGCAATTGCTGCATCAATTTTACAGCAGAAGTCAGGGCCATGTCCTTGCCCAGGAGCTGGGTCTGGGCAGGCTGCTCCACTGGCTGCTCTGTCACTGTTTAAACTGAGCCCCTCAAAACATGTTAGATGTGTAAAAAAATGCCCATTTTTCCCATAGAAAAACTGGGACAAAGAAGCAAATTTCAACACCATATGAGTTTAAAAAAAATCCAATTTGTGATAATTACCTATCAACAGTTGCAGTTCATTGAACCTACTGTACAGAACCCGAGACATCTAAAAGCCATTAGGAAACCGCAATTTCATAGATAAAAGAAATAAAACAAACTACAAACCTGCTAGAAGATTCCCCTTGTTCTTTTCTTCAGGTCAGGGAGTGGGAGGGAAAAACATACTTGTTATGCAGATAGTAATCACATTTCTTAGTTAGGGATGATGTTATGTATACGATAAACATAAATGGGTATGTTAATTGGTGTACAACACACACGTTACATTGCAACCACAAAAACATTAAAGCAAGGCTCATAACTACAATGCTTCTGGAAAAGAAACTTTTCAGTTGTTTTAACACATGCATAACATGCTTAGTACATACCACTGCAGACTGAGTTGGCAAAGCACTTAGGCAAAATGCATTGCTGACACATATATAACAGAAAGCTGTAGGGTCTTATTAGATAAGGTTATTTCCGGGTTTAATTTTAGGATAGCACAGCAATATTCTTATTTAAAATAACAAGTAGATGCACTTTTGAGGGACAGTCATATTTGAGCATATTTAATGTGGGATCGAGCTTCATTATTTATGTAATTTTATATCCATCCATTTATACCAATGTTGCCTTCAACCTGTTTGTATATGTAAAAATCAATACTTCATGTAACTTTTAATCTAAAAGCTCCTTTTAGTTTGGAGCATTTTGGAATTACAGTTATGGTAATGGATTACTTATGGCTGTGTTCTTGTCAACTCTTTGAAATTCAAAGATCAGCTTTGGATACCCAGCCAAACTTCTTTTTGGCTGAGCTTTTTGGCACACAATTACCTTTTTACTGTCATGTGGATGTTCATCACCCAGCTTTGAGAGAAACCACTAATTCTCTTGCACTGTCTGCAATTAACAACAGTTAAGATGCTTATCAGAGCTTTCCCATAAGGCTCTTAGCACTTTCCTTTTTGATCTTTATCAAGTGTCTTTTACTTCCTGATCTGTGCCCTGCATTGAATCAGTCAACTTGCTGCCTTCTGCAAAACTTTTACTGAATTACTGAAAAGTCTTGGGCTGCCAGTGCTCTGTGAATTCTCACCCAAACTAGGACATCAAATATTTCTTGTCTGCCAAACTGTGGCAACAGGTCTTTTGAATCATGTTTCACTGTGTGTGTGTGTGTGACTGAGTATGTATTTTGTCCTAAGGAAATACTGAATGTATCAAAAATTATGACAAAAAGGAGCAAATTCCCCAGTGCATTCACCTGCAGAAGACCACAAGGCACTCTTCCTTTGGAAAGGTAGATCAGTGGCTATAGCCTTACAGAGTCACAGGCATAAACATACCACTGAATCAAGGAATGAGCTCTGCATTAAACTTAATATTTTCTTTCTTAAGGACAATTTGGAATTGGGTGAAACATTAATCATGATGCATGAGTGGGTTGTTGGGAAAATGTTTCTAATGCCTGTGCATTTCTTAGATAAACAGCAATGATTTACATTTTTTTCACTGTCCTAGGCTCCTATGTGATATTGATCTGATTTGTTAGTTGAAATTTTTAATGAGAAGACTTGAGAGGACTTAAATACAACAAACCAAGACAAAACAGACAAATACTGGTTCTCTGTAAGCTTGAACAAACATCAAGAACAGCACCAGCTGCCATATTTGTACCTACTTTGTAGGGCTGCAGGTATGCAAGGCCTTCAAATGAGGCTTCCAGGTAGCAATGGAAACCGATTTCTCATCAGCAGCATAACTACGCCATACACACTACGTGCAGGATATATAAAAAAAGAAAAAACAAGGCAAGAGGGAGCAGGGGATGAAACAAAAAATTGAAAAGCAGATTAGTAACCAATACAAGTCATGTCTTTCTCTTATCATTCATAGCACTGATACATGCCTGAGGGGAGGAAGAATACTTTCATAATATCGCCAGGTGGCTGCCACGTTTGTTCGGCTGGCGTCGGTAGAATAAAACCGCCAGGAAGCCTGGTGTGGGGAAACAATAGAAAAGCACAAAGGAACCAAGGAAATGAAGTGACAATGCCACCACACTGACTACAGAGCAAGGAGATTTTGTCAGGTTGGGATGTGCTCCATTAGGCCGATTCAGGAAGAGCCAGTACAAACCTAACAAAACTTTTGTGAATCACAGTACACTTTACACAGTCAGGTAAGAGTTACTGGCTCTGTGAAGGCACCAGAAGATATTCTGCACATAAAGGTGCTCAGAAAAGCATTGCAGTGATTTATTTGTGACAAGTCCACAGGGGACACCCACGCAAACTTGCAGTCTGAGGTAGAGAAATTGTCATAATACATTCTGCAAATCATAATGTAGACCAGACAAAAAGAATTTAGAAGAGAAGCATTCTCTATGGTCTGAAACACTGTTAAATGTTTAAAAACACAAAATTAATAATTTCAAAGGTGAGTGACCAAAGCATAGCATTGAAAATGTATCAATTGTTTAGGTTTATAATTGCATGTAGATAGTAAGATGAGCGTTGGTTCTACAAGCTGGGACATGTTGCCTGATGTCAGCATAACTATACTAATTTGTACTAGCTGAGCATCTGCACTGCCTGTATATTGTCAACCATTAAATGTCATCTAGGTATTCTTGTATGGAATCTAATACCCTGTGTTATCCTACTGAACACCTTCCAGAAACACATCCAGTCTTCATCTACAGATGGAGAACCTGTTACTCACTTTGTAAATTGCTTCATTTGTCGATCATTCTCATTGCCAAAATTTTCTGCATTGTTTTTAATTTGAAACTCTTTGGTTTTGGCTTATAGCCAGTTAATTCTTTTGTTTCTGTCTGCTACATTAAATAGTCCAGTAGGTTCCATTACTTCCTCTCTGGATTTTGTGTTCAAATAATTCTCACACTGAATATTTCTTATAAGCTAAAGAAATTGAGAAAAGTTTGTCCATAGGAAACATATCAGTTTTCTCCAACTATCTTTAGGTCAGATAAAGGTAAGTTCTTGCAAAAAGTCTCTCTGTGGCAACAGAAAAATTAGCACAGAGCAATTCTACAGAGCAACTGGTTAGAAAACAGACATTATTATAGACATTATTCTGGTAAGCTAGAGACAATGTAAAAAAACCTGATAAGCTCAGACAATTTAAAAAAACCTGGGCATTGTTACAGTACACAATGATATGCAGTTCAGACACATCCTGCATTTATGAACATGAAATTTTCTCCAGTCCTTGACTCATTTTTTTCCAATGTTTTATTTGCTTTCTCCAGTATTCCAGGCTCAGTTACAAACAGTAGATGCTGAGTTGATATGTAGCATTTTAGTATGAGCATCATCATACACAGTGTTAGTATCAGTCTTCTCCTTGTTATGTTTATGGTTCTGTATCTAAGGACTTCAATAAAACCGGGTGAAGTAACATACTGGGAATTTGTACGAAACTCGACTCTTCTTTCCCACTCTTTCTCCTCTATGTTTCTTATGCTTCATTAAATCCTTTCCCAAATCACTAATACTGGGATACAGACATCTTGTAATAATCTGGATTCAGTTTCTAGATCAGGTTTTGCATTTGTTGTATTAAAATATTTGGCAGTAACATTTCACCCTAAAAGCCACCCAGATCGTCCTTGGTTTTATTCCCACGTGCCTGCTTTCACAGTTCCTACTCTGCTAGGCCTTGAGCTTTCAGAAAATATCTCTACCAGCAATTTTATATAAATTTCTGGATCACTGGAAATGTTGAACATGTAAATGTGGAACAGCCTTCCTCATGGGTTCCCACAACAAATGTCTTTCTTTCACAGTGACTTTGCCCACTGAGAGTCACTCTCTGAAATCAGTCAGCTAGCTACTCTCAATGTATTTAGCATGCTGTCTTGCTAGTATTTTGGTTGAACTGTCATAAAATAATAATAAAAGCTACATCCAAAACCTAAATCTATTATGTGTTTCCTCTGGCAACCAAACTTGGAAGAAATAGATTAGAAAATATGTGTTAGAAAATATGCTTAACAGTCCTAAAGTAGACACAAAAGGAGTGGAATTATTTTTATTAATTATTCTAACAAATATTAAATTTTCAATATTTAGCATTTAATAATAACTGAACAGTAATAATGACAAATATCAACTTCAAGAATGCTTCAAAGACAGTCTGACATCTATCTGTACTTAACATGGAACTCTAGCACATTCATGCTCAGATTCTTTATTTGGATTTATTATTTCAAAAATAAAACCCAGCATAACATAGAATACTTGGCATCCCAGGAAAAGAAACTAGAACTCTAGATTATTTCTCCCCTTTTTTTCAGTGCATCAAGTAGAGAAAACCTTGATGCAAAATCATTCTTTAGAGGATTTTCTCAGTTTTAACTAGGGCTGTAAGTTAAGGAAAAAGCCTATGAAAAACAGCTGCCTAAAACATACCATGCCACTATTTGTTGATTTGCACCATCATGTGAAAACAACTTCAGAGAATTTCAGACATTTTGGAATAGTTAGTAGCTACAGTTCCAGCTTTTGAATTGACTAATAGTGAAAGCAATTCTCTGGGCAGGACACTTTTCATCTTCACCAAGCTTATCACTCACTGAAACACTCTAAACCCTGTAGCAGATGAAAAGTAGCTTAATATAGGCAAAAGTGCTGTGCTGTCAGATCGGTTTTCTAGGGATCAATTATATTTTTCCAAATAATTTTCTAACTGCAGATATGCATTTGATATCCTTGCCTTGGTTTCTTTAACATGGATGGAAGAATGCAAAAACTACAGATAGAAATGCTATATATAGTTTGTCTTGATGATCTTAAAGGTCTTTTCCAACCTAAATGAATCTGTGATTCTATACAGAATTATGGCAGTCACTGACGACAGTTATTTAATGAAACTAACCAATCTGTTAAATATTGTTTCCACAAAATTTTCCAAATTGAAATAATAAGACTTGCTTCAATATGTACTTTAAATCACAATGCTATTATCTTTGTGGTGACTTCATATTTACCTGAATTAGACTTGCAGCTGGATTCCTTCTTTTCTCAAAGTGTTTCTGACGATGCTGTTCCTGCACTTTCAATGCAAATCCTGAGCCAAGGATGCCCTGCAATATCATTTTATCAATGTGTAGGTAGTCTTTCAACAAACATAGATCATCAGTTACAAAGGTTTTGTGAAGATGCTACACCATATGATTGTTTCAGATAATACATTTATGACCAATATATGACAGTATAAGGCATAGAAGCAGTGTCCCTTTCGTGGTGAAGTAAGAGATTCCTTATATAACATCTGTGGTGCTACCAATGACCACTGATCCCACCCATTGACTGAGTTTGTGCTACATTATGTTCCTGCAACTATAAAGGCCATAGATAAAGGTATATATTTATAAAATAAAGCAGGAATATTCAGAAGAACTTCAGTCAGTAATGAGGAAATGATCAGCTGGCAGATATGCCAGATATATATGGACCTCAGAATCCACACCTGTGGTACTTATGATAACTTTTGATTTTAGAAAAATTATAAATGCTTTTCTTAACAGATTTAGACCATTTCTTCTCGATCTTTCCCATTAAATAATACCCATTGTTCATTCTAGAGGCTATGAAAAAAGCTGATTATGAAACCTCTCCCCTTTTAGTCTTTTTACCTTTGAGTAAGATAAATTTAACTCTGACTGAATAGATTCAAAGACTGGGAATGTTTTCCTCCTTGCCTTGCAAGGAGTGTAATATTTCTGCTGGACATGTCTGCATTATAAGGAAGAACATTTCCACCTGATTCTTAGTAAGGACAAAATAATATTAGAAGTGCAAAAGTTTCCCCCATACCTCTTGTTTTACAGACAGATTCAGCACTGAAGTGCTTGTGAAGAAAACTAGTATCTGCACATAGATATGACATGAGGAACAAAAGTTGTGGCATCTCTAATATGTAAGCTTATTCATCCTTTCATTGCAGTGCTGCTAAGACTAACTTTCCTGTTAGTGGGGATTAGGTGACAAAAGGAATTAATTACAGTAGATGTCAATAAATGTCAGATTCACAAACAGGTTATGTGTTATAATGCATTATAGTATGACAAAGATACTGAAATACTCTTTGTACCTAGAGTAAGAAATAAATGCAATGCACCAGATAATTTAATGCTGTTGACAAATGCTGACTTTTAATCTTGATTTGTCTATATGGTTGAAAACAAATGAAGTATTATAACATACATGTTTTATAGTGATCTATAGATAAAATATCTGAGTATTAAAATATTAAAATATGTTGCACTGGAGACAATACAAAAATTACAAATGCCACTTTCTCATTTCATGCTTATTCAATACCAATTTAAAAAAGAAAGGAGATTCACTCACAAAAATGAGTATTCCTGATGCAACACTATATTTTAGTCATTAGATAATTCCCATTTCCATTAGTCTCTTGAACATTAATAAAAACAATATAAATAAACTGTCATGTTTATTTACAATTATTCACGGAAAATGATAGTTGCAATTTTTATATTTGACAACATTAACTCTTAGTTGGTTAAAGGCCTTCTACTACCCTCTGTTGGTAGTTTGAACATGGCCATACAAGACAAGCTATTAGAAATATGTAACTTTTTTCACTATAATCTAAATCAGAAATATATATAATCTGCTTTTATGTTTGTTTTGTTTTGAAAAAAATGAAAGAAAAGCAGCAATATATAAGCCACAATTCATAACAAAAAGAAGTATTTTCAACCTTACACAATAGTGTGCAACCTAATTTAGGATTATTTCCCAGTTTTGTCCATGCCAAAGAAATTTCTCAAAGCAAAAGCAATGACACCAAACCTTTTGTTTGGATTTTGGATAGCGACTCACTAGTGCTGTCGCAGAGCAAAAAGCCTTAAACAGTTGTTCTTCATGTAGACAGCTTCCTTCAGCTTTTTGTATCATAACAGTGGCAGGAGCTACAGGAGTTTCTATTATTTGCTACGAATTTTATATGCATACTCACAGCAGGTAGTGCAAAGAAAGAAATGCCAAGTAGAGCAAACCCCGCAGAAAGCAACCTTCCAAGCCAAGTAAGAGGAGTTTTGTCTCCATAGCCAATGGTTGTCAATGTGATCTAAAAAGAAATGAATGAACAATGTGGTTTACCAGAAGTCACTGACAGATTAGTTGCAGATTATTTACATTGCATGAAGCAGCATTTCCACTAATTAATCCAAGACATGTGGAATATATAGATGTTTCTAAAATAAACGAACATAAATTAATTAACACTGACATTTTTCTGTTAAAATCACTAAATAAAACTGAGATAAATAATAAATGTGAGAGAAACACCTCAATAAGCAAGAAATAAATTTAAAAATAATGAAACAGAAGGTCTTGATCTCAAATTCGAGGCAAAAGATGGCAAATTACATAAGCTGGGCAGAAAAGAGTGTCCTTTTTCATGGATGTGAAGGTGTTTCACCTATTTTCTGCAGGAAAATATAACTGTATGTATTTGCATAACAACAAATACTGTACGTATTTACATAACTACAAATATAAATTACACAGAGATCATACTGTAAAAATATAGCAGGGAGGAAGTGGATGCTTGCAGATGATATAAAGTCAAGGGACTTGCAAGAAGCAGCTGCATTTTCTACAAACCCATCGGTACAATTTGAAGTGAGTTACCTTCTGAAACACAAAAAACACTATTTAAAAGTTGGAAGGAACTTTTAAGAAGTTTCTGGTCCTATGCCTTTCCTCCTGACAGGCTCAGGTACACCTATGTCACTCCTGACGTGAAGGTCTGAAGGTTACTACACAAACAGATGCAGAGGTACCTTGGGATGTTGGACCCTGTCAGGTCACACCTACCTGCAGACAGGTCAAAGAGAAAAGGGAGGCAGATTTTAATGCAGGAGGCAGGGCTCTCTGCACGCGACTCATTGAGCACTGGCCACGAGCAGTGTGGCCACTGAGACAATGGTGCGTGGTTGTGGCCTGCTGAGCACATCTCAAAACAAAACATGAGGTCTTCAAGTGTGTGTGTGTGTGTGGCTGAGGGCCTTCCCTGACCCCAGGAACTGCCCTCCAGTGGCCTGGGAAGCACACCAGTCCCATACCTGGGGACTGGGCTGGCCGAAGAGCCGTGTCTCTGCTCTTTCACATCGGGGTGTTGGGACCCGTACGGCTGCCTGGGGCGGGCAGCTGGAGGAGGTGTGGGCAGCTGGAGGAGATGTGGGCAGCTGGAGGAGGTGTGGGCATCTGGAGGAGATGTGGGCAGCTGGAGGAGGTGTGGGCATCTGGAGGAGATGTGGGCAGCTGGAGGAGGTGTGGGCAGCTGGAGGAGGTGTGGGCATCTGGAGGAGATGTGGGCATCTGGAGGAGGTGTGGGCATCTGGAGGAGATGTGGGCATCTGGAGGAGGTGTGGGCAGCTGGAGGAGGTGTGGGTAGAACGCAGGATTCCCGAGGGCTGGCTGGGAGGCTGTGGGGCACGTGCCCAGGCAACGGCACACGATGTTAAAGGACAAAGATAGACAACAGCAGGCTGAATGCCAAGGACTCCGGGGCCTGTTATTAGGGAGAACATGTGCATGGAGAATTATTTTACATCGTGTACCAAATGTGGGCAAGTTCAGGCTTAGCAAATATTCTGGCAGCAACAGATTCTTCAGGAAATTGCCTTCTAGAGACATTATTTTGCTTCCAGCTTCCTCAAAGTTCATTCCTAGGCAAGACGGCCAAAACAATTCTATTTAATGTCAGGGTCACCACAGGACAAAAGAAGGAAAGTCTTTTGGAAGTAATTAGATTTCAACTATTTAGGACTCTGTAGATAGTAAACAGTGTTTTTAATTGCTCCCATTGTTGGGAACAAGCTGCGGGTGTAATTTACCCTGAGAAAGCCATAGAGACTAAGAGAGAGAGATGAATTCAGGCTGCAGATGAAATTTCAAGTGGTTATCCAGTCTCAAGTTTTGTAACAGTAGCCTGGTCACAGACACACCATCTTGCATACCTATCAGGTCTCACTCTCCTTCCTTGCTTTACTTCCCTGATCCATGCCCTCTTCTGGGCTTTTGGTGGACTCTTTGGCAAGCCAGCGCCACCCAGGAAGGGGGACAAAATGATCCACATTTCTGCGTGGTTTTTTCTACTGCTTTGGTGAGTTGTGTCAGCTCATGGATGCGCCTAACAAGCTTCAGAGCCTGCACAAGGCAGCAAGAGGCTGAGATGGAGCAATAAGGAGGAAGGGAGATGAGAATGCAACTTCCTCTTTTCTGGCAGACATGAGCTAATGCAGCTATGCTCTTGGCCTGGTAGAGGGGCTTGATTTGTTTATTGAAGAAGATAATCACAGCTCTTCACATCAGAGGGCAACTGCAGAACAGTTTGAGGCTATTAAGAGCCCAAGAGGAATGAAACACTTGAACAAATGAATCCCTGAATAAAAGTTCCTCAAAATTTGTTTCCAGGCCAGTCACTGAGAAGCAGTTTGGAGCTCTGGAATGAGCCCACTTTCTTGGCTTCCATCCAGCTCCCTATCTCTGCCAGTCGCTGGAAAGTACAGATCTCCTGCCTGGGCTGATGAGAGGGAAACAGAACCAAGTGCCATCTGCATACTAATGATATTGCCACCGAACTGTATTCCAAAGAAGTCAGAGATAAACTTGAACCTTTGGGACCTGACATGTGAGAGCAATCCAAAACCAGGAGCAGTCATACAAACTGTATCTCTGGAATTCCTCCAGAGAAAATAACAAGACCCTATGAAAGTCTTTCCCTCAATTCTTCTAGGTATTAAGGACTTAATGGTATCAGTCTGTGATTAAGAATATCAGTGGCTTCTTGCTCACTTTGAGCTGTTTTATCTCAGGATGGTGTTCACATGGGTGTATAGGTGTCAGCACCATGCTTTAATGTCTTAACACTGAGCAAAGGGGTTTGAGCCTCAATTTATACTCCTCTCATCACACAGCTAAGAAAATGTTTTTCTGGACAACGTCAGGGTCAAGTTCAGAAATAATCTACTGCATATTTGTACATGCTGCTAGTGAATGACTAAACCATTGGCCAGGCCCTGAGCTAGGATTAAATTAACTGAACAGGGTGTGGAAAACTACTGGATCTGAAAACATGAAAATGTAAGAAATTTCCAGATGTCACCGATAATAGTGTGAGAAGCAGGCATAAGTTATAGCCAGCACTGTGAGGGAAGGCTGGATTCCACAGGTGGATAAGAGAGAAGTAACCAAAGTTCAAAGGTGGCCAGAGGAAATTATTTGGGACTTTTCAGGGATTACAGGGATTGTTTTGCAAGCACCTAGGTGACTGCATCAGAGGTAGCATACATGGCCAAGAGTGACTAGATAACAGAGCTACAAAATCTGTACTAAACCTGTGAAAGTAATTAGAGACAGGTTGTTTATTTGAGAGGAGACTTGGTCAAAGTGAGCAAAACAACCAAAAAAACACCATCCCCCCCCAACACTCCCTTCCTTCCCCAAAACAGTAAAAGAAATTACAAGATGTGTAAATCATATCTTTCTGGAGATACCTCCTGAGCAGCCTAACTCAGAAAAATAAACCAAAACCTTTAGAGTTTATTTGTATAGGATTAATTTTCACTCAATGTGAAAAACAAAATGCTTGGATGTTTAGCATGATCTTGTGACTGCAACATGTGCAAAGGAAAAAGATTCCTCCAGCAGGTAACTCATCCTATCCCAAAATGAAGGATTTGGGCTTGTCTGAAACACAGATGTCTAGTACCACCAGAGCTGCCCTATGGATCTGAACAGGGACCACCCACATCAGAGGCAGCAGACTCTCCAACAGTTTTTGATGGTACTGTATGCCTATGCTCAAGCAGCTGAATCACACTCTTGCATGGCTAAATGAGCTAGATGAGTCCTGTTTTTTATACCAGATGCAAACCACTCCATTTTGGTTACTTCTATAAATGAGGGGTCTGGACAGACCAGCCAGAGCAGGCAGTGTCACTTTGCCAGGCTCAAAACTCACGATGATGATAAGAACTTCTGTTATCTCATTGCTGGAGCTAATAAATATGCTAATACAAGTGAGGTAATGTAATAATGAATATGATTATATAACTTAGATGATTTCAATTAGATGAAATTAGACCCAGGAGGCCATCCTCTACCCTAATATTTCTTTCTGATGTCATTTTATGTTCTCCTAGCAGTACTTACCTTTTGAATCTTTACCTGACATCATTTAATTGAAAAAAAATTATAGTTAGCTTATGCTATCATTACATTAAATGGGAAAAATTTCATCAATATTAACTCATTTGAGCTAGTCATTGTGACATTATTATTCATTGTACTATCTTTTGTTCACCAACAGGCCATTGTGGAATGCCAGAACCATTCTGTATCCAACTGTATCTACTGGATACAAACAGAAAATAATGACTTATTAAGAGAAATTCTGTCAAATGTGTAAGGGAGACAGGAATCTTAGTTGCATTATATTTGCAGTTAAAATTAATTAATGCACAAACTAAATGTCACTATAAGCATACGCTGTTCTAGTTAACACTAGTATTTCTCAGAAAACCATGTATAGTTTGGTTTTGAAATACTTAAGTTTTTAAATTGACCCTTTGTTCCCAATTAGTTTGGTTATTTTCCTCTGTTAAATGAATTTATCTTCTCTATCAAAGCAAATTTTGAACCTGAGCTCTTCATATAACACTCACTATTGTGTGCTGCTGTGTTAGGCAATGCTGTGGGGGCCCCAGCCACACGAATATTCACATTAGTAATATTAACATCATGTTTAAATAGCAGGTTGCCCCACTACAGCACACAGTTGCAAATACAGTGGAGTATTTGTATGCAAATTTGGCTGCCATATCGTGCCTTTCATTTCTGTATAAAAATATGAGCTTCAGAAATGGAGTCAGTGAAATGACCATAGCAGGATATGGCCCGCAAATAATCTGAATCAATGAACGGGTTAATTGCAGCATGCTGGGGCTGATCCTGCAAGGAGAGGCATAAGTGCCTCTAAAAGCATGGAATTTAAGATGACTATTTGTGCCTGACTTCAGTGCAGCCCTTTCTTTTTGGTACCTCTGCCATGACAGAATTCAGTCCAGGGTTTGGTAGATAACCTGTGGTTTAAGTTAAAACAACTTTTGCAAATAAACAAACCAATGAAACTAAGCATTGATTTCCCCTAGAATGCCATACAATCTGACCTTTTCAAATATCTGCATGTGGGTTATTCTGGCAGTAAAAACAACCATGACTAAGAAGCACATTATGCATTTCCCACATACTGTTTTACATATTGAAAAAATACTATTATTAAAAGGGCAAAGATAATAGGTAAGGGAGAACACTGATTTCCAGTAACTTTTTGCACTTGCTTAAGTGCATTAAAAACTCATATGTATTCATATCATACATTGGGGAAAGAAGAAAAGATATAGAAATATACAAATTTTTTTCAGTTTTTTAAAGTAAAATTTGTTGTTTTTCCTGCTGAAGTCAAGACAAGATTCCTGATTTTCTCAGTTGCACTACTTATATAACCTCTGAGTCATACATTTTCACTTCATAGTGTACCAAATATTTTAAGCACCACTTTATACAATGATTATTTCCTATCAGGGTTTTTCCTTAAAAGATTGCAGTCAGCAGGTAGTGGAGAAGCAAATTCTAAAATAAAGATCTTGTTCCTGCTCCTAGAGCTGCTCAGGGAGAAGGACCTGGACCTAACATGAGCCTTAGTCAGATATCAGAGTGGAGGTCTGAATTTGCTGGGACTTTCTCATTCTCTGTGCATTTGTTTCCCCCCATGATTCCAGCTGGCAGGTGGGTGCAATCCTCTTCTCAGTCCAAACTCCTCGTCTTGGCAATGCTAAGGCACACATGGCTTTGCAAAGAGGTAGAGGGTGTTTCCTGGAGAACTGAGTGCCTGAAAACATCCATTCCCAAAACCATGGTGCCACAGGTGGGTCTCTTGCAGGACCACATCCCCACTGCCACCCCCAAAGGGGCAATGGTGTTTTCAGACTGCCAGAGCCAGAATGCCCATCAGCGAGGACATCAGCAACCCCAGCCAGATGCTTCACAACTATGTCAATACAGAAAGGTTAGAAAGCTTTAAGGCAAACTTAGACCTCAGCTTTGGAAGAAAAGTGAAGCAAAATAACTACAGTGATGCAACTGAAGACAAAAACTTTTCTCATGACTTTAGCCAATATGAATTTTACATCTGCTTGGACTACAGGATAAAATGTGTATTTTATCAGTGATCTGCCTTGATGCTCTAAAGTAACAAGCATCAGGAAAATACATTTATGAATATTTGTAAATGCACAAGTAAGACTTATTAGGTCTGTTTTTTGCAAGCTCCCAATTTTATGCACTGATAACAGAAAAATATAGTCTCTAGGGAAGACATGCAACAAATGACTTAGATGAACAAATTTCAAGTACACTAACTACCCGTACTAATAGTGAGTGACCTTGACCTTAGCTCAAAATGTAGACAAAACTTAAAAATATTCTCCAATAATGTAAGGCATTTTGGAAAGGGCATTTGCACAGTCCATGTGTGCGTGCTCTGAGTCTGCAGATACTACTAAATCTAGATGAAATCTTGTCTGATGTGAGAAAGCTTCATTTTTGCATCCCTCTGATAAAGAAAGGTGGTAGAGGCTGGCTCAGGTCTCACACTTATTTCCAAGAAAACCAATGAGTGCTCTGTGTTATGTCAGCATTAATGATCTCCCAGGTATTATTTCACCATCCAGACATTGTCAGACCACACAGTGTTTGTTCTACTGCATCAGAAGGAAAAGAAAAGCAGTTTTATACTGCCTGACAATAAGTGCCCCAGGCTTTGTAGGGGCAGCTTTCTTAAGCTGCCTAAGTAACTTTCACGCAGTGTAAGAGTCTGGATCACTGTATGGCATTTTTAAGCAATCTCGACACATTAAGCCATTAAAAAAAAAAAAATCAAAACTTCAAACTTAGCCTTCTGTTGTTCATTGAAAGCCTAGTATATTTAACCATATTAATATAATTCTCCTTCATAAAAGCAGTCAGGCATTTACTTAGATCACAGAGATTTCAACACAGTAAAAATGATTTAATAGTTAACCATGATCTCAAGTAAATCAGGGCTCTTATTCCTGTGAAAAATAACACTGCTGAACCAGAATGGACATATCCATTCTTGTTTTTTGTGCTCAAGGTACAGAGGAAGGAGAAGCAACATCTTTTAAAGGGCACTGATGATGCTCTCTCTTTCATCCCAAAGCTGATGTAAGTTTATTTTCCCTCTTTCTTTCCTGACACTTGTTCCTCTTCCTGCACTGCAGCTTACAGCCCTCTGGTTTGTATCAAAACTGTTCATTGTGGGACCATATTACAAACTATCTTACTGAAAGATTGTGGGTTGGAAAGTACAATGCTTTCTTCTCTTGAAAATTTAGTGGTCTGGTTTGCAGCAGAAACACATAAACAGCTGTTCTGCAGGATGGACTGAAATAATCTGTCAATGTGCAAATGAATAGCTGAAGGAGAGAGCTTCTCAGACCGGTTTTTTGCCCGTGAAAACAATTCATTGAACAGCACACTAAGTTAAAATCTTCAGTAGGTGAAATTCAAAGCACTTTTGCATACTGGTTAGAGTCCATGTTATTTTTCAGTACTTACTGTGCCCCACCAGAGAGCATCTGCATATGTGGAGAATTCAGTATTTGCATCTTTTTCCACCAGATAAACCAGGAAAGATGAAAAGATGAGTACTAAAAATCCTATGTACCAGGCTGTGATTAATTCCTAGATAAAAGAGAAAAGAGATCAATACCTATTTTAAGGACTGAACTGAATGAAATTTTAAGGAAGACATAATGAAAATATCTCTATATATGTTTTTTGGCATTTGTGCAGTTATAAGTCAAGTGCTTCCCTACAGAATGCAAATTTTCTCTGAAAGTGGACAAGATCTACTCCCATGGTTTGATGCATCAGCAGCTTCACCAACATATAACAAACTGCAACTGCATATCAAGGACAACATTTTCAAGATATCCTAAAACTCTTAGGATTAAACATGGTCTAGCGTATCATCACAACTGATGTTACTCAGAAAATTTTGGGTATTCTGCTCAAAACAGCTAAATGTTTATTTCTTTGGTCTCTTGTTGAATCCCACCAAGTAAAGATATCAGCCAGGCAAAGTTAGTATCTAGTATTCCGTACCTTGCTATGTGCATAAACTACAGAACCTAATAATTTCCAAGTGCCTCCTCTTCGGTCCATGCGCACCATACGAAGGATCTGTAGGAAACGAAGACTTCTCAGTGCTGATGTTGCAAAAATGTTACCTTGAGTTTTTGCAGAAACAACTGCTATTGAAGCGATGAGAACAATGATGTCTGAAAGAAACACATTACAGAAAGCATTAATGTCCAAGTATCAATAAACAGCACATACATCTACATGAGCTGAATGAGGAGGACAAAAGAGAGACTCCTGTAGTGGGTGGGAATCCAAAGCACTAAGATTCCTGTTTGAGGTAGGGATGTGAGATCAGGGGTGGTGTCAAAAACTACCTCAGGAGCCTTCAGGGTGAAAACTGAGGGTAACAATTTTCAAAACATATGGATAAAAGGAGAAGTGTTGAAGGAACATCATGCAGGAGTTTTGAAACCTGATGTAGCAAACTACAAATCAGTAGATGGATTAGAACTTTTCCCCTTTATATCTCTTTTCATAGCAACTTTCCTATGTAAAGACAAAAAAGAAAACTAAGGTAAGAAAAAGTAGGACAGGCCCAGAGGTGAGAGTCTGGTGGAATCAGACCTACAAGCACAGTACTAATTTCCTAAATGAACAGACACTGTGTGGTTGAGGAATGTATTTTCTGGTCACAATGCCCCTGATGTACTTTTTCCTGGAAGGGAGGAAATACAGCACTGGGTACTCAGAAGCATTCTTCAAGTTGGAAGGCTGGAAAATTAGTTGAAACTCAGCAAGTGTTAGTATTTATTTCTTCAGGTCACAGACTGAAACTGTGAGAGCAACTTTGGTGTGCACGAACTAATCAGCCAGCTGCCCTTGGAGACAGGCATTTAAGGGGAGAGGAGGAGAAGCAGCAGAGTGATGGCACGCAGATGCTGTCAGAAGGCATAATGTTCTTTTATAACGATAGGGGTATACACAGCGTTATGCACAGAGTGGAAAAGCACAGAACAAGCTCTGTTTTACTTCCTCATCTCATGATTCATTTCCTGGCAAACTTTAAAAGCTTAAAGAGCCCTTGTAAGAAATACCTGATTTTAATCCTAAGGTTTTGTGGTGTTTGTATGTTTCTGTTCAAGGATCATTTAAATCCATGTTTGTCAGCGAAGAACTGAAAGCAAGTTCTTGTTGATGTGAGTTTTACTTTTTCTCTGTTGGTTATAAACATACATCTTTTCCCAAGCATAGCTCCTACAAGTCAAGAATTACCCAGAAAGTGAAACTCCCCACCTCCACAGGCAAGCAATGACTGTGCCTACATGCAGGAGACTGTTTCCTTAGTCTGCTTAGTACATACTTAGTCTTAGTACAGTCTGCTTAGTCTGTTTCCTTAGTACAACAGGAAATAGTCTTTGTTCAGTTTGCTCAGCCACCAAAGGAAGCTGAGGTCCAAATACCCTTTGCATACAAACATACTGGGTTTCTCTGAACTCACCTATGGATGGCTTTGTACTCTTATTGCAATTCCAAGGGTACAGACAACCTGTACCTGCGGCTTAAGGATTGTCTTGTTAAATTGTGGAAACCTTTGCCACAAGGGGCTAGAAATGTACATAGGTTTGAAGCCAGCTGGATGATCTTACAGGAGAAGATTTAATCCTGGGCTAATTAATACCAAAAGTCCACTTCTGGCTCAGGACATCTCCAAATAGTAGGCTGTTGGGGGCTGAGAAAATCTTGTGGAGAAATATCACTGCTTGCCCTGCTTGTTCAATCCTCCCTGACTGTTCATTGTTGGCTGGTGTCACTGTTTGATATCCTGCGTTGGGCTAGGCTGACCTTCTGCCTGTCTTATGCTCTTGTATTTTAAAATGTCTGGCTACTACATACCTGGATGATAGGTGGCTACTACATAATTGGCTACCAAAAATGTTGGATGTGTTTCTATATGTAAATCCAGCAAGTTCAGAGACCAAGAAGAGCCAAAAGTGGACAAGGTATCCTTGGGTGTCTCTGCTCAGTACAAATCTCAAGCTCACAACAACCAGCTGCAGGAGGTCTGGGTGAGAATTCAGAAATAGGAAAACTGACTGGAAGAAGTTAAAGACATCACAAATTCTAATGGAGATCAGAAAAATAGATGGAATTGGATTGAGCTCCGCATTATGATATTTAAATTTAGGTATCTACATGTGAAGCAGGTGTCTAAACTCTGCATGCAGCACAAGGTAATCATGTCAACTGAGAGAGGTGCAGCTAATCCTCAGGAAGGCTCCTGCTGGCCTCTCAGCTGCCTCACACTCTGGGCTTGGCACAAGAAAGACTCAATTCAGCTGCCCAAATGTATTTGTCCAGTGCCATTTGAGATGCCTTAAGGTATCTGAGATATCCCCTAGATCTGGCAGCTAAGCTCTTGGACCTGGGAAAGCTGTACTCTTCAGGAGAAGTCACCGGGGAGCAGGGAATATCATGTAACAGGGGACACCTCTCTGTACTCTGCTGAACTAAGCCCTAGATCTTGATTGACTGTACAGGGAACATAGACACTTAGCACATATGTACCCACCTAAAGCAAACTTCTATATTTAGTTGTGTTTATCTGGATCCAAGGCTCACATAGAGCATGCTGGAATGCCTTGAGCAATACAGACTGTGCTGAAGAAGCAGTGTCCCTGGTGACTAACACGATGGCAGGGTGATCTCCACTTGTCCCATGTGGCTCTAAGCGGAGCAGCAACGCTATGGCCATTTTTGTTTAGTGGTGACTGGCTATCAGCAAGTCAGAGATCATTAGAGAAGCAGTGTGTGTCCCTGAAAATCATTCTTAGAACTTAAAAAAGAATAAGCTCACCCAATTACTACAAATCATGCATTTGGTTCAGAAATTATTAAAATGTTTGCTGAGGGTTTTGGTTACCCTCAGCCACTTCCAATAGGACAATTTAAAAAAAAAAAAAATCAGTGACTTGCTCCTGCCCTCATTCCTACTTAATCCAAGAGCTCTGACAGTTTTCTTTATAATATGGAATTTTGTGGAGGTCCCCCACTGCAAAAAATTCAAATTAATTCAGTCTTGCCAACAGAGCACAGCCTCTGCCCTGCACTGCTGGGAACCCTCTGCCCCACCCCAAGGGTCTCTGGTCCCCTTTGACCACAAGACACAAAGAAGCCAACAGCAGCATATCTCCCTTTTCCCTTTTTAAAAGCATTGGTCCAAAGGAGTTGTATTCTTGTGTATACTCTTCCATCTGGAGGGAAGGGATGAGGCTCTCCCTAAAGGTAGGAAAGATTGAGGAAAAAGGGAAGCAGAAAATGCACTAGAACCTGTTTGAAAAACAGCTGAAGGGAATATAACCTTCCCAGGCTGCTGGTGTATCTTCACACTTTGCTCTCTCATCTTGTTCAACTCTTCACACGTGCAACCCCCACCAAAACTCCATCCCTAACTCCTGAGGCTGGAAATAGGGAAGGAAAGAATGTGACCATTGCCTAAGCAGCCCTCCCTGGCTGTGTTTCCCTAGGAGGTAGGGAAGGCAGGCAGGCACATTATTTCAGTGTATTTTAAATTGTTAGGAACAGGTGTAAGAGAAATCAAAATAAACCCTTCTTGGAATGAAACCACAAAGAAAAGTTTGCAAGAGTTGAAAGTCACGTCTGAGTACGTTAAGGTTGCTTGATTTTCTTATCTAAACGTACCCTGGAAGAAATGAAAAGTTAAGTATATTATGATTTTTTCCTGCTAGATTTTTATACAATATGCTTCAGGTGGCATTTGACCTCTTTTAAACCAAGAGAGCAAAATATTATTCTGAACTTTCCCTCATATTCCATGTGAATCTAGCTAAAATCTCAGTAGTATTTCTGTATTTTAAGAAGGCTTTCCCAACTTCCTACCATTATTTTCCTCTTTATCTTTTAGTGGCAAAAGTAGGAAAACAGGTAGAATTAAATAGCAACATTTCAATTAATTTAATGGGGTCTCAAATTTCACTCTGTATATTGCTGTAACACACCAGAGAAGTTTCAGATGTGAGAGTGAGTAATGGATAATATAATTCCAAACTTCTCTATAATGACTTAATAATAAGACAGATGTTTTCTGATGTACATTTACCCTTTTCTTTTTTTTTTCCTAAGCTAATATCTTTTGTCTAATTTTCCAAATTGTTATGCATCTCTTCAGCCATTATGATGATTTTATTCACTCTTTAGAAATATTTCTCAGATTTTTATCCTTGAAGATAATATCTTCCCTCATTAACTCCAGTCTGAGATTTGAAATCCTTTCAGCAGCTTTTGCAATGTTCATTTTTGAACACTTCATTTAAAATTAGATTTCAAGCAATGAATTCTTCCACTTACAACATTTCACCTAGTACCACTCAAGAAACCCCTGAGATTACATCAAAGTTTTGTAAATATTAACTTACAAACGCTTTTTTAGTTGACAGCCACCATGTTAACAAAAGGGCCCCTTCATGAAAAATAAAAAAAAAAGATGAGCCCAGGACTTAATGTGTGTAACAGATTAAATTTATATGTTGTCCAATGTCACTAAAACAGCAACATGTAAGTAAAGACAAGTAACTGAAGCCCAGTAATGCAAATACCTGAAACTTAAATAACTCATACAAGATGTGCCAGTCCAAGTTCCTCAACTCACAGAAGAAGATCAGTGTTGGGCTGCCTTAGGCTGCTCAAGCTTGGTCAGAAACTCTGAATTGCTTGTGTTACTGATGGAAGTGTGCTTGGCATTTCTAAACTATCAGCATTTCTAACGGCAACTGGGAGATTAATAACGTGACTGAGAGAATAATAATGGTGGAAAAGGAGGCATCACTAATCATTACAAGGGATTGCTTTACTTTTAATGACTTTTCCAATGCAACTTTCCTAGTATGAACTTCTTGGATGTTGTGAGATTTTACAGCATTCATAGGTATCACGGGAATGAACCCAGTTACATAAGTAAAGGGGGCACACAAAAGCAATACTTGGATATTGTGAAACATCCCAACACCTCGATATGTCATCAGGACAATCTCTAAAGTTACAGAAAGAATGCCAGGATGCTTTTCACAAGGGCATGTGATGATAGAACAAGTGGGGATGGCCTTAAACTGAAAGAGGGTCAGGAGTGGATGCTTCATTCCCAGATGTGTTTAAGGCCAGGTTGGATGGAGTTTTGAGCAACTTGGTTCAATGAAAGGTGTCCCTGCCCATGGCAGGGAGCTGGAACTAGATGTGGTCCCTTTCAACCCAAACCATTCTGTGATTCTGTGATATTAGGAAATGTAATCAATGACAATCTCTCAGAGTTCATGCACATGCTCAAACTAAAACACAAACCTGCATCATCCTTCTCCTTTTCACATTCTTCAGAGGAAGAATTTGTTAATAGGAGCTTTGTCTTCCACCTGCATTCAATGCTAATATGTTGGAATATCCTTTTTTTCTAAATACAAATGATACTTTGAGACAATACTGGTTAAATGAATCTTGTGGTTTTTTTCTTTGATTTTATCTGAATAGAAAAATGAACAATATTTTGGATCATCACTAGATCACCAAAATAGTGTTTGCTATAAATTCACAGAAAATGCTCAGAGTTCACACATTCTTCTTAAGAACAGGCAGGAAACTTCAATGGCTATCAATTACTGTGTCTGCTCTAGCTACAGAGCAGTACAGAGAGGCAACAAACTAGTACATGAATAGGGCATATCTGCCCCCAAAACTGCAGAAATAAGCAGAAAATCTCAAGAAGTTAGTTTATCTAGCCTGCAGCTGTATTAACTCACAAAGAAAATTATCTGGGCAATTGTATGACCCAATCTAAGCTACCCTTAGGCTGTCCTTCTAAGGTCTAATTTTGAGCTAGAGTTATTATCCATGATCCAGAGAAAAGGCGCAGCTTGTAGTGGTCATTTCTTATGAATAGTTCTCAGGACAGCTCATTATCCTCAACTTCAAAGCCACTTTTGAAAAAAAACCCCAGCACTATGATTGTGTCGTTACAGAGTCACTGGGCTCCACTAAGAGGACCAAGCCAGCTTTGACATTGGCACAGGTCAGGCATGTGTATGGCAGCACAGTGAGCAATTATTCTCACTTGCTAAGGAGTTTAAATAGGTTTTAATTGAGAGTTACAACAACCACTACATAGAAACAATTAACAGCTTTCTATTTTGAGTCCATAAGAGGTGTTTGTGATGATAGGGAGGAATAACCAGCATTATAGTTTTTCTAACACCTCTTTGTATATCAGTCCTTCCAATAGCTTTATTGTGTTTATTGCTATTCTCAGAACTTGCTTCAATTTGCCTACAATAATCTCCACAGCTGGCAGGCCAGGACCAAAGAGTATCATCTAATCAGTGTAGAAATGTACTTGGAATTTTAATCAGACTCTACAGCACAAAGTTAACACAACACACATTCTATATAAACATGGTAACAAAAATATATTCATTGGGCTTTATCCTAAACTGATATAAATTGGCAATTTAAAGCAATTTTAAATAAAGCCTGATGACTGACACTAGACTTAGGTCATACATCAATACATGAAAATAAGGCTGTTCTTTTTCAGATTCCTAAAAGAAAAGGTCTGTTTATACAAACTTGACTGTAGGAACAGCAGCCTTTTTGCACAGCCTAGTAACATACTGGGCATTGGAGTACTTCATGCTTCTGTGGACTAACTGAAAAAAAATAAAAGAAAGGAAAAAAACAACCACAGAGTTGAAGGCTTCTGAATACCCTAATGGAGGGATATTCAGAGAGGGAAATAATTGTATCACTAATCCTTTAGCACTTGTTGGGAAAGATCATAGGACAGAAAAGGTCATTTTGTCGTAACTGGCTGAAAAACTACTTTTATCTTGAAAAAAGGGATTAACCACTTCCCTCTACTGGTTCAGGAGGGCAAAGAATAAAAATCATGATCAGAATATGCTGCAACAGTTATACTGAAAAGAGGCAAATGTAATGTTTTTGCCAGGTTCCTTTGCTCCGTAAATAGTTCCCTTATTATAAAATCAGTGTGTTTATTTCACATAATTGTGACAGGAAAATTTGGTCAAGTATGGGCTGAACTTCCAGTGACCCTGCATAAGTATTTATCCCAGAAACCAAGAATTTTCAATATTTTTACCTGTAATTACATCTTAGAACAGAGAAATGAATGATAGTACCATATTTAGAAAGATGATGTGTGTTATCGAGTTTTGTAAATTACCTCACTGGAAGAAGCATAACTGTTTATCAAGAAAATAAAATTCAGTATGTGCAAGATTGCCAAAATCTGCAAAATGGCTTTTTAGAGACTGCTCTGGAGACATCCAGGCTTTTGAGGTCACCTGAATTCACTGTCATACGATATGCTCAAGCATTATTTTCTGCCTATAACTCCCCCTCCAAACTGCAGTTTAATAGCACCCATTGAATTATATCACCTGAACATCTCTAGTGTAATTTGGGAGAGGCAGGAAGTTGATCTCTGTACCTCCCAAGAAGCTGAGCAGACCTACATCAATAAGGCCTTGATTTTACAGAGAAAAAAAGCCTAAACACAACCATCAACAACAAAAAATCCCCAGAGCAATATGAGATAATCTGAGTTTTGCATATGCTAAAAATAATGGTGCTCAGGATCTTGGGTCCTGGCAAAGTTTGCTTTCAGCTATGTCTGAATATAGTTTTTTTTTTTTTCTGGTCAGGGATCAGATCTCTCTGCTCAGATGCCAGACAGGTTATGATTAATCTTCACCTACTAGTAAAAGTAACTGGCAGGATATCTTCAGGAAATTCTTGGGATGGATGATGCTGTTTGATTTTTGCAGATGTTGTTGTCACTCCAGCCAAAAGGTCTTTGTGTTTTCAAATATGTAACACCATCTGGATGGAAACCATCTTAATTGTCATCACAGGCAAAACAAGTTGGGGACTTCACTTCCTTTTAAAATCTTTTTTCAAGATGCAAAACAACATGGTATTTTTAGAAGTAGGAAAGTGAACTAGTTTTGCGTATCAAGATAATTCACAGAGATAAATACAGATGAGTGTGAAAATTGACTTTTATTGCTGTTGAAAAACAGGAAGATAGTAATGTATGGCAGTGGCACATGGAAGAGAAAGAAGTTCTACAAAAAAATGTAATATTGTCTAGGCATTGAAGTAGAATGAAAAAAAAACAGAGGGTAATACTTCTTCTCTATTGATTTTTTCCCCTTCTAACAATGGAAAATGGCTAAATTAGTTATTGCCTTCCATTTTAAGGGGTCCACTAAAACTTATCTGTGCACAGAAACTTGGATTTTTCTTATCAACAGCTAAGCAATACCCAGTGAAGAAATCAAACAGATGAATCACCTTGAACCCTTCTTTCTCTTTATAGTTTTTATTTGCAATACATTGGAATCTTTTGAGTAAGCAAACTATTTTAATGTGAAATGAAGGTAACCTCATGGAAACACAGACAACCTCTTTCTAGAATAGATGTTGTTATTATATAACCAAAGTGGATCTACTTAGAAAAACAGCTCACCAGTACATTAAGCTATCTTTTCTGGCAGAGAGAAAACTGAAAACAAGTCAAAGACACTAATTAGGAAAGCTAATCAAATATAAAAAAAGTTAACTTGGTACTCCAAACAATTTCTGAAACAGAAAGAAAAGTAATATTTCTAATAAGGCAATACTGGGTATTTTTTTTTTGGATGTGAAAACTAAATATTTCCTTATTAAATTGTGGACTGATGAAGATGAGTCAGATTTTTTCTTTTGTCATTTTTTATCATTTTATAATGAAGTTCTAATTCCATCCCCAAGAATGGATCAACCAGTGCTACTGGTTGATCACTACTATGTCAATGTACCAAAAGGATATGTACCCTGCTCCTGTGTAAAAGTAGCATATTGTCAGAACATGATGGCAAATATATCAGAATAATGTCATTTTACCTTCTGCTGCAGACAGCCAAAATATTTCTCTAGAGGCTGAGAACCACAGTAGCTCAACAAGTGCTGAATTTTAAACTGTGGCTATGGTTGCCGTATTTTATTTAGTCTGGATAAGAATAACAACATTAACAGGAATATTTCGCCTGTCTCTGTACTGTTAGCAATTGTAGTTCAGGGTCCTGTTGAGTACACAATCTTTCTATGGACTGAATAAGTCCTCAGCAAACATCTTTATGTTACTAACAGCTAGCTCAATAAATCTCAAAGAACTAAGGGCCTCCTGCAAGCAAAGATTAAGTTCAATTGCAAGCCTTTCATGGGCTTATACTTTATTAGCCTTTTCCAATAATTGATCTTTAACATAATTAATATGTACCTGTCAGAGGGAATAAAGCACTATTTATTCAGTAGGAGTTTTATTTGGCTTTAGGACAGGCTGACAGAAACATTTAAAACTGTATCTTTGACCTAGTGTTTGCCAACCCAGTTTTTGTTCAGCTAAAGAAACAAACTGCGAGTAACACACGTAGATTTTCCCCATAAATCTTCATTTATTCTGTCCAAAAACAGTTTTGTGCCTTGAAAGCACTGGAAAACAAGGTTTGCAAGTCATTTTACTATATCTATATGTTCCTGGATGACAGTAGACCTTAGTGAAAAAGGCTATTGCAGTGGAGAGAAAAACATCTGAAGATTTCCGGACAGAAAAGCAGCAGGATGGATAGCCATACACACACACACACACACACACACCTGGTGAATAAAGAAGCTCATTAGATCAGGCTGTAAGAAAACAACAAAGTTATCAGCAAAAAAAACCCCAAAACAAAACAGATACAGCATGGCAAGACTTGTCCATGGAGAAAGGGCTGAGTAATTTAGGAGTGATTAGTCAGAAGACAAATATGAGATGGCAGATAGAGGTATGCAAACTAGTGGAAGATAAGAAGGTCTGCTGGATGCCTCCTATTTACCCTTCCTTATAAAAGTGAGATCAAAAGACAATTTAAATCTGATTAAAAAAATACAACATGCAATTGACTTGTAAAGCTCATTGCTATGAGGTACAAAGGAATACCCAGGGAAAATTCAAGACAAATTTGGGTGTTTTCCCCTGAATTGCTGGAATTAGATGCTTCAGGGGGATCAAAATTCCTGTGTGAGTCAGCCACTCATTACTCAATGTGATTGGCTATTTTGGGCTACAGGTATTAACACTTTCATCAGGGGTATCTGGCACTAGGCAGTTAAGTAGACATCACCCAGGACTCCTACGTGATCCAGCTCAGCAGGGAAGCATTGTGACGTCTGTTCTGGGTCCTTGCAGCCACAAAGAGAGGAATCTATAATCAGGAGCCTGCACTTTCATGGCCTTTTCATCATACACTAAAATCTTAGGGAGGGGCAGGCAGGCAGGGTGTCTGGAAGTATCCATCTAACACCTTCCCAGATTGTGGACAAAGTGAAGGAGATACAGTGGCATGGGAGTGGCAAGACCAAAAAAATGTGGGAACAGAAAAATCCATGGTGTGTAGGTGAAAGTGGATGGGTGGAAACTGCCACATAAAGATGCTGAAATGAGCAGGGAGAGAAAAACACGTCTCTGAGGAGAGGAAAAGCCTGTTTGTAGGTGGAGGTGGAAGAGACAGTATTAAAAATCTGCTCTCAAATTCACAGGGTGGTGGGGAAACAGAAGGTATCCAGTATCTAGCTGAGTTACCTAATGCAGATGTTGAAGGCATGAACATGGGTCCCTCAGTGCTGGGTGAGAGAAGAGTTCCTATATTCAGATTTCTGAGCTGCCCTTCAGAGGCAAAAACCTCTCCCTGCTACCTAAAAGCAGAATTTGCATTTCTAACCTACACAACTATTTTGGGTGTCTGCACAGTTGGTGTGAGTGCCTCCTGAGACTCCTTTGTTTCTGTAAATACAGAGTTTGTTCAGATGATACACAGAACCAGACATTTCCAGCCACTCTTTACTATCAGCTGCTATTCCACCTGCAATTTGTGTGTGAGTATCCTAAGAGGGACCAGAAAGAAGGTTTATATGGTTTGGAGAACACTAATGTGGGGCATCTTGCACAGCCACCCTTGAGACTTCCTGGTGTGGGAGATGTGAAGAAAGAAATAGAAGCTCTGTTCAGTGCTTGTCAGAGAGGAAAACCCCAAAGTCTGGCATCACTCTCACAAACCCAACAGGGGCAATCCCAAAATGAGATCTTAAATATGGTAGATTATGTCATTCTGTGTGACAACCTCTCCACTCTGCCTTGTGACATTTTCATCTGAAAAGAAGCAGTCTCCACCGTGGGGGTCTCATGAATAGACTGGGCTGGCAAAGGGGAGCCCCAGGACCAGAAGAGCTCTGCCTTTACCTTGGCTGCTGCCCAGATGGTCACATATATGGACTGGGGCACCAGGACCACACAAGACGAGGGCGAAAGCAAGCGGCTTTATTTGTGCCATTTAGGAGCTTTCACAGGTTGATGTAAAATGGATCCAATGGTCACCTTCCTTAGACCTGTTATTGACAGCAACATCACCTATCACCAAAGGACAAAGCTCAATTTTGAGAGCTGTCAGCACAGGCTTAAAGGTAAAAAATGTGATTTTTCTTAAATGGGAGACAACAGGCACCTGTTATGGGCACCCGGTGATTATGTGCTAGGGATAGGAGGAAATTAAAATGTGCAGAACATGCCCAATTTGCCATCTAGAAATACACAAATATTTCTACTTAGCCATATTAAACTTGAGATATAAATACTGCAACGCTGTTACACAGTGTAACAATATTGTTACATTGTAAAATCCTTCTTAATTACTGTTTTTAACATAGCAAGTTTAAAAAGCAGGAATTAAAACCTGTATCTTCTCTGTTTTACACAAGTCTTTTCCTAATGTAGTAGTTGGAGTGTAACCATTTGAGGCACGATCATAAAAACAGGGATTTCCTGCAACTCCCACTGGACTGCTATGCCCATCAGTCACTTTAGCAGTGCTGGTGGCAATACAATGTTCTCTGAAGGGATGGAAAGAATGGAAACACCTGTGAAAGCTGCATTTCTTCAAGCTTTGTGATCGCTAATAAGGCAAGGCCAGTGGCAAGGCTGGATGAAGACACCCGGAAATCAATTTGATTATATTGAGTGTAACAGTAGGCAAAGTTTCTCTTTTAAACTGTCAACATTGACAGTTAACAAATTCAAACTGAGTAGATACCAGAAAACCGCATGTGAAGAAACAAACACTATCTGTAATTTAACTGAAAATGTCTGTTTCGAAACAACAATACAGTCAAGCAAAATGAAACCACTGTTCTTAGCCAGCTGCACCAACAACCCTTTTCTTGGAGACCTCACTCACACAGAGGTGACCTGAACAGAAATAAACTAGTCTTCAGCAAAGAGAGCAATAAAATCACAACATTCAGCAGACATAAGAGTAATAATTATTAACTAAAAGAAGCAAAGAAATGGAAATACAAAATAGCAGCATGCTGCCTGCTCGTATGCTGCAGGGTGATTGAAAAAGGGACTGTTATCTGTGCAACAGAATTAGAGCAAGTGTACTTATTATAGATAATAATGAATGAGGTAGTTTCCCACAATACAATATCTACAGGTGTCTGGAGACTGGACATTAGGAGGCATTTCTTTACAGAGCAAGTGGTCAAATGTGGGAACAGGCTCCTTAGAGAGGTGGTCAATGCCCCATGACTGCCAATGTTTAAAAGGCTTTTGGACAATGTCCTTAACAACGTGCTTTGACTTTTGGTCAGCCTTGAACTGGTCAGGTAATTGGACTAGATGATCACTGTAGGCCACTTCCAACTGAAATCTCCTCTCCTCTCCTCTCCTCTCCACTCCTCTCCCCTCGCTTCGATTCGA
>VZRZ01005515.1:682162-866188 GCA_013398175.1 Climacteris rufus | reverse complement strand
CCTCTCCTCTCCTCTCCTCTCCTCTCCTCTCTCAGTGTTTCCACTAGTTGCTTTCAAATAATTCTAGAAAGATTCCTGCAGTATATGCCAACACAGTAACTCCACTTAGACCTCTTCAAGTGTCTTCATTTGGGCTGACAGGGGTGAGGCTGGGACACCAGGAGAGAAAGTCTGATTTGATTGACTAACATGCAAGAGTAGTTAATCATGGCTCAAATAGTCAGAATGACAGTTGTCTAATGTCTCACACCAAGGCATTAGCATTGAAATTTATGTTAACATGCTGACAAAGCACCCTGAGTAATCTTAGGCATGTTAGTAAAATAGAATACACAATGAAAATGAAAATGGCTTTTGAAGTAAAGCAGTGCTGTAAGCCAAGGATATCACAGTCCTGTGAGAGGCTACAAGAATGCCAAAGGTAAATTAATGGGCAGCTGCAAAAGCCCAAATAGCAAACACCTAGTCTAATAGGATGATTTTGGACTAATATGAAGATGTTCCTAAAGTATCCAGATTTCTGCCTAGAGACCATAATTTGCTGCTGCAAAAGCAGAAAATGACTATCAGCTGCTATTCCACCTGCAATTTGAGAGAAGTTACAGGAAAGAGCTGTAGCTTCTGATGATACGAAATGGGAGTTACAAAGAATGTTACACACCAAAGCAGTTGATCTGGAGCACAATATCTGGAAAGAAGACAAGCTGAGAATTTTATTGCATATCAATTACGCTCTGACATGTTATTCACGTCATTAAAAAATATAACTTTTTTTACATGCTAAGAATGATAAAATTTGAAAAATAAACTGTTTCACAACTTTTGAGACTCCATACACTGAAGTAGGCAGATAAGTAGATTTGGCACAATCCTGTCTACCTCTAACTTCCAAACCAGTGTTTATAATAATTGCTACTTAAGTTTGAATTGGAAAAATTTACACATATTTATGGTATCTGAGCAACTATCTTGTCTGTGGATATGATGAGAATTCAGCATAGTAAGGCAGGACATGAACATCTCAAATGAAATAAAGGCAGATTATGAAAAGAAAGGTATATCTGTAAGAAACTTCATATTCTGGGTATCTCTAGTAGCAACAAGTTTAAAGCCAGTCCCTAAAAAATGAGAGCAAAACTGAACACACGAAGACTATAACCAGAAAATATTGACTGCTGCTTGGTCTATCAGTTGCTTCCCTCCTTACTGTACACTTCCAAGTCACAGCTCATAAACAGCACTGGAAGTTCTATGGTACACATTTATATTACATAATATTTTATAATCGATAGCATTTGATATCATGTTATTATTATTACTATTAGTACCTAGTGCTGTTATTATCTTTATCATCATACTACAATATATTTTCTGAGTTTCAAATATGAGAGATAAAAAATAATTTGAAAGACTGCTTAAATCATTTACAGAATTTGGGTGAGAATGGACAGGGAATCCAATTATTTCTAAATAATTTGACTGTGATACTTGACTTTAGGACACTTTCCTAACAAAAGTGAACTGATTCAGCAATTGCTAAACATTTTAGTGCAGGTGCTGAGTTATGTTAATCTTATTCAATATGGATAACTACTTCATGCTTAAGAAAATGTCTTTAACAGCCTTCTAATGCAGGAATTCTATTATTACAAATAAATTCTTTTTAATAAAATGTGTCTGTCTTTTAACAGCCTTTCTGTCACAAACCTGTCTTTATTCTGCACATCCCAGGTTGCCCAATTCATGTAGGTGCTTCTCTACTCTATGTCACAAACATGGCAGTGACACTAAGTAAGATCAAAAAACATGGCAATCAACAAACACAGGCTGCTGAATTCTCTAGCACATACCAGAAAGAAACTTCACTGTAGACTGCATTGCACCAGATTTCTTTTGAATAGCAGACATACAACTTCTAGAAAGACCAGAGCCTGATGTCTTTAATCCCAGCAAATGTTACCTTACTCAGAAGCGAGGGTAGTAGTCAGGGAAAGTAATATGAAGGCCCATAGATTATATTAAACAGACATTATTTTTCCTACACATTTCTAAAAACTACATTGCCAGAACTGTCAAACATGAAGATATGCCATTAAATATTAGTTTTAAAAACCTACACAATTTGGGACCAGTCTAGCCTAAAGAGTACTTCTGTTCATTGCACAGAATTATGGCTGTTGAAATTATCTCAGGAAACTTTGACTACTATTACTACTACTACTACTACTACCACCACCACCACCAGAGTATTTTCTGGAGTGAAGTGGGCAGGGTGTTTCTTCTGAGATGAGTTTAAGTTTGGATGGCAGGAGATCCCCAAAGATGAAATTTACTGTAACTTGTTTTTTCTGGGACTTATAATGAGATGTGTTCTCAGATACTTCTCCTTGGTCAGGGATATACTTAATTACAGACCATCTCTGGGTTATTTAGAGTTCAAATTGCACTGGAAAAGGGCTGTTTATATTGTTTATCACGAGCAGTAGATAAACTGTCTGTATTTTAACTATATAATGTGTCTAAATACCAAGGTGACAGACACACAATGTGTAATTACACAAATATATTGAAATAATTCAAATTAAACGTTCAGAAGATCTTTTAACACACTAGATATGGATTTGTTTATAGAGGTTTGACAAAAGTGCCACATGATGGTTCATTACCACTCTAATTAATGAAAAAGAGATCCAGTAATAAGCAACCATTGTTGCTATCACTTAATGCTCTGAAACAAGGTTTGCCAGCCATGAAGTTCAAGGGCCTGATTACAGATAATGGACTTAAGTTTCCTGTTGGGAATTCATTCATTTTGCAGCCTCAACAGAATTTGAACCTTTGACATTTCCATCATGCTGTAGCTCAACTAGAGGTAAAATAGAAGCAGCTGTGGCGAAACTGCTAATGGACTAACTGAAATGTATGAAATCTTTCACTTGGCTGGACCACCAGGAAGCCTAGTCGCCCTGGAGAAATGTTGTATTACTAGGAGTAAGCTCAAATTTAAACCGAAAAAATTCTGAAATAGGAGTTTCAACCCTCAACTTTAAATTGCATGAGGTATAGACACTAGAGTCAGCAGTGTGCTCTGGAAGCCAGGAAGACCAAACGTGTCCTGGGGGTGCATCAGGCACAGTACTGCCAGCTAGGCATGGCAGGGGATTGTCCCGCTCTGCTCTGCCTCACCTTGAGTGCTGTGTGCCATCTTGGGCACCACAATGTAGGAAAGACATTAAACTATTAGAGAGTGTCCTAAGGAGGACAACAAAGATGGTGCAGGGCCTTGAGGGGAAGCTGTGCGAGGAGTGACTGAGGTCACTTGGTCTGTTCAGTCTGGAGGAGACTGAGGGGAGACCTCATTGCAGTTGCAGCTTCCTTGTGAGAGAAAGAAGAAGGGCAGACACTGATCTCTTCTCTGTGGTGAGCAGTGACAGGACCCGAGGGAATGGCCTGAAGTTGTGTCAGAGGAGGGAGTTTTAGGTTGGATATTAGGAAAAGGTTCTTCACCCAGAGGGTGGCTGAGCACTGGAAGAGGCTCCCCAGGGAAGTGGTCACAGCACCAGCCTGACAGAGTTCAAGTTTTTGGACAACACTCTCAGACACGTGGTGTGATTCTTGGAGCTGTCCTGTGCAGGGCTGGGAGTTGGACTTCGATGATTCCTGTGGGTCCCTTCCAACTCAGGATATTCTATGATTCTATGCATAAAATTCACTTGCTTTTATTTAGCTTCCTCCCATAAGAATCCCAAAGTCTCTTACAGAGTCAGTGGAGAGAAAGAAGTTCCTCTGAAAGCCCAGCAGACTTCAGACATGCAGGTGAGACCAGCAGGATCTTAGTCTTCTGACCCAGAGCTTGTTATTTATTACTCCTAATTATTTTTACAGTGTCCCACATGGAAGCTGCTCTCACAGACTGAGATTTTACTGTGATGGTAAATCTTCTGATACACAAAGGAGAGTGGCCAGAAGTTTAATTTTGTCAGATCACATACCATCATCTGTGAGCCCACTGCCAGAGGAAGGACAATGGACTCTTCATTTATTTCAGTGTCCCCAAATGGCTTGACAGGGGGAGGATGCCATATATCTTCCCAATTAGACTTGTCCTCTTTTATTTTGAGAATCTTCAGGAAGCTAAGGCATAGGCATTGGGTGCTTCTTGGTCAGCATCCCTAGTCTCCAGAGGCTCCAGAGAGCAGTTATATGCATTGCTTGGATTGCTGCTCTTCTGAGCAGTACAACACAGCAACACTGCTCTGCCGTGCCAACAGCCAAGTTTCAGAGTGATATGCCTGGGAAATTTAGGATTTGCAGAGGTATGTACATATTTAAGTACCTTATGTGCCTGCAAGGATGTGTTGCTATGTCCTTTATTGCCACGATTCTGGCCAAAGCTTTTGGCCCCTGCCACGGCACATCTTCTCTTTGTGAGTTCTTTTAACAGACACTTGAGATAAGACACAATAGAAATACTTCAGAGTTTCTTCGGTCTCAAAATGTTTATTAAGTGTTATCTATAACTTGGCGGCACAGAAAAGTGCTTTGTCATTAATAACAAGGTGCAAAATGGCCTCGAGCACGTCTCATCCAGAGTATTTATACCCCAGATTGTCCAATGAGGGAGATGTTGCGTAGGATATTTTCAATAAAAACCCAATAATCAGTTTTTCTTATCCCGCATTGCGGAACTTTAGAACCAATGGCAGAAAACACAAATTTTTGGAGAAGAAAGGGGAAGTAGCAAAGGTAAAAAAGGAAGTTATAAAACAACACCTAAACCCTCCATTTTGTACACTACTATTATAATATTTCATAAACCAAAATGTCTACACTTCTACCTAATTCACCTAGTGACATAACCTTAACTATACAGCATTAATTTCAAAGTTATCACACTACAGGGGAAGTCTTTTCCAGGGTTTAAGATCAAATGAGGTGTATTTCTGGGGATCATAAGTTGTTAAAGCAGAAACAGTAAAATTCTCAGAATTCAGGGTTCCAACACTTTATATTATGTACACAAGCTCATATACAATCAGAGAAAATGAGGAATGTCAGGTAACATGGGACAAAGTACAAACCAAGGTTTAATACTACACTGTTATTCCCATTTTACAGAAATAAATAAGGGTACAAAACTGTCAAATAATTTGATAGATGTAATTACTAACCTGGTAGCACACAGTGATGCTTGATGAACTAATTTGTCCGAGTAGTGACATTATAGGCACACTAATATAAGCACAGAGCTTTGGCCCTGAATAAAACTTCTCTGGTTATTAGGTTATTAATGGAAAAAAAAAAAAGCTGTCTGAACTTGACCCTTGAGGCAATCCTCAAGTTTATTATTTCTAGCTCTTAGGCCATTGCCCTATGTGATTTATGTTTAATCACAAAAAATAATCAGGGAAAAGATCTGCTGGAGATATATGGCAAATTTAATTAATAGTAAACAGACTAAGTCTTCTAAAATATTATTGTTCCACTGCAACAATAAATGGAAAGAATAATTGAATGGATAACTATGTAAGTAATTAAAAGCAATAGGCCCAAAGTGGCCATGTGCTCTTAAGGAGACCTTAGCACTGATTTCACTGAGTTCCCCCTGAAGCCATCCTTTCTCCAGGCTGAACACGCCCAGGTCCCTCAGCCTCTTCTCACAGGGCAGCTGCTCCAGCACTGATCTTCTTGATGGCTTCACTGAACTCACTCTGGTTTATTAAGAATACTTTTAGGTATGGTGCTGGAGGAGGAAAGTGTGGTGCAGTATTTTGGATGTGATCTAATGAGTGATGAGTAAAGGGAGATAAACATCTATTGATTGTGCTCTGGCTAACACAGCCTTCTAACCTTTGCTGCTGCCTCACGCTTTGCCATGACTGCAAAGCCAAGGTGTCAGGCAAAGAATTACTTTATGTACCAAGAGCCACAAGATCACTTGTTTTTTCCTCAAAAGATCAAATCTGGAAAGATGCTGAACATCAAAACATCAGAAAGTTCCTTCTAGGATGCTAAAGTCCAGAAGCAGACCAAAGTTAATCAACAGAAGAAGAGACGCAGAATAGTCAATGGCAAGAAATTCAAGCTATTGGTTTAGTTTCCAGAAGTTGCAGAAACAAAGTTTGCTTTCCATCCAGTGAACCAGCATAGGAAGACACCCACAAGCAATAGACTATTGTCTACTAATTAATTCTGCTAGCAAGTGATAGAGTTCCAAGGGGGACAGAAAAGATGCTTTTAAGGCCAGAGACTGCCTACATAAACACACATGAAACAAGAAGAGCAGGTGAACTCTACAGACAGGAGGAAATACCATAACCAAGTGAAGTAAACCCCAACACTCAGCAAGGCCTGTGCCTGAAGACCTGCCTGAACTGTTTCACCAACAGCAGGAGGGTAATTATGAATAGTTTTAAGGAAAGATTGGAAATCTATACAAGTCATCCTGTGAATCATAGAATTCTTTAGGTTGGAAAGGACCTTTAGAATAATTGAGTCAAACCATTAACCCAGCACTACCAAGTTCACCACTAAAGTATGTCCCTAAGTGCCACATCTACACGTCTTTTAAATATGCAGAATTTTGGACAAGGAAGAACTCTTCCATTCAGTTTTGCTGAGAATTAACATCTCAGAGTGGTGTAAAACTGGTATAAAACTTGCCAGTTGAGTGGAGACAGGAAAGGGAGAAACAAAAGCTGAATCAAACAAACTGCTAGTGTTTGTATACAATGGCATTTGGGATAGCAGCAAAACACTCTGAGAAGTCAAATGCTTCTAGTAACTTTAAAATTTTTAAAGTTGTTTCTAGAAAGTTCTAAATTGCTGGAGTAAGTTAATTTTACTAAATTCACACTGGTGCTTTCTCATGATTGTGTGCTGACAAAACCTGAGCACTGCAAAATTTCAAGTGCACCATAAAATCCTGGAATAATGATAAGTCTGGTTAAGGAGTGTAGCCTTATTTGGGGATTTCCAATTTCAGCTAGGCATGGATACCTTGGGGCAAGTGTGTGACCTGGCAAGGTACCTACCCACCTTCCCCGCTGCCCAAACAAAACAAATCCCAGTCCTGGTACTTGCCCCTCTCCCACAGTTTCATAAAATAGCATAGATGGGGTACTTCTTTCTGAGGGGGAGATGATCTGTGGTGCCTTTCCATCTACTCATGCAACTTTCTCCATTGCAGGAATTGCTCAGTGGGAGAAAGCGTGGATTTATCAGGGAATGAGGCAGAAGGAAAAAAATCTGCTCTACACATTAGACCTAACCAGTGTACTGGTCTGCCATGCCATGGAACACCGCGTAACTCTTGTTTAGACCAGGATGGCATTCATCTACTGTTTACACTGACACCCATGTGTTTCTTGGCTGTAGGCATGTGACTCTGTGTACTAGTGCTGTAGAGATGCATGGAAGAACATATTTCCTGCCCCAGTAGATCCGTAAGTTATTTTGAGATATAAGCAGATGAAATTAAAGACCAGAGAGAGTAAGAAATTTGAGAGAGAAACTGGGATATTGAAGTTTCACAGATGATCTATAAGAAGTATCTTCTCCAAACCATTAGAAAAATAAGAAATTATCAAATGAATGTGATCTTTGATTTCTGCCTTTATTGGGAAACTGTTTTCCTGCAGATCCCTTTTCAAATTAGGGTTTTGACTGGTTGTGAGTCTGCTCTCCATTCTCACAGACAAATTCTAGAGCAAAGAAGGGGAAATAGATGTAGAAGTAATGAAGAAGGTGCTGTATCCTATGCTAGTGTCACAGCAGAGCTGATATGTGGACTGTTGTGCAGAGAACAGCAACACAGGAAACAGCAATGTTGTCAGAAGATGTCTCTAGGGAGGTTTTCAAACTTACTGCAGTGTCAGATCACATAGATTAAATAAGGAGAACATGATAAGTACACATATGTGCACGGTATCTATGCACGTATGTACAAGATATGTAGTGTGTCCATTAAAAGCATACAGATCCTCTGATTTTCGATGAGACCAGCTCTCAACCCCTCATTTGTCCAATACACAGGCCAGCTGTATGAGATGCATAGGAAAATGTCTTTTGGAGAACATCAGAAATATGGACTGATTGGTATTTAGGGATGTCAAGATTTCATATCTAAATAAACCTTGGGCAGATGAGAGTTGACACACAGCTATTCTGGACTTACAGCTGGATGCTGTAAACAGAGTCTGATTCCAGTAGTTTTCATTCAGAAGCAAAACAGTAGGGGGAAGGTGTTTAGTTTTATCTTAAAATAAACTAGAGCTGGGACACTCACCTATTACACAGAATGGCTTCCTTGCAAAGCGCAGTCTTCCTTGCCATCCTCGGTATCGACAACAGCATCCAGCAGACCAGATACGAATAATAAATTCCAAACCAAATACAACAATCATGACAAATTCCTAGAAACGGCAAATAAGAAAAATGCCTGTTACAGATAACCAACAGTTAAGCATCAGGAAACTTATCACTACTGTTTCTGTCTAGCAATCCACCTTGAGCATCTGAATACCCAAGCCAAACTTGGGATCCCGCTCCCCAGGATGTTTACACATATACCAGCAGCACACAGTCCCCAGAGCTTCACAGAGAATTGTCTAAGCCTAACCTGAAAAACATTAAATATCAGCTAAGATTGGCTACTAAATATGAACCACTGAAGAACTGAATCACACAAGAAAATATCAGAGCAAAATACCCAGAGACTTTGAATACTGAGGATCAGAGCACAGGTAATTTAGACAGCTAGTGAAGAATGTCCCATATCCACATCCATAAAATTAGTTCTTAGTTTAAAGGCTAAAAGTTTTGGGAGATAATTCTCATTGTTGCAATATATAGGTGAAGTGACTGAGATGATGAGTTTGGGAAATCAATTTGTTTTCAGCAGTAGGTTAAAATACATGGAAGTGTAATTAGATACAGTGGATATGTAATTGTTTGTAAGGGAATAAATGAATGCCCATCCTAGGCATAACTTTCCCCAGACAACCTGTGAATGAGAGCATTTAGACATCTTGTCTGGCTTGTTTGGTCTGCTTTTTTTTCACATTGGAACCTTAAGACTGTCTATTTTAATAGCATCAACCTGTATTTATGCAATTTTTATTTTAAGAAAGTTTTCATTACAACAGTGATGTCAACAGAGTTGCAGCAATAGAGCTTGGAGCACTATTGAATTGAATTCAATAGTGAATTCAGCTCCATACCAAAATTCAAATTTGCATCTCTATAATATGCAGTGATATAGTACATACACGTTGTATGGAATTATAAACTTAGACAGTCTTCTGGAATACCATCACAAAGTTATGTTTTTTGAAATGACAAATTAAAAATTCGTGTGTTCACCAAAAAGAGAAAAGTACTTGATGAAGTTTCTTAAACAGCTCATCAAGAAGAAAAGGATGGAAGCTGTGTTTTATTTGGCAGCCTAATGTATTTCTGTGTCCAGAAGTAAGTGGTTCCTTGTCAGCTAATTAATTTGTTATTCCTACAGGATGAGGACTAGTGTGGTACCAGTAAGAAAGCACTGCAAATGAATTAAATAGAGGAATATTTGCAAGTATAGGGTTGATCCAATATTGACTTTTCCCCAATAAACATTTTGCATGTTTTTAGACTGTGAGACCCTGTAATTCTAGAAGCCAGTAAGGCTGTAAATATCATATGTGTCAACTCAGACATTAATTTACCTGAACAAATGGCATTATTAATTTTGTGTCATGTACTGGTGCTTTATTAGATTATGATCAGTGGCAGTACATTGAAACATTGTGGACTTAATTGCTTTTGCTGTCATAGAACAATTTGAAAGCATAATATTCCTTCCTAAAACATTTCAACTTTGTGAAACTACACTACATTGAAAGCATTTTTAGAGCCTTCTTCAGTGTCTTCATTTTCGGTTTTGTAAATTCCACGTTGAATGCCTAAATCAAAAAAGCAGAATAAGGTCCCTCTGCTAAAACATGTCTGAAGAAAATGTCAATTTTTTTATTAGAAAAGAACACATGGAAAAATGAGTGTGGCTGTTTAAGGTTTGTTTACTTTTTATTCCACTACAAGAAACTTCAACCCTATTCCATGGACCGTGTTATTGCACAACTTCAGAAATGATTATGTACAAAATTGAAAAGGTTCCCCTTATAGTACTGATAATTCTTAATAGTTGGCTACCCTGTGGTACACTTCCTTGTAGGAAATTCTGTGTAGGCTTAGAATAAAATGGTCAAGAAGCCAACTGGAAAAAAGGAAGAATACATATTTTAGTTATTTAACTACCACTTTTATAGTGGTAGTTAAATAATGAATTGTCAAATCTGGTTTACATATTGTTAGATGATGCCTCTGAATTTATGAGGGTTGATGGCAGACATCCAGGCCATCTGACATCTGATTCCCCTAATGAAGTTTCATCTTTGGACAGGGTAAGAGATACTGAAGGGGGGGAGATCCACGAAGCACAAAAATTTATTTGATTCAAATAATATCTTCTTCCTGTTAAAACTTAATCACATTTCATTTGACTAAAGTTTGTTGTTTCCCTGTACAGGCACAGTGCGTACAGACAGGCGATCTGCTTTGTAAGGACACTGAAATTGTCCCAGGCATCTTACGGACGCTGATCCACGCACGCGGAGTGTGTCCTCTCCCATACTTCAGCCCCCAGCAGGGCCTCTGATGGGGAACTGGCAAGGACAGAAAGTACTTTACAATGCTGGAAGGACTAGTCCACAGCTTCAATTCAGTTAAAATAGTATCACAAAACTGCCGGTAAGAGTTGGAAAGAGGTAATTTTTTTTGGAAGTTTGCTCTTCTGGTTCCTACCAGTACTATTCTTTAGCCATTACCAGTACTATTCTTTAGCTATGCTTGCTCATTGAGACAAAGATGAAAAAAGATATTATGTGCCAAAAGCATATGTTTGAGAGTCTGTGTACTACATGGTGCCCTTGTGTGTTAGAGACAGGAACCATATTTGTCTCTCACACACAAACACGTATACTATAAAGAGAAACTTCTCAGAGATACATCTGTTTTGGGAGAGAAAAGGGATATTTTTCAATTTTTTTTTTTTGATAGGTGGGTGGGGTGAGAGTATAAGATTTTTCTTTAGGAAACAATGTGAAATATCTCTGTTCATTGCTCGAGAAAAATAGTTACCATTTCTAGTACCATTACAAATTTATGCATGGTTATATTCCCTCAAAATTAACTAAAGTTTCTACTACTTAAGCAATTTTTAAGAACAGCTATTGTAGTTCTTTTGAGCTCAAATACAGTAAATATGTCCCTGTGCACTGGGATGCTAAAAGAACTGCTGCTTTTAAAAATGGTATACGTGATTTTCTTCCACTCATACCAAGTTTCTGGAGACTTTAATGTATGATATAAGCTTTAATAAAAGACACCGAACAAAGTGTAGATGGAATTTCACGCTTATTTTTGCACTTTCTGAAACAGTGATGTTTCAAACTGATCCTTATATCCTAGTGACTCCTACCTCCTTGAAGAAAAGATGATTTTGAATGGAATACATATAAAACTTAACAGAGCCTGAAGGGAAAGGATTTTCCAAAAAATGTAATGCGTTGAAACAGAAATCTTCACAGTAGTAAATATGATAGCTTTGTTTTAGTTTGGATTGGTCCAGGTCAATAGCAGAGAGAGACAAAGAATTCCTCACTACTGTGTAAAAATGTAATGTTTTAGAAGTCACACAGCACACAGCACTCAGTCACAATGTAAAGACAAATGTCTGTCAAGGTTAATACAGCCTGGGGAATGACATTATTTTTTC
This sequence comes from Climacteris rufus, assembly GCA_013398175.1. Taxonomy (NCBI): domain Eukaryota; kingdom Metazoa; phylum Chordata; class Aves; order Passeriformes; family Climacteridae; genus Climacteris; species Climacteris rufus. The sequence goes on along the minus strand of VZRZ01005515.1, from coordinate 854,373 downwards.
CTATGGCAGCTGTAAAGTTACAAGGTACTTGGTTTTCCCCAGGCAAGGATTGGAAAGATGAGGATTCCAAACAAGATCAGGATTTTTATTTTTATTTTCTTATATTTCATTTGGAAGGCTTATTGCAAACTTGAGCATAAATCTAGGCATTTAAATAACTTGGGTTTAGTTCCTTAGCAATTGAAACAGAAGATCAGAGCATAATTGGAAAGGCATGTGATGGAATAAATCATTAGACCTCGTGCTTTGTAGACTTGCTGTAGAAATTATGCATTCCAAGTATCTCTGTCCTACATATAATATGATGGAACCTCATTAATTTTGAATTACTTATGAGATATGAGAAGCAACATTTACATCAGATTGGGAAAATCTTGCACTGTTTATAAATCTGGCCCTCTTCAAAATTCAGCAAGGCTGTATTTGAAATGATGAGCAAGTTTAGATTTACTGGAAACATAACCCTTCCCTTCCTAGGTAGAGCAGAGGAGCATTGGCCTTTGCCATTTCTTGCTTTTTCCCTATCTTGTCATCTTTTTCCAATCACAGCTGCATTTGGCCTCACATCAGAGTTACCACAATCTGTCACTTTTTTGGCTGTTCAAGCTCACAGTTAGCACCTCCCAGTAACCACCATGGCAGATGCATTGGTGGTTCAGAGAGAGGAAACTTCTTCTTTCTCAAAGCACAGCTCGTCCAAACTGATGAACTTTTCCTTCTGAAATGTTTCTGCATACACAGCCCCAGTTGTCATGGTGAACCATGCACAGCAAGAGAAGCAAGGCTGACATGCTTGGGCTTACAAGGTTCAGTTGTTTTTGGCATAAGGAACACAGGTAGCAGTGCACTCCTGAAGGTTTTTGCATCTGTGTGTTCCTGGGTTGTTACACCACTGGAACAACGAGGGTCACACAAACAGCAGGAAAGGAAAATAAGAGGTCATCCAGAGCAAGGTTGCTGTTAACAAAAGGTCCTGGAGGACTCTAATGAACAGGGCTGATGATTAACGAAATCAAGTATACTTTGTACAATCCAGCTATGAGAAGCACTTTTCCCCCATTTTCCCTCCTATCTAATTAGGACACAAATTGACAATTTGTTGAAATTGTTTACATTAATATGCTCCTCAGGTAGTTTTTAATGATATGGATTTCCCCAAGCATAACATCATAACAGCAAACAAAAAGTTTATATAATAGCTTTCTTACTCTTCAGCATAACTGTTTATTAAAACTTAAAATAATTTGCTGATGGTGAATCAGGTGCCTTTACTGTAGATTCTAACTTCTGGAAATTAGAGCCATTTTTGCTATAAGAAAATGACCAAAGTTGAGCACTCTGTGCTGTTCTAGGATGCTCCTGGCTATTTTGCAATGTGCAAATGAGCTGATGCTTGGATATAAGAAACCCACCCAGAAGACAATGTCTCTGCTGTTATTCTAATTATATTTCTTGTATGGCAATTGTGATTTTAATTGTTCTAAAGGCTAATGAAGTGGCACAACAGAGCTGCAGATGTGAGGAGCTGCCTGGCTTGAGCTCATAGGAGAACTGGGTTTACAAGTGACCTTGTCAGAAGCCTGAAATGGACAAGAACAGACCAGATTAATCCTCTGAAGTAAGCTTTAGTAGGGCCACAAGTGTTTCCCTTCTGAAGACAACATCTCTGTAGTGTAGCTGCAATGCAGATCCTCATCTGGTGTAAATCAGCCAGCTTCACTACACTAACACAACAGCAGGAACAGGAGGAGCAATGTCATCTGATACAGCTCGAAATATATCCCCTCTTCCCCAAAAACTCATGAACAGGCATGTCCAGTGTTTCCAAATCAGGGAAGTCCAGTGTTTCCAAATCACTTTGAAATGAGGAAGAACAAACATGTTCTCATACTTTAATTTATGGCTGACTGGTTTAAGTATGTCACCAGCTGCTAAAATATCTTTATGGTGACACATGAATACTTGATACTATCCAAATAGCAATGCTTTATTACTCATAGTCAAAGAGGATGAGATTGCTTTATCAGTCAATTAAAACAAGAACAGAACACCTCAACTTCTCAACAACATTCACCTCTCAAGCCAGAAAAACCCCCTCTCCTGATACCAGGTACTGAGCACTAAAGCTGAGCTGTACACTTTAAAGATATGCCATTGGGATGTGAGGGGAAGCACAACACTGCTCTGTCTCAATGAAATTTGACAAAGGTCTGAGCTTTAAATAGTTACGATGCAGAAGTTGGTGTAGGACTACAGACAATTCTGTCATACTGCTCGTTTTCCAGATTAAAACGAGCAGATAAGAATATGTGAATGCTTTATAGTTAAAAATAATAGTAAATTTGAACACATTTGTGTTATTCCTGGTTCAGCATTAAAAAGGGATATCTTTGATCTAAACAGCTAATAAGCATATCTACATGTACCTAACAAGTGTGTCGACATGTGCATACACACACTTAAGAAACTAATGTTTTAATTCTTTCCAACTGCAGTTTAACAGAGGGAGAGACAGCCATAAATCCAAAAACATAACCCAGAATAGAACCTATTAGTGGCACATAAATCACAACCAGAGACTTCAGTTCAGCTCTCAGTGCAATACACAAGAAGCATGAAGTGAAATTTATGCACGTTTTTACCACTTATCAGTTTTATAATGGATGTGATACTTTTAGTGCACTTGCTTTTCCATACTATTATTAAGAATTTCCATGTAGATTCTACATTAATAAAGGATTATTGAGAAATCAGTTTTGTGCCTTTTACTCAAATACACAGCATCAAGTCTATTGATATAATTTTAAAATCCTGGTTGTATGCTTAGTGCATTTTATGTAGGACTTCTGCTATCCAAATCCTTTTAACCTTTTTCTGTTTATACCTGACATGGCACCTATGCTCCTTCTTTATTCCCTTGCAACAAAAATAAAGCTGAGAATTTTTATTTCAAGTATAATCAATTTTGAATCAGACAGTACAACCCAGCATCAGAACGACATAGATGGCACTTTTTAACGTTACACAATCTCTTATAAAGACAAGTATTTACCACATCAGACAAAATGCACGATTCCTACCACTGAAACTGTGCTAACCTTCCTCAGCACCCAACACCTCCCCAGAGTAGCAGATTCACTTCACACCACCATCAAGGAGCAGACCTGAAGACCTGCTGGTGCCAGAGGAACCACAGCCACAGAGGCCTGCTGATCATCATGGTTATTGCGATTACCACGTGGGCAGTTTGCAATTTGTATGTGTGGGCAAACAGATCCCAAAACTCCTTCTGGTGGACATGGTTCTTCTAGGGACACCCCAGAGATCATTGAATACCCTTTTCCAAATTGGGAAAAGGGCAATGGGAAACTCTGACTTCTCCATGTCCATCCTGCTCTTTCCCAGATACTGCATCACCTTTAAACATGGTATTTTCCATCCACTGCTTTGTGCCATACCATTTGTTTGTGTCAGGTGCAACTACACATCTAAGAAAACTCCTAAAAGGAGATCAAAGCATAAAACTCACATTATAGAAAAATTTTCTACTTTCTAAAAAGTTTTTTACCCTTCTCTGTGCTTGTTCAGATTTTCTTTCTCTTTAGTGAGATATCAGCAGTAAATGGTCTAATTTTGGTTTTAAAATTATCCTCATATTGCAAACAAAGAAGCTCTGTACAGCTGTACCCAGGCCTTTGCATTTCCTTTGTGATTTCTTCACGCATTTTCTTCTGCTGTAGTCACATTTCTAATGTCACGTTCGAGGCAGACGTTCAAGCCCGTCTCTGTAGCAACATGGATCCAAAATTTTCCTCTTTAAATGTGAAGAATTTTGTACCTTTTCTCTGTCTAAAAAAAATGTGGAATGGGCATGAGAACTCTGAATCCTTTTATGTCCTGACATCCATGTTGATTTTGTACTGGTGCAAGGGGTTCAGGCTAATTGTTATGGCTGATCACGTGCATGTGAATTAACTGATAACATCTGACACGCTGTATTGCAGAGCAGGATGGCATATTCATTCTTTTATTCTTTGGCCTTAGCATGTTTGAAGACTCTGCCAATGATATTTGCAGTGTTCTTTTAAAAATTATTTCTTCTTGGAATTTCCCAGTTCTCAAAGCTTAGTAAAAGAGCTTCCCTAGGTGAATACTTGTGTTTATTTTGACCACTGGGAGACCGAAGTGCATCTCTGTTGATATACATCAAAATGTCACCAGTAACAAACATTTTCAGAAAACAACATTTAAAAAGTGTTTCCTGACAATTTGTAGATTTTGACAAACTGGTCTTGGCAGGCATTGCACCCAATCAGCCAAAATCCTGCTCATGCACTTAGTTTCTCAAAGATAGCACTTCACCAAACATTTCTGCTACTTGAAGTCTTTAGTTACAGTATTTTTATTCAGTTCCTTAGGTTCAGTGAAAAAGTTGACTTGGCCCCCTCTTTATTTAGTCAAATAAATAGATTTTGAGAGCCAGTATACCAACCCTTGTGTTTCACACATCATGCCATTTGCTGTTTTGTAGTTTTTCCTATTACCTTTTTTCTAGGCTTATGGAATTTTCGTCTCTTGGAAAAAGCAAAGAACAAACCCTGTCCACATCCTCTCAAAAACATACACATATCTCTGTGAGACATACATTTCCTGCGATCATATCTTCTTATGGTACAATCAGCAAATTCCTGTCTGGTTCAGATGTAATACCAAAGTTATTATCCTGTCCATGATGTATACCCTTTCCTTAGGCACTTCATGGAAGCCTAGAACTCTAAAATGGTCAGTACTTATTTTGCTAATTCATCTTTGTAGCTAACCCACAACTCATCATCCTCAGAACTGAACTTAGTTCCAGTGTGTGCCTGTGTATTTACCATCACCTACACTTTAAATTCTATGTGGATTTTTGTATTATAGGTAGGTCTGCTCTGGATCCATATAAAGTCTTTATTTTTTTTTTTTCAATATTTGTCTGTATTTCAATACTTATTTCACAGAATTACAGAACAAGCTGAGTTGGAAGGGACACATAAGGACCACTGACTCCAACTCCTGGTTCTGCACAGCACCATCCCCAAGAGTCACACCCTGTGCCTGAGAGCATTGTCCAAATGCTTCTTGAACTCTGTCAGACTGGTGCTGTGACCACTTCCCTGGGGAGCCTGTTCCAGTGCCCAAACACTCTCCAGGTGAAGAATCGTTTTGTAATATCCAACCTAAACCTCCCTTGACACAGCTTCAGGCCATTCCCTTGGATCCTGTCACTGCTCACCACAGTGAAGAGAATAGTATCTGCCCCTCCTCTTCACCTGAGGAAGTTGCAGACTGAAATGAGGTCTCCCCTCAGTCTCCTTCAGGCTGAACAGACCAAGTGACGTCAGCCACTCCTCACATGGCTTCCCCTCAAGGTCCTTCTCCATCTTCATTGCCCTCCTATGGACACTCTCTAAAAGTTTNGTATCTGCCCCTCCTCTTCACCTGAGGAAGTTGCAGACTGAAATGAGGTCTCCCCTCAGTCTCCTCCAGGCTGAACAGACCAAGTGACCTCAGCCACTCCTCACATGGCTTCCCCTCAAGGCCCTTCTCCATCTTCATTGCCCTCCTATGGACACTCTCTAAAAGTTTAATGTCTTTCCTATATTGTGGTGCCCAAAAGTGCACACAGGACTTGCGGTGAGGCCACCCCAGTGCAGAGCAGAGCGGGACAATCCCCTCCCGTGCCCGGCTGGCGATGCTGTGCCTGATGAACCCCAGGACACGGTTGGTCCTCCTGGCTGCCAGGGCACTGCTGGCTCATGTTCAACTTTCCTTTAACCAGGCCCCCCAGGTCCCTTTCCTTGGCATTGCTTTCCAGCATTTCATTCCCCAGCCTGTCCATACATCCAGGGCAGCCCTATCCCGGGTGCAGAATCCGGCACTTTCCCTTGTTGAACTTCATCTGGTTGGTGATTACCCAGCCCTCTCATTTGTTGAGGTTTCTCTGCAGGGCCTCCCTGCCTTCAAGGGAGTCAACAGGTCCTCCCTGTTTTGTATCATCTGCAAACTTGCTTAGTATCTGTTCCATTCCTCCATCCAAGTAATTTATGTAGATGTTGAAGAGCACAAGGCTGAGTCCTGTGGAACCCCACTACTGACAGGTCACCAGTCTGATGTCATCCCATCCACTGTAACCCCTTGTGCCTCACCTGTGAGCCAGTTGCTCACCCATCACATGAAGTGTTTATCCAGCTGTGTGCTGGACATCTGCTTGACTTTGCAGTTTCTAAACTGAATCTGCTGAACAGATTTCTCCTGTCACTTGAGGAAAGTTCACATTTTGACTGCAGCAAGCTGTGTCTTCACATGTTTTGTCACATCTCTGCAAAGTGACTGAGTGGATTGCAGTTTCTGTATGTTACTCAGATGGTGGATGTTCCCTAGATTTCGAAACAGCTTTCATATCACTGACATGTTGCCTTCTTCAGCATTCTTTTCCTTTTGACATTTAATGGTCGTAGAATTTTTTCCTTACATATTATTTATAACCATGTACTTTGGCTTTCCTCTGGGGACATATTCTGCATTTCCGTTTGGCAAATCAATATTTCTCTGACAAGGGTCAGGTCTGAGTTTCTGATAGAGAGTTTTATATCTATCTGTTTTTACTGTTACAACGTAAACTGTTTGTTGCCAGTTTTAAAGAGGTAGCTCTTGATCTCCATATTACAACTTTGGATCCTTATCAAACTGCGGCATGAAGCCAATAAAACTCAATACTGCAGGGACTAGTATAAACTATTGCAAGTTTACATCTGTGGAAAAGATCACACCTATTCATTGGAGGTGATTTCCCATGCTACGCTCTTATCACTTAAACTGATAAAACAGGAATGAAGACACATCATGGTGGAGCAGTTGTGCAAGGAATGTTGCTCACTTGTCCTTAAAAGAGGTCAAGAACAGCTGGTTTGGTTCTTTAGGACAATGTGTTGATTAATGTAAAAGGAGATATGCTTTCTCCTCCTCAAAGAATTATATTCTTATTCATCTGAATCCTCACTGACTCCCCTCACTGACATCTAATCCTCCCCATTTTCCACTCTTAATCTCAAAATGCCCTTAGAGATTCTGTGCTCTCCTAGAGAAAGTGGCCCCTTGAATGGCTGGCTAAAATGCTCTTTTAATAATATGAACAGTCCTTTCTCTCTTAAGAATACATTCTCCACCTTCGAATGCTAATCCTCCTTGTTTTAGCAAACAAAGGGAATCACAACCTGATTGTTCTCATTATCAGTATCTTCTCTCCTGACTCTCTTCATATAGCCATACAATGTCATCAACAAAATAAGCTAAGTGACAGCTCTTACAAGGGAACTGATAACAATAACATAAAAGTGTGTAATGCATCTACTTAGAAATTCAACACTGCCTTTCTTACTACTGGTTAGTCATTTTAACATTAAAATTGTACCAGGACATGAATTTGTTACATTTATCTCTGCTTGTGAGTTTGTCATTTCCATCCATCTTTCTTCACTGCACAGTACCACCCATTTCTCTATACATGCCCTGTTCATTCAGACAAATGGAAAATAACTTTGCAGATAGTATTTTATCCAGCAGCCATTGACTTGTGGAAAATCCAGTGATCTTAATATTGCACATTAAGTGCAGACTTCTTGTTGGAACACAAATTATTGGTAGTTTTGCCTATCTGGGAATTGCTCTAGCAGCAGCAAAAATCTCTCTTGCCTTCTACTGCATTTGCTGCTGAATGCTGTAGAACTTGAGGCAATTGTTTATACTTACCCTACCTTCTTCAAGTGATTCAGTTACGAGATTTTTCTTTGCCCTGATTGCAGGTCACATACAATAATGCAGTTTTAGTCATCTTTAATAATCAAATCCATTTAAGCTTTCCCAGCAGAACTATAATACATTGCATTTTTAATTACAATAGAAAAATTATTCTGTTCAATGTCTGATTTTTCAATATTTTCTTTACAAACGTTATTTTTGCTTAATACAGAAGAATAAAAGAAAAGAAAGGACAAAACATTGCTGACAATATAATCAATCCCAGAACCATATCAATAATAGGCTTTTGCCAGGATTGAGATATCTTTATTCTCTGTGTTGAAGCGTATTCATCATCCTCAGCATTTTTGACAATATATATATACAGATAATAATATATACAGATACCTTCTGTTCACAATATATAGATATCTCCAGAGTTTTATGTGCAGTGTTGTGTTCCGTTGTTAGGAAATAATTTTTATGGTTACTTTCATCTCTCTCTCCATAGCTACAGTGTGTACTTGTTTGTTACAAGTACACACTGGTTGGTTGGGAGTGCCAACACTGCCTTCTGACAGAGAAATTAAGCTTTGAGCACTTCCACTGTTTTTAAATAAATCCATCTTTTCATTTATGTTTTCGCTTTCTGTCAGACTTCCTCCTAATAAGTTTTAATTTCAGCAAAGTACATCCAGAATTTAAATTTCCATTGGGAAGTCTGCTCTGTTTGTACACAAAGATTCACAAGCAGTTGTGATGAGATCTTGTCCAAATTTTTATAACAGTCAGCTCTGATTGGGTGAAATCAGTATAAATAATAGGAGAACATCAACTTAAACAGCAAAGATGTGAAAATAATCATTTTGGTAAGGTAAGAATATTTTCAAAGCTAACAGGTATTTTATTTTGACACGGTTGAATTGCTTTATGCTCACGTTATCACCTTATTGTAATATTAGTGTACATGAATCCAAACAAGACTGAAAACATGAAGGTTTTGACCTTATCAACATTACATTTCCCTCGCTTATTCTGTCTTTGATAATATCTGTGTTGTATGTCTAATGTAATTTTTCAGATACTTCTATGAAGAACATTGTAATTTTAAAGGTAAGAGTCATTTTGGCAAAGAAAACATTAGAAATTAGTGTTTCTTAAGAAATATTGATTTTGAGTTTTGACAAAGTCACTGGTTTTTTTAGCTCAGGGATCGATTAATCTGTTTTTCTCAGAAGAAGACTCAAAAAAACTCCAGTAACATGGTCTATACCCTACTGTTAGAAATGGATCTATAATTGAAATCTCTCAAGATCATTCAGTTGTTCTTTTTGTGCCTTGATAGCTGGTCCTACAAGAGCCATCCATTCAGTCCTCTGTCAGGTCTGGTGGTCTTTTATCCAAGCATGGCAAGAGTATTCAAGTCCTGGTACAATCTAAAATGAAAAATGCTACTTTTTTTTTTTATTGAACATTATCCATCTCCCATTTTAAAATCCACTCTGGCTAGTTTTAAAATGCTGTAGCAGATTTGTATGACCACATCTCTGTGGATGGATTTATTTCCTAGAGTACAGACAAACTGAATATATGTTTACCTGCTATAGGGCAGCTATACCCTATAGCTATACCCTATGTTTTTAAATCAATATGCATCATATTTCTTTTATGCAAAAATATTAGGAGAAAAAAGTCTTGGAAAGGTACTTATTGCTAGAAGCACTTAGTAGACTCTGCTTTTGGATTCACATAAGTGACCACAGTACATGTAGAAACCAGCTTCATCCTCTGCATGCTGTATGCTTTTATATCTTTGGGAGCTATTTCTGCCTGAAGAATGTGTTCCAAGAGTACATTTTCAGAAGCCCTTATTCTGCAAAACTGAGTACTACTTTCTACATCAGCGATTTTCAGAGAAAAACACAAAAGAGATTTGATAAAACCAGTTCTGCAGAAATTTGCCTGAGTTTTTCAGTCTCCTCATCTTGATTAAAAATTAAAATGATGAAAAAAATGGGATGCCTTGTCGCTTCAAATGACATTTTGCTTCCTACAAGCTCAATCTTATTTTTAAGCCAAAAGCTCTAAAATAATCAAATACACAAGTAATATTTTATGCCAGGTCAAGTGAAGCATTTACACTCATCCAAGACTTCTTTTTTTTTTTTTTTACTTCTCAATTTGCCAAATCTTCATGGGTCAACTCAAATTATTTCATTATTTTTTTGCACTGACAGCAAACCAACAGAAATGAACCAGAAATTCACATAACTTTCAGCTTTAGTTGCAAATAAACTTGAAATATAGAGAGTTTGGTCAAGAGAGTGAATGACCTCCAGTTCCAGATAATATTCCTTGGCTATCTTCCCCAAAAGATTTGATTTTGCCTGCCCAGCCTCAGTTTTACTCCCTTTGTGTTTATTATTTGATAAAGTGCTAGAAAATGTACTTGTAGATCAGCAATACACTAAAGATTATTTTCTTGCTGTGTTAGTTGGATTCTTAAGCTGCTTGTGGTTTATTTTGATGCTGAAGTAGGTTTTATTCTAGTGCCTGTCTGGGATATATCACTGCTACAACTCAAGTGCCAGAAGTTGTATGCACAGATGAGGCTAAAGCACAATTATCATTGTAAGAATAAGGAGTTTTATCTGATGATCTCCTCCTGGTTAGTGTTATTATTTCTGGACACAAATCTAACCAAACTAATTACTGATGTGAGAATCTAACATTACTGTATGCCACATGCACTTAACTTATCTGCAGGATTTTCATTTTAAGCAAAAAATTCAATTATTAGAGGCGTTTCCCTTGACAGGTCCCCTGATAAGGAGAAGATGCCTTGGAACACAGTAGTACTTGTGTGGATGCCAGAATTGAAGCTGGGTCCAACACAGCACAGCAGGGCAGGTTTGCCTCGGCTCTGGGAGCAGAGCTCAGGCATTTCTGCAGCCCAGATGAATCCACTGACCTCTGCTGAAGCTCAGAAGCCCTCAGCTATTCCTGCTTTCCTAAACAATTCTTTACTTTGGGCTGTCACACACTGTCGTATGTTCCTGAGAGAGTATTTAGGATGCAGTGATTAGGAGATATCTTCTCTGCTTCCTTGTAAGGCAAGGCTCAGGCAGATAAATGGAATTGACTGATTGCAGAAGAATAATCTTCTCAGCTCCTGTGGCCTTTCTGAGAAGGAGGGAAAGGTTTTCTCACCTCATCTACACTTCCCTCTTTAATCTCCCTGTGTAATTGTGAATAGTCGCAATATGTCAAAAGCCACAGGTGCCAGTGCACACAGCAGCTCAGGTATTAAGTTGAAGGAACATTACATTAACTTTTTACCCAATTAACATGGCTGTAGGGGAGACCATCTGGAATAAATCTTCGATACAAACAGTTAACAGAAACCCACCAGGCAGCTTTATGGATTGTTGTATTTGTACGGTACTTCATTAGAAAACAAACATATATCTTCTATTTCAAGCAAAAAGCAAAACCAGTATTAAACCAGAGCTGATAGTTAATACAGCTGTCTTACTAAATTACACATTTGTAAGAATCACTGCAAGGAAAAGGTTGCAAAAAATCTAGTGACTGAAGCTAGGTGTTGGCACAGCCAAAACAACTGCTCCTGAGTTAATGTAAAAATGTATTTTCCTCTTGGTTTGTGGTTGCAAAAGCCTGCTTTGATAATATCAGATAATGATTCTGTATGAAGAAAAGGAACAAATCATGCATCAGCAAAGTTAATAAACCAGTCAGCTTTCGCCTGCTTCTGGAACTTCTTAGTTTGCTGTGTTTATATTTTTCTCTACTAGAGACCCACAGCAGGAGATGCAAAATTCGTCATCACAATGTTTATTCCTGCCAAAGGTTTGCTAAATACAGTACACTATAGCATAGTGTACCAGGCTAGTATTGATACTTCAAGGATTAACCATCCACCCTCTTCCTCCTCAAGACCTGTTCTGTGTTCAGATGATGCTGTGGGAGTTATAGTCAGAACTGTTCAGATGGACAAAGCTCATCTTTGAAGCCATAGCAGCAAAAGGCACCACAGTTTCCCCCAGCAGACACTGAGCAGCTTCACTCGGCTGATGGACACCTCTACAAGGCCTGGTGTATCAGCCAAGAGAGCTCACCACACCTCTGCACAGTGCTGGGAGCAAGCCCAGGGCTTCACAGAGCTCCTCCTCATTGTGGCTCCTCTGAGACCTGTGGCAAAGCACAGGGAATGTGTTTATCAGACAGCTGAGGAATCAGCGGTGCTAAGCGTACCGACACAATCAACAAATATGTGGCTCATGAGAAATGCATATTTTATGCCAGAACAAAATGGCATTTCTGCGACCAATCTGCATAAGTGTACAGGAAAATGGATTACTTGTCACAAAAGCATCTGCTATTACAAATAGGGTATTTTCAGACCAATCAGATTTTCATGTTTTCTATACCAAAAAATCGTAGCAATTAGTGTGTCAATTACAACAATATAACTAGCTGCAGAACATTCAAACAAACTTCCATTTGCCAAGTGTTGTTTGTAAATAATGGGTCTAGGTATGAGTGTAGGATTACACCTGATCACTTTTAGCTGGTTCTATGTTAAATAACCTTTTCTAGAGAGAAAGAAAAAGCACTATTATGGCTAGGAAGAAAAATGCAACATTCAGCGTGCTTCTCCCTAATCATCCCTTCTAAGAAACCATCGAATGGAGCAGAACACTGAATATCTGCACCTACCTAGCCAGCTCTGGACATTGAGTTAAAGTATCTTGATGCAGTGGCCCATTGTGCTGTAGAGACCTACCATGCACCATAATTATGCTTAACAGCTTGCTTATGGCATAATTAATTAGGGAGCTGTTCTGAAGACCAGAGCTTTTGGATATATCAATGATGACGATTAAAATGTTGGCATTTGTCAACAGTTACTTTACCTCAGGCACTACCTAACAAGCCACAGTCTGCTGAATACATGGAACTGAAATAACCATGGTAACTGTGGGTATACAGTGATGTTTTAATCTTCACTACCAGCACTACCAATCTTCTCAGGCCAGCACTTGCAGAACTAAATGGCCCATCAAGAAGCAGATGAATAAAATGGCATCCACACAATGCATGAAAAACGTTAAGCACTTTTAGGGATGAAAGCCATTTACATTTACCTCAGAAGAGAAAAAGGAGAGATAAACATAATACAAAAGCACGCATTATGAAGAAATAATGAAACTACCACATCCTACTGCAGCAACTGCCACTAAAATGTCAGTATCTACCAACAGCTAGCCCATTCTGTTATCTTAGATATCAAAATTATTTCCTGTTTTAAGTATAAGTGCCTCTTACTACATACTGACTTTATTGGCAGCAGCAATATCAAAGGTCTTTCAAGTTCAGTCACTGCCAAACTGCAGTAAAAAATCTATCAGTTATAAACCACAGCAATTCTCAAGCAAAAAGGGGATGCAGTACAGTACTTTATTAGCACTGTCATACAATCTGACCTGTTTTCAAAGAAAAATATGGTGGAATCTTTTATCATTTTTCCATAATTCTGATGAAAAGTCTGATTTTTCTAAAATGTTCAGGTATTGTATTATGTCCTCCATGGTGAGGGATAGAATTTGAATGTATATGAAAGTATCTGTATACTGTACAAATATTCTTGTATTTAGAATTTTCACTTACCAAAATGAAGAGACAACCAGAAGCAAGTTTTGTGTGTTCTGGAATAGTAGAAAACACGGACAAAATCAAGCAACCAAACACAAGGAGAAAACTGAAAAAGAAAGAATATTAACATTAGTTAATATTTTTCAGTACCCTGACCCAGTATTTATATATTGATTCTACTTCACCAACATTAATAGAAGATTGTCTCCTTACAGTCTGCATTAGTAGAGGCAAATTCAGCCACTACTTAATTTAGTTCATTAAAGACATTAGAATAACCTGTTATTAAATTCATATGCTTCTGAGCAGCTCTGCTAGAATTAAAAGAAACAAGATTTTCTTGGGAAAATGACCCAATATACACAGATGTTATGTTTTGTATCACAATCCTGTACCTTTATGCAGTCCAGATAATCTAAGTGCCTTCAAAGAAAGATCTCCAATGGGGGAGTCATTTTCCAGGTCTGAAAAATCATTTCTCCTATAACTGAGCACAGGTATCTGCTGCATAAGCTTATTGAAGAGCTAAGTTACACATTGCAGCAGTCTGTCCACCTGAAACAACCTCCCTCTGAGCAACAGAATTCATGTACAAACTACCAGAAGTGAGAGGTAGAGCTGTGGCAACACTGTCCTCAATGAACAGGTTCTGTTCTGGAACCAAACTCAATATCATACAATTCACTGAAGAATTTTAAACAATTAAGACTTACACAAGCCATGCAATTACAATCAGGAAAACATGAGCACAGCTGTGAGTTGCATGAGCCTGTGTGTTTCATGATACCGAGGAATATACACAGGCAAAACGAAGCTAAATCTTTTTTGTGAGGAAGATGCAAATAAATGGTGTCTCTGCAGGAACTCTTGCATATCCCATGTCCAATCCTTACAGCATCCAGCACGTGGTGTTTGCAGACATGAGCCTGCAGAACTGATATTGCTCTGAGACCCGTACTATTGGTGGCAAGGATTATTCTTTCCTCTTTTACTGCTTCACTAAGAATATCACTGTTCTAGTGAAACCATCTATGAACTGGATCAGAAAAGAGGTTCATTTTATCCGCAATATCATGAACTGATCAATCAGCAGCCAGCAATAATTGATTCTACCAACATATTGCTAAATTCCTTCTTAAAACACTTGTCAGTCATGCCGGGCAATGAATCGGCCAACAAACAGCCAGCCTTTGACTTTTGTCTGAATTGCTGGGACTCATTAGCAGGTGCTCTAACCCACCAAGAACAGGCATTGTAATTAATGCAGATACATATCCCTCCCTGTCCTTATCTCAACCCACGAGCCTTTTGTTATACTTCTCTGTCCAGCTGATTAAGGGGAATGATAAGGCTGCTTTGGTGAGCACCCAGTGTCCTGCCAGGGTCAATGCACCTCAAGGTGAAACCTCTGCCCCGAAGACTGCAGAACTTGGCTGAAAAAGGCCATGCTCTGACTTTGAAGTGAGCTCTGCTTTGAGCAGAAGATTGGACTGGATGATTCAAAGAGGCCTTTTTCAACCGAAATACTTCTGTGTTTCTAACTACTCAGTATAAACATTCATATATTATTGTGTCTGCATCCACTTGTGCTTCAGAAGCTATAATTATTTTTTCCAATATAACATATGGAGTTTCCATAATGATGTAATATATTAGTGCTGTAATATATCCAATACATTAGATAAAAATGTAAGTTTAGCCTTCAGCGTTTCTAATAGAAAATCTCTATGTGCAATGCCATAAGACATTGGAGACACATTTTGTAGTGTATCACTTAACTGCTGGGGAGAAGTTGTACTCTGAAAATCAAATGTGGTAGCAGCTTGCATATAAATTCTACTAAGGACTGTAAATAAAACAGTATCCAGGAGGATAAAGTGCATATTTGGCACACACCATTGTCAAGTCTTATCTTCTAGACTAGAGGAAAGGTGAAGATCAACACGTGCTTCAAGGTTTCATAAAAAACTCATTCAAGACTCAGGCAAGCCCAAGCACAAGTACAGGACAGGAAGAGAATGGACTGAAAGCAGCCCTGGGGAGAAAGACTTGGTGGTGTTTCTGGACAAAAAGCTCAACATGACTTGGCAATGCATGTTCACAGCCCACAGAGTCCTGGGCTACATCAAAAAAAGCATGGCCAGAGGTCAAGGGATGTGATTCCCTCCATCTACTTCTGTGAGAGCCCATCTGCATCCAGATGTGGGGCTCTCAGCACAAGAAAGTCATCAACCTGTTGGGACATCTCCCGTCCCAGAGGAGAGCCACTGAACTGATCACAGTGCTGGACCACCTGTCTTCTGTGAAGACAGGCTGAGAGAATCAAGGTTGTTCAGCCTCCCTTCAGAAGAGAAGGCTTCAGGAAGACCTTGGAGCAACTTTCCAGTACCTAAAAGGGGCCTACAAAAAAGCTGGAGAGGCACAAAGTCATGTAGTGATAGACAAGGGGGAAGGCCTTAAGCTGAAGAATGGAAGATTTAGGTTACATATTAGGGAGAAATTCTTTACTGTGAGGATGGGGGGGGGGGCACTGGAACAGGTTACCCAGAGAAGTTGTGGATGCCCCATCCCTGGAGGTGTTCAAGACCAGGCTGGATGGAGCTCGGAGCAACCTGGTCAAGTGGAAGGTTCTCAGACCGTGGCAGGGGGGTTTGGTACTGGATGATCTTTAAAGTCCCTTCCAACCCAAACTGTTCCATGATTCTATTTTTCTATAATTCTGTGATTCTGTGATTCTACGATAAGTGACAAAAATCCATCTCGTGAGCAATTTTTCTCCCCTTCACCTCACTTTATAAAAATGGAAAATCTCATAGAACATTACTGGTAGTTTCAGCTGCTACAGCCTTCAGATACAATTCCCCTATAATTGCATCCTACTGACACAGGCATAAATGTGGTTTCTCCTCATTAAGGCTTGCATGGAGGGCAAAATAAAATTAAGAAGTGACTAAGAATTTACAGTAGAAGAACGCAATTTCCTTTTGCGGAATTCCTTTAGATCTGAATCAATTAAAATGACATTTGCTTACTTCCTTTGTGTTTAGGTATTAAAAATTGCTCATTTGGTTTTATTCCTGTAATACCAACTAAATTGGAGGCCCAGTTGTACTGGATCTTGTCCAAACACACAATACAAGTTTTCACTTGGAAGGGATTTCTTATAGCAAAATTATAGAAAACAGACACAGCAGGAGAAAATAAACTTTCTTGTTCCCATATCACAGTTGGAGACCATGGCACACTAAAGGTAAGGGACTTGCCTAAGGCTACCCAGAAAGTCTTTACATGTGAAATAAACCTGAACCTTTTAAGTCACAGCCCAGTCCTACAGTCACAAAACCATCATCCACTCACCCATCACTCGCTTTGCCACAGTTTGTCAGGACTGTGATTTAGAATATCACTGTGGGCAAAGTGTTAATTCATGACAGACAGGAAAAGTGAGTCAGGAGATGGAATGAGTACAGTTAAGAAGTGTATTAACCAAAATAAAAGCAAATATTCAGGTAAGCCAGGTGCAGTGTAGCTTAGCACCTGGTTGACATAGTTCTGCAGTTTATCCATGAAAAGCAGAAACAATCCTCACAGCAATACATAAGAATAGCCTTGGAAAGAAATATTTCCAAACTTCTATAATCTTTGTTCTCAGTTGTTTCCAGAAACTCTAAAAGGAATGGAGCATCATCATTATTAATTATTATTATTAAAGAACAAAAGAAAGATATTTGCATTTATCCACCCACACATTCAAATTTTGCCCCTTTGTCCCTCATTTCTCCCTCCACACCGAACACTTGTTTTATTGCCACTCAGCACATTATGTTTAAAATTAGATTGTAAGCACTTCTGGGGAGGGAAGAAACCCAGTCCTACTAGCCTGGCAAAACTAAAAGCATATTTTTAAGTGCTGTAAAATACAACATTAGCAACAAAAGTGTAATATTTTCAGTAGTTTATATATCACTGAAGTGCTTTCCTTCAAAGTAAACTAATAGTCAGGATTCACTATCTATCTTTTCTGGGTGCAATCTGTTTACTCAGGCCATGCAACAAAAGCACCTCTCCTTTTTCCCAGCTGGAACTTCAGGCATGAAGGATGCAGCAACACCTTTCACCTGGCTGGATGTTAAACTTGGATGTGCCCAGGAAAAATAAATCCCAAAGGTTCAAACATCACAGTGGTCAAAGTCTACCAGAAATTGTTCTTTCCTATTGTGAACTATTTCTCCAATGACATATGAAGTGTAGAGGATTGCATTAAGCCCTGGGTAGTAATGTGATAACCCTCAATATAAGAAAAAATATTTTCCCATGCCATCATTTGAACTGTGTGCTACGATATATGCTGTACAAGAGGATGCTGCTGTAGGTAGAGAGTAGTACAAAGCAAAACAGATCAATTATATTTGGCCTCTAGTGGTTGAATCTAAATCACATAATTGTTCAGGCTGAAAAAACCAGATGGTTTTTCCTCATGCATTCAGTATCAGACAGTAAAATATATGCCTTAGGCAGCAACTTCCCATAAAATTATTCAAGTACTGCCATAGTCTTGTATTTTATCAAAAGCAACAACTTCCATTTGGTTTCAGTAATCAGTTTTGTTGCAGATCCTTTCATCTTACTCCCCTGCTCCTGAAAGCATACACTAATTGGAGAAAAGCCAGTTTATGAAAGATAATATAACTCAGAAGCTTTGATATTTAAACAATCTGCCTCTCATAAACTTTTCTTATTGGTTAATTAGGACCTACCAGTTCTCCATTTATATAATTTTCAGCAGCATTTTACTACAGTTTGTGAGTTAAGGGCTGTTCATATGGAAGAGGATGTTCAGCTTAAAGCAACTGTTAAAACATGACTCAGGGAGTA
The DNA here is from genome assembly GCA_013398175.1 of Climacteris rufus. Taxonomy (NCBI): domain Eukaryota; kingdom Metazoa; phylum Chordata; class Aves; order Passeriformes; family Climacteridae; genus Climacteris; species Climacteris rufus. The sequence continues at coordinate 836,043 of VZRZ01005515.1, read as the reverse complement.
TCATAAAGACAAAAAATAAACTCAGGGAAGATCTTTAAGAGCTATTTTGCTACATAATTTACTGCTAGAATTGAAATAATCAAAAGTTAAACATCTGCAAACTTCTGTGGTCTCTTATGTAAATAATAAAAGTGTCACTGTTAAAGTGGCATAATTAAGTGATTAGACCACCAGAGTAATTTTCCAGTGTTATTTGAGGTCTGATTTAAACCCCATAAAGGTAAGGGCATTCAGGATTATGACCAAAACTGTTTGCAAACCATTGGCAGTGCCATTATGCTGATGGCAGTGCCATTATTTTGTATGGAAGGTAGAAAATGTTTGAAAGCTTTTGCTAACTTTACCTACAACCAAAAAGTAGCTCTTACTTTTCCCACTGGTACACTAATGCAGTTGCTTGCAAATTTAGAGCAAGTTGTTTGCATTCATGAGGCCTAACTCTACAAACAAGCTATTAGAGACCCTCCATAAGTAATTCTTTCCACAGCCAGGGGCAGTGCCCTTGCTTTCTTGACAGTGATCAGGATCTTGCTGATTTAAATACCTAAGTGCCGCCTTTACATGATTTTTTTTAAATCCTCAAATGCATAAAATCTGTGTGAGGCATTAGATAAACAAATGTGCTGAAGATTATACCAGATGGATAGCACCAACAGATATACTACAGGTTTAGATAAGTGGATAAAATACCCAGAGAAAACCCTATAAAGAAAGGAAGGAAAGGCAGTCTTTCATAACACTGTTACGCTTTTATGGGGACTATTAGTTTTGGTGAACAGTTCTCACAAAAAGCACAAAGAGAGATATTTGATAAACAGGCTGCCCTACACAGCATCTCTGCCTTGGCTAGATGTTATCATCATTCTCACCCCTCTTGATGTGTGAGAAAGGGAGACTTCACAGCTTCAGTATCCCATGCTGCTGCTGGAGACAGAAGAAAAAACATCATCTCCTGGACCAGGAGTTACTGTTACATATATAGAGACAATTAGCAAGGCACCAAGAGGAGGAATTATGGCTATTGCTGAACTGAGAGCTGATGTACCACATTGCATCCCAGGGCAGGCATGAATGCTCAAGGCAGGAAGGCAGCATCACTCTGAGCAGGCAGTTCTTGGAGCTGGATGGAAATGCCCTCTGATATGATATGGAAAGAGAAACGCTGAAGCATTTTCTAGCTTCAGGAAGAATTGAAAGGGAAAATGTCACCTAGTGCAGGCATGAGGAGGACATTTACACGGGTTCTGCAGTATCTCCCTTAAAAAGTAATCTTTTCAACATTCCTATAAAACAGATAATGCACTGCTGACATGGTGGAAAAGAATACAGTTTAACAGTTTTGATAGTGCAAGCCATGTGGATTAAATTTTCCATCATTTATAGTTTCAGTGTGACTTGTTTATGCAAGAAAATGAGATATGACAAAGCTTATTACAATTTGTTAAAAATGTTTGACAAAAGCTGCATGGAGAATAAGCGCTCTTCCATAGCTGCATGGAGAATAAGCGCTCTTCCATAGAAAAAGCTCATAAATTTCTCCTGTAGACTTTTTTTAAAATGACTTGCACTTCAACCTTTTCTTCAAGTGGAAGAGTGTAGTATGTTCAGGGCTTGATACTGCACTGCCTTCTACAGTACAACCCTGTCTGTGGAGAGGTAGAGTATGAAGACCTCACAGTCTTCAAATGGGAAAATAAACTTGATAGGACACTTTATAAATAATTTTTGAGATTAAAAGAATTGCAGCAAAATGGTATTTTTATATATTCTTTCTTTGGAATAATTGCTACCTTTGTCAGAAATACAGAAATGATAAGACATTTATTAATTATTTATTAAAATATAAGACTTTTTAAAGAATGGAATATGCTGCTGATGGTCCTTATTTTGAAAAGCGAGTTTTTTTAGTCTGTGATGGATATATTTTGTTTAAGAAATATTTTTTTTTTCATTCCCCTATGGGATATTTATTAATTCTAAAAACTAGAACACTTGATCAAGAATGAAAGAGTTTACATTTGCAGTGTCTAAAAACACTGTTGTGAACCTAAATTGATCCTTTCTGTCATGTTTTTAAGGAATTGTATTTTTAGCAGTGTCTGCTAAGTGATTGTATTTGGCTTCTATTGACAAAGCAATGAAGATATTATAATAGGAGGTGTAATCAAAACAAAGCAAATGAAATAGCTCAGGTACCTATGGGGTGCAAGTAAAAGTGTCATTAAATGCACATTCGATAATCCATTCCATCATAGACAAAAAATAAAACATCAAGGTAAAATTTTCCAGGGTTCTGAAAAGGAGGCATCCTTCTTCCTTGAGCAAGCACACTGGCTTAAAACAAAACAAAACAAAACAAAACAAAACAAAACAAAACAAAACACAAAACAAAACAAAACAAGAAATGCTTTTTCTTACAGATTTAATGCTCAGAGATACTTATGACCTAGATATTTTCTAAAAGGTTCTCATTGGCTTCAACAGGAGACATTTTTGATGGAAAAATAAGAATAAAGCATACGTTCTTTCAGATTTTAACTACTTTAATGATTGGGAAGTGTAATATTGATTTGCATCCCAAGATCCTTGTTTGAACTTACAGGTGCCCCAAATCTGTAGAAAATGGCAAAATGCTTCTTTTATCACTCCCAAAGAGTAGATCTTTTCGTAGACCAAAATTTTCAAATGTGAATGCTTAATTTAGTAAATAAAATCTGTAGGTATTTTTTTCTTTTGCCTCAAATAGCTCCAACTCCCAACGACAAGCCTGGTAGCTTACATAGCAACCTTTGCTTGACCACAGATACTTCACAAGAAAATTAATTTAAAATATGAATAAAACATATCTTGTCTTTACCACTGAGCACAGGTTGCAGAATTCATATGTTTTATAACATATTCAAATTAAGATAAAAAAATCTTTATAATGAAATAGAGAAAATTTAAAGAATTACAATATGAAGCTGGAGAAGTAAAAAACACTATATAACCCTTTCTTTAAAATAATGTGTCCATTGCAGTCTATTTCTTCTTACCTTTTTCACAGTCTAGGGCAAATAGAAGTACTCAAATAACCTTTTGCTGTAAAAGTGTTTGCTACCATACTATACTCAGATCTCTTGCTAACCAGAAAAATAATCCTTAATGTAAGAAATGTATACATGTGCAAGAAAGAAATGTGTTCTGTAATCACCAGCATAATCCACTTCAAAATCAGCTTTTCAGGTCTTCAGGTTTTAAGATAAAAATATAGCCACTACCTCATGTTTGGTTGGTTTTTTTTTTTAAGTAAGAGAGCAAACTTAAAAGAACAGAAAAATCACAGGTCTGCTGGGTATTTTTTATGCTGCAAGTAAGAATATCCTTTTTGCTTGGTGCTGAGAGTGCAGCTCTGGCTCTGGCAAAGCCAAGGCATGATAAATTGTAATGAGGCCAGACATCACTCACCTTCATTGCCTAATCAACCACCAGTGGCCAACAGTGGCAATACTGGCTTTGGCAGCTAAAACTCAGAAGGAAACACAGCGTGTTGGGAGAAAAAAAGCCTGTCTAACTTATCCTCTGGAGTTAAACCCACTCACTGTAACTTGGCTGGACCCCCAAGTAATGAGCAATGTGACAGGGAACAACACTCCTTATGGCTGCTAATGGTCTACAACATTAAATACTGAGGGCTGCCATTAGAATCATTTTGGCCTGGGTAAAACATCACTTTCCTAGACAATTCCTGGGTATGGTCTGGGAGTTACCATGTACCTGGATGAAATTTTTCTCTGGACTTGTCAGTATATCTTTTATCACGGATAGGTACTTCTGGATATCAAGTTATTGTGTTGAAAAAACACTATCAAATGAGCATATTTAGCAAATGAGCTGTAGTCTACAAACAGTGGGGATATTTCACATCTGAGTACCTGAGGATATGTCACAGCACAAGCCTGCCAGAGTTCAAGGAGCATTTGGACAATGCTCTCAGGCATAGGGTGTGATTCTTGGGGCTGTCCTGTGCACAGTCAGGAGTTGGACTTTGATGATCTCTGTGGGTACTTCCCAACTAAGAATATTCTCTGATTCTGTGATGTCAGTACTGTTTTATGTCTTAATCAAAGGTAAAGATGGGGATGAAATCTATTGAAAATTTTACCATTCAAAATCAGGTGCCCGATTGATATATTTTAATAAAATACTTGGAATTAAGACAATTTGCCCAACATGACTACAATAGGTTAATACTGTGGGAAGCACGTGAGTCAGCTGTGCATTTTCTCCTAAAATATTCAGTCCTATCGAAGAGTTCTGGAACATAAATCAATTTCCTCATTTCTCTTATTTTTCTCCAGTAGTATATTATATACTGGATTTTACTTTGGTTTTACATTTGTTTTTTAGTGATGTATAGTCAACAACATCAACAATTAAAGGAATTCTTCAGGGGAAAGGACACTGACATGCAGTCATACAAAGATACTGTAATGTAGTACACGAGCAAAAGGAGCTTCTTTTAGTCATACCTCTCAAGAAGGCATCTTAGCAACCCTTGGCTACTTTTATAATTTTTTATCCTTCCAGACATGTGAACAAAGAAGTACCCACAATGAACAAAGAAGTACCCACAAATCCTCCAATAATAGCTTTCCAGGCTGCAAAATAACAAAATTTTTCTGGCAGCAATGCTCAATTCCCTGATATAGATGAAGAATCTATAGGATATTTGGCTTTGTGTGGGGATTCCAATTTATTTGCTGTCATTTAATGTGGTTATCTCACATGTTAACCAGAATACTAGATAAGACAATAAAGCACACATTAAAGAATTATTTATTTTTAAGTAAAGGAAGGTATTTTAAGCGGAAACATCAGAGTTTTGATGCATATTGTACCACATCATTTTATCAGCCTGTGGTGGCTGTGGGAGGAATGGTACAAAATGGTCAAAGATCATAGATACCATTTAATCTGTTCACTTTATGATGCTTTAATTTAGCAAGCTGATTGAGACAAGAATTATTTATCATCTTTTAATGCACTGAAATACAGAAGAATATTTTTGAACACTCCATTGTGAAGTGTTAAAAAGGACAATGAGGAGGCAAGAGCAAGTCTATCCTTAAAAAACCCCATATAGTCTTGATGGAATTTTAAAAAAGTGGTAAGCATAACACAGTATTTACAATTCTGGTCTACCTTATAGCCCCAATGCCCCTCACAGCTACAACAGAAATCTAAGCAGCCACAAACGCCAGGGATCATTACACTTGGCAGAATAATACCAGAATGTTATAAAGAATTAGCATTTTTGAAAATGTCTTCAATGTACCAAGATCTAGGTCTTCTTTCTCTAACTTTATTTACTCCTAGTAACTCATAGCTGGGTTTTGGTCTTTACTGCAACCTTACAGTTGACTTCAGTGGAAGTATGGCTTGTGTTGGGGATTATGAGCTGACTCATAAATATCACCAGAGCAAAGAAAATCCTGTTAATTTCCTATAGTTTTCTCCCAGTAGTAAACAAGGATATAAATGGAACACAGAATATTTTTCCAACATAATGCAGTGTTAGTATTAAACTTACTTCTAAAAATCAATCACCGCACTTTAGCTTCAGGGTGTTCAGTTTTATACCACACCATTAGTCTTGTCTTCCTTAATCTAAATAAGTCCTGCACTTTCTGGAATCTGAAGTGCCCTTTCTTGTTGTTAAGCAGCAGTATTAACAGACCAGAACCTGATGGCAGAAGCATGTGAGATTGCAAAAGAAGAATCCCATGTTAAAGGGTTCAAATTACAATGCAAATTTCCTGAGTTTAACTTATTTATAGCAACATTTATCTCCTCTCTGTACTCATCTATATAATATTGACAGGAAAGCAGCACAAAGTCTCCAAACTGAGAGGGCAGTGGGGTGTTCACCTACTTTCTCACATGCTTTAAGTTTCTTTGTGTTTAAAAGTAAAGAGCAGGTACAGATTCTGTCAAGCATTAGGCCTTGCTGGGGATGGTACAACAAACAGCTTGTGGCTTTGTATCACACACCGCTCTGAGAACAGAAAACTTCTTGCCAAAACTTCTTTAGGTCTCTTCTTGAGACCTAAAGCAAGATGTAACACTTACTTTTCACAATAAGCCTTTTTTCTGTCTAAGTCTCTATAGTCAAAGCCCAATGATGTGACTCATTTCCTCTATTTTTCAGGGTCTTTTATCTCGTAATCACTCCAACTGGAAAGAGTGTTACCTAATTTCTTCCGTGCATCAAACAAGATATTCTGAAGTCCCTAAAAGGTGTGGCAGTGGTGTGGACAGGCAGCACCTTGTGTGCCCACAGCAGGACCTGCCTCTCCTGGGATGTCTGTCAGGAAGACGGCTGCTGCTCCCACGTCTGGCTTCCATGTGCCAAAGCTGTGCTTATGCATTGCTTTGGCAACAATGGTGTTTCTGTTTCAATAATGAGTTGTTTTATTAAATGCTGAGTTGCAAAGGTTCTGGAACAACTATTATGCTTATACAGAATATTAAATACACAAACTGATCACTTATTTTCCATATGGGGAAAAACTTGCCCTTTGATCTTAAACACATTAAAGCTGCTGCTTGCCTGTTTGAAACAACATATGAGGGTGCTTTTACTTTCCAACATTTTATCTTACAGTGGCTTTCACTCTTTGCCAAAATTGTTCTGCTCAAAAATTAGTGTGAAACAAGTTTACATTTTTAAGACATGCTGCAGGCACAGAGATAGCCTTATATGAGTTTTACTTTAGCAGATCAGTTTCCTTTCACACATGACGATCCTGTAAGCAGTTATTTAAGTGTTTAAGGTCAGGTTGGATGGGGCTTTGAGCAATCTGATCCAGTTAAAGGTGTGCCTGCCTATAGCAGGTGCATTGGACTAGATGGTTTTTAAAGTCACTTCCAACACAAACCATTCTATGATCCTGTGATTCCATGTGCATAATTTTATCAGAGGTGACTGCGAGTACATGCTGCTGAACATTGCAAACTTTCAAGGCTGGAGAAGAAGCCCAGGAGATCCCTTTATTAACCACCCAGTTGAAGTCAGTTTCTTGGAGCTTCAATACACAAAGTACTAGCATTCAGTAGTTGCACAGAACATACTAGTAAACAGGATTGTAACTTCCCACAGCCAGGGGACAGGCAGACATACATCTCTGCTAGAAGGAGAAAAACACCCCTGTCACTACAAGGAGGCCCAGTTAGTTGGTATATTTCAGCTAAGAATGATTCCTGGTTCTGTGAGAGCCAAGGGAACATCTCTCTCTGCCTCCCAACACAGCATAATACTGCCTTCAGTGTACTCAGTCCACACAACTCCAGAATAAGACATAGCAGTGTTGTTTCCTTATACTAACAATGTGAAGCTGAGATACGTGGTAATTTTGCCTCCTACAGTTCATAAAGGTTCACATTAAAAATCAGTACAGGGTAGGCACAGGGAAGATCTTTTGCAAATTCTGAGCCTCTGAGAATGTAAATACTTAACTGTCTTTAAAACATTAACTCAAGTGCACACGAGAAGCTTGTTAGAGTTGAGAATTGGTCCTTCCTAGGCCAGGAGTGATTTCAGCTATGTATGGGACCCAGACAGAGCACTCCCAGCACAGCCAGGAATCGTTCTTAGTTGAGATACACCAGCTGACTGCACTTCCTTGTAGTGAGACCACTGTTTTTCTCCTTCCAACAGAGATGCATGTCTGCCTGTCTTCTAATTCCTTAGCAAGCCTGACAAGTGAAAGAGTGGATTCAGAGTGAGCCAAAAATGTTGTATATATTTATGTGTAAAAAACAAGTTCTGCTCTTTTCATATATTTTGTGATCCATTATGGACATTTATTTATGTAGCTTTAAAGCACAAATGCTGAGCAGGATTGGGCATCTTGATTTAACTGAAAAAATATGTAACAGTATCTATCCATCCACTCATACGAGAGAACACAGATGAAAAAAGTAACCCAATCAACCAATATATCAAAGCAACAGAAACCCTTTTCAACTTAATAAGATCATTCAGTCAAACCTTCCTACAAAACTGTATGAAATAAATAGCTTTTTAGTATGCCCAGAGCATCACTGAACTCAGACAATCACAGGCAAATAAATAACCAAGAACCTGTCTGTTAAAACCAGCATATCCATCCCTAACAAAACTAAAATTACACTGGCTTGTTTTACAAAGGAAGTTCATAGAAATCATAGTCCTACGTTGGCTGGAAAGGACCTCCAGCAGTTACCTTGTCCAGCCCAAGCAGAAAGCAAGTTCAATTACATCAGCTTGCTCAAGGTCGTGTCCAGTTGAGCACTGAGTGTTTGAAGGGAAGGAGACTCTGTGCCCTTTCTGCACAGCCTGGTACAACACCTGACTGCCTGCACAATTATATATTTTTTTCTTAGTATCTAGTTGCAATGCTTATGTAAGAAACACTCAGAATCACATTACTCCTCAAAATCTAATTACCAAGGGGTTTTATTTTTTTTTTTCCCCCAGCTCACCAAACTGCATCACTCAATCTACTAGGTTAAAAACAAGTGGGTTTCATGAGCTGGGATGATGGGGTAGTCTGCATCCTCCTCCTCCTCCTCCTCCTGGTGCTATTATCTCACAGCTTTTCCTCCTTACCCCAATAACCTCACTGAGTTTGTTTCTTCCAGTTGGAAACATAACATTAATCATAGAAACACAGAATCATAGAATGGTTTGAGTTAAAATGCACCTTAAAGATTACCTAGTTTCAATATCAAGGCCCCTCAACTCAAAATAGTTTCACAGTTCTCTGTAGTATTCTCCTTATCTGCATTTCTATTCTTAGCACTTTCTTTTATTTTGCTGGTTATTTTTCCTGCAACACAGGCAAGAACAAAGCTAAACTGCTGCTTTTACTACAATGATAGACATGGCTTTACTTTGCTATAACTCCACTTATTTGTTCATAATCCTTTTATCTTGTCAGAGAGTTTTATTTTATCTTACTGAAAATGCAAAAAATCTCACCAAACCTGGGCCAATGAAGTAAAAAAGCCAGGATGCATGCTAATGATGTATTTATTACATAAATTATTATTTCTTGTCCAGCACTGAAGGATTTTCTAGCGCTTAGCTGGTATCTTCAGATACAGAAGTGCTGAGTAGCTGCTTTGAGGGCTGACATGCAGCTGTTTTGAGCTGACATACTCAGGAGTCCTCGTTTGCCTGTGGAGCACTTTTGAGGCTCAATGCAGTGATTAAATGCCCAGGCACAGATTTGGATGTTCAGTAGTACAGAGCTTTCATTTTGAAATGTATTTATCATATCTTTAGCAGTCTGTGTGATGTCTCTCCACAGTGTGTTTCCTCTAGCTGTGGTTACAGCCCAGTAGGTCACATGCTACACCTGCCCACCTTATTAGCTTTTTTGGCTTTAGGTGAATAATGGGCATTTGTAGTGAGATACCAACAGGATCTGTTTGAATACGACAAGGCTACTTCAGCCAGTGGGGCTGTAGCACACACACACCCAGGGTGGCTGGAAGGCTTTTGCAAGAATATAGACCATCAGAGAGAATTACTTTAAAAAAATGAATATTCACATAATTCTTAGAGCTTATGACTGGGTGTGACCAGGACGTCACTTAGCCAGGCTTCTGCAGAGTATCAGTGACTGCAGCACTTCAGGAGACAGAACTTTTCCATATCTTTGGGACACAGGAAGAGCATAGCCCATCCACAAGACCTTGCAGCTGCAAGCATCATATGAAAAGGGCTATGGTTGCAATGGGTAGACCATGGCCTGGCTGCAGAGAAAAAAGTAAACTTAGTAATTCAAGTCCATATGAGTCTGCTTTGTCATGGAACAAACTTTGCTACGAAGTTCTTTGCCATTCACTGTCTGGACAACCACAGTGGACCAGACCAAAGCCTGTCCAGCCCTTGCAGCAGTGGCTGGTAGGATATACAAAAGGAAGACTCCGTGGACGTGCCAAGCTGGTTCTTTACCAGCAGACTGTGGATCGGGGCTTCCTGAAACGCAGGCAGTGGACCTGAACAGACTCTGCTGCTGCCAGGTTGCCTAACCACAGTTCTGGAGTCTGTGTACTTTTAGCATGCATACAAATTGTGAATGATTTACAAAATCCAAGAAACAGTTCTATGAAGATGTGTATTTTTATTTGTTCGCCCGAACCTACTCCTTAGAACCTGCCACCTCTGTGTGGCATTCTGAGAGGCTGTCAATCACCATTCCTGTTAATTTGTTCTGTTTGCATCTTGACTTTTTAAATCCTTATTATGTGTTGCTACAGAATGAATCTTTTTTCAGGAACTTGGGAAGTTACAAACAGAAGCAAGCTCTGTTTTCCAAATTCTAATCCAATGACCACTGAACCCAGCCCATGTCAGGCCAAGCAGGTTTGCAGCATTAATGAATGCTGGTGTCTATTTTCCATGACTCACAGTGAGGTGATGTGTCTGGAATAATCTCCATCTGCTAGCTTTTGTAGCTTCATGACCAGATCTGTTCAGTGGAGACAGCTACACTACGAGGCTGAGCTTCTCAAATGTTTTAACTGTATGTATAGTACCTAATATTTCTGCTTTGCTCCACAGGGACAACAGCCCATTGTTTTTACATAAAGGGACACTGCTATTTCAAAATATATTTGCAACCTGCCTGACAAAGAGGAGCTGATTGGGACAACAATTATTTTAAAACTGCCCTTTTCTTTGTATTATCACAGTTCCTAGGTAAGTCTCAAATAATATGGAGGAAAAATGGGGCTAACTTGCACTATTTGGAATGGCATTACAAAATATCCAAGTGGAAAAAAACCCTCTAACTGGCAATGTACTATGTGATCTGACCATGATTCATAAAATAATGATACAGCAGGGAGTCACAGAATGGGTCAGGTTGGAAGAGACCACAGTGGGTCCAGCCTCCCTGCACAGGGTCATCCTAGAGCACGTCACACAGGATTGTGTCCAGAAGGTTCTTGAATATCCCCATTGAGGGGGACTCCACAGTCTCTCTGGGCAATCTGTTCCAGTGCTCGGTCACCCGCACAGTAAAGAAGTTCTTCCTCCTATTCAGGTGGAACTTCCTGTGCAACAGTTTCTGCCTTTTTCCTCTTGCCCTATTGCTTGGCACCACTGGGAAGAGCCTGGAAACATCCTCTTGGCACACTCCCTTCAGGTGCTGATAGAAATTGATGAGGTCCCCTTTCAGTCATCTGTTCTTGAGACCAAACAGGCTCAACTCTCTCAGCCTTTCCTCATCTGAGAGACGCTCCAGTCCCTTCATAGTCACCCTCTGGCCCTGCTTCCAGGAGCTCTGTGTCTCCTGTGTCCCGAGTAGCCCCAAACTGGACACAGGACTCCAGATTTGGCTCACCAGGGCTGAGTAGAGGGGCAAGATCACCTCACTCGACTGGCTGGCAATGCTCTTCCTAGTGCACCCCAGGATACTATAGTTCTGCAACACACAAATATAAGAAGTCTTCAACTCATCAATCTCTGGAAAAATCACACTGCTGCTCACAGCTTCAGTGACTCCTGGTCCCTGAAGTCCCAAGTCAGCAGAAACTTGTCTTGCACATGAAAGACTGAAGCTGGACCATAGGTAATTACTGCACAAATGCAAACAGCTTGCTTTTAAAAAATTCTTCTGTGCATGTTGAATGTATGTGATAGATTTAAACAACATCAAAAATGTAAACTGTACTTTAGAAAACTGTGCAGCTGGTAGAGTCCATAAAGATAAAAGAAATGTTTCCATAACATTTAATTTCAAGTTGACATTTATATAACAAAACTATGGTAAAGCTATGTTTAGCTGAGGTTGTTTGCATATTTTGCATCAGTATCACCACAGGCTCTCTCCCTCATTTATATAGTTACCACATTTTGGTAACCACATTTATATAGCAGAGGCAACAGCTACCGCAAAAGGAAAACTGAAAACCAGAGAATTTGTAACATTTGGATAAACAAGCCATCAAATCTGGTATTGTAACTAATCAACAACTGGATGTGTTCACTTTTGACTGAACCAATTGCCCTGTTTTGAGTAACAGAGACACATAGCAGAGTTCGCAGCAAGTTCTTGAACATTTAACTCTGAAAATACCCCAAGTAATGTGATTTTAGTTTGTCAGACAGAACCACACTATTCTGAGTTATTTTCCTTAGCAACCACAAGGCCATAGAAATGTATTTTTTTCAGTCTCATTGGCTTAGTAAGGAAAAAGGCTTAACATAAGGAGATCTCTTCCTGACTGCCACTGCAATAGAGACGTTTTCCTTGATACACTACCCTTTTTAAGAGATGCAGAAACATGAGCAAAACATTTGTAGGGTGACGTCCCACCCCTGCCACAAAGAACAAGAGTTGTGCTGTCAACATTAATAAGGTTAAGATTTCCTGAAAGGAAATCAGCTGCCTTTTTCGTAACAAATCTGGTTGAAAAACCTGTATTGACTGCAGTAGGCTGTAGTAAAGATGGGAATTTACTGCACTTAAAGGTGTAAAGACACAGAGAGACCATAGTGTGTCTGCCACGGTCAGCCTTAAACGAGCTGACTTGAGTTCTGACAAAGTGCAGCCAAAGAAGCACAGAGGTTAGCTCAGGCAAGCTGTCCCATTATTCACCCAGCTTTCCAGACAGGCTGTGTAATTCATACTTGTGCTCCAGCCTGGCACAATTACGCTACGCTCATTCCCAGGTTGACTGCATAAAAACTAGCTCATGAGAGTCCACTAAAGCTCCTGCTGGCTTTATCTGAGATTTGGAAGTGTAAGAATGCAATTTACCACACAATATTTAAAATAAATTTCTCAAAGGATGTCTTACAGAAGAGTAGCAGGTTTATCTTTACCACCACACGAAGACATTCTTTGTAGAACTAAGGAAAAGCAAGTTTAAAAAAATAACAGAGTATCTTTAATAAATGCTATGAAAAAGCATGAAAATTTCAATGAAATAGAAAATTCAGGAAAAGCTGTGCATCATAATCAGCAAATTCCAGGGCTTATACCAAGCATCAATTAAGTTACATGGCACCAGCAGACTGTCAAAATACAGAGGAGCCATTTCTCACTACTGGTAGTCCTTGAAAATCTGTTACTAGAAATGAATCCAAAAGAAAGAAAAGATTACACATCATACACCTTGATATTCATAGAATAAATGTCTTGGGAAGATGATGAGGACACTGTTTCGGCCAGCACTTCTATGTCTTCCTCCCTGCTATAGTGCTGGGAATAACATCACAGGCAGTAATAAATACAGCACAGCACAAATCAGCTTTGTTTATGAAGGGAAACTACTTTCTTAGTAAAACTTCCATCTCTTCTGAGAAACCTCTAATGAGGTTTGAAATAACAAGTATTTTTGTACACGAGGGTCAATAATGAAAGAAAAACCTTGAAGTCATAGTAATGGGTGCATGGAAACAATGCAGAACCAAGTCTGAAACCAGAATCAGCTTTCTGTTGCGATGGCTGCAAAAATGCTAAGACCCTAAGGGAATATTTTCAAAGTGTACTTATCTGCAAAAGATGGAAATACACACTTAGTGAAATTTTTCAGAAGTTCCTCAAATTTTGTACCTTCTACAGTCTTCCTTCAAAATCTAGCCTAAGTAATGTGATAATAGTTTGGGGGGTTTTTTTGCCCTGAAAGATATTTAGAGGATTTTAAATATGGTGTTATGAATGACAATATGATCTGACTACAATTTGATAAGAATGTTCTCTTCTATCATACAGTAAATAATGGGCAATAAAAGTAGTGGTACATTACTGATAATGGTTAAAACCAACAGAGTGCCACCCCTAAGAAGAGTGACTGAAATGAATGATTTGAATGAGTGATTGAATGTGCAGCTTAAAATATCTTCCCATTGCTAAAACTGCATTTTCCAGTATGAAATTAAAGAAAATAGATTTTAGACAGTAATATTTAGGAGGCGAACTGTAGTTCCTTTAGTGTATCTGGAAAGAATTCCACATATATGAAGCATGGTCTTGGATGGAGTATCACAGGCTTAGATATGACAGTAAGAGCCAATCACAATTCCAAATTATTTCAGGACATCAAATCTGTGTTCACTCCAGTTCATTTTCCATCTTGCAGGCTTCTCTCCAAATTATTAACAGTATGGGTGAGAGACCATTGGCTCCACTTCCCAGACCTGAGTGTTACCCAGAGAAGAGCTTCCAGTGAAGAGACACTTGATGCTACTGAGCTGGAAATGGAGTACAGAAAATAGCATTATGTTTCCAGAGCCCCTGTCTGGGCTGTGAAAAAAACCCAATCCTCCATTTTTCACTGTGAAAACCTTGACAAATCAAGCACCAAAAAATCTTTAGGCCATGCTATTGTTAAGACAGCCTTGAAAACAAACTGAAAGAAAGTAAAGTACATATTATGTTGTATAGTACCAAGAATAATGAATTATATGGATTATTGACACAAAATATAACAGAGGCTTATTTAAGAATATATAAAATGTAATTCGGTAAATCATTACTAAGCTGTTTTTTACATAGTATTGTGTAACAGCAACAAAACCCTAAACAATAGAGACTATCTTCAAATATTGCAAGTGGTAATAAAATGTTTTTCCACATTGCATGAGCAAGGACTATTTTTGATAGCAAGAAATAAATGCAAGACTTTGGTCCCCAAAATGATAGCAAAATGAGAATGGAGGTCTCACAGGGAATACTGTAAAGATACTCAGCATGAATGTAGTGAGATTCTGCAAAGCAGAAATTTCTGGGAGCATGAATTGGTGCTGATCATAGCTTTGCTTTAGGGAATGTAACTGCCTATTCCTGTCAGGAGGATCAAGAGAGGAAATGTGAAAATTAGATGATAGTAGCACACTTGCCAAGGGTCCACAGCAAAGAGATCATTCAACAGGAAATAAACAATCAAGTGTAACTGAATCAGATAAATAAAAGAAATAGAGGGTCAAATAAATTTTTTCTACTCTTTTGTTCTCTATTGCATAAGCATATTCGATTATTTCCTTTTGCTCTAACAAAATAAACCTTAGAGAAGTTTTCTTTTACAAATGGTCCTCTTTCATATATAAAGGTCTCCACTGTTTGGACAGTGTTCCTATGTATGGCTTAAGTATCTAATGAATATATAATGTTGAAATTACAAAGTCTCACAGACTAAGCAAGAGCTTTTACTGAACTTCGGAATAAAAGCTAAGTAGCTTTAAATGACTTGAAAGTTATAAAAAGAAAAAAGAAAAAAACATAGAAAGAAAGATGAGATAGATTATGGAACAATAGCCTGTTAAAATAACCTAGTCTAATTTTTATAGCTACTCAAGTGCTCAAAACATAGCCAAATTTCCATGATGCTACTGACTTAATGCCTTTGAAGACTTATGCCAACAGACTTCTCATATCCTAACAAAGAAAACAAAAGCTTTTCTTTTCCATGAGTTACATACAAATCTTAAGCTAACAGGATCCAGATAAAAAGGTAATAACAACTGACAAGATTAATAAACTACATGAGCACACACACTGCATTGGCAGCAGGTTTCCATCAGCTTGAATCCTCAGGCTTGCCCTTCACTTCTAAGCTCCATGAAGTTGTATTAAACAGATGTCAGACACAATTTTACTGCACAAGAGGAGCAAAGCATCCAAGCCATCCTTGGTGCTAAGCCTTTTTGAAAAGATGGTTTGTTTCATTAGAAACCATTTTGTGGTCCATACTTGTTATCTTAGTGGCAGGTCAACAGAACAGCCAATACTCTCTTCTCACCCATCCAGGTGAGATTTTAAAACATAGGTTTGGGCGTGGTGTGTGAGAAAATGTCTGGAAAAACAGAGCTAGAAAACCCAAGAAAGTGATGAAATGGGAGTTCAACTACAATAACACACTACCTCCGCTTGCCTCTGAATAAAACCCCAACCTTAAAAAGATGAGGGAAAAATCTGACAATTACTAATCTTGAAAAATTATTCCCAGTGAATTTCTGTATTTTTCAGGCAGTGTAGCAAATCCCTAATCAGCACTGCAGATAGACACTCTAACAAATACCACTTCCAATGAAAGCCCTCCTTCCAGCATCCATGAACAAGTGCATGCTGCTGACACAGCATCTTTCAGTTACCCACCCAAACTCCCAGGAAAATCTCAAACAGTCCCACATGAAACCTGCTAATTTATATGCAAATCCTAATTTTATCTTCTGCATGGATTAATGCCCAATTTTCATATTTTCAAAACCACTCTGAAGGGTGTGATGTAATCAGCATCCAATCCCACTTACTGTCTGACATTTTATGCACATATAACTTATGTAACAATTTTGAAGACAAAGTATTTATTTCTTGTTTGGCATTCAAAGCAGATTCACGACATTTCCTTCTCCTCACCTGCAAAGGAGCCTACCTAAAATTGGGTAGTTAGATGGTCTTCTGGTGCCCATGAATGAGATCTGATCTAGCAAACCTTTAAAGCATGGGCTGCTTAATATCACTAAATATCCTGCTCTCTTATTTAAAAGACAGCAGCTGCTTTGCTTGTCTCCAAGGCTAGAAGTGGCCAAGGCTGAGCAGCTCTTGGCTATGCAAAGGTCACTAACATAATCCATGAGCTGGTTGGGTTCAACTCAACATTATTCATTTACCTGTTCCTGTTCTAGCAGAAACTGATGCTCACTCTATTCATTACAAAAGCCTTAGTCTTCCAGGGAAGAAATCCACTCCAGCCCTAGCAAATTAGGATTTTCTCTCATACTGAGATGCAAAATAGCTAAATGACAATTAAAAACTATTTCTACATTCTCCATAATTCCAAATCTAGAGCAAATGAGAATTCTTTACATCCTCATTCAGTGCAACCAAGTTTAAAGTTTTTCCAGGAAAAAAGGAAAGATGTGTCCTACAAGAAGAGACTCCTTGGTGAGTTTCAGACTTGTTTTCTTGGTGCAAGGCTTGTAACAATTGTTTAGAGAACCCTCCTGACTGGCTTACTTAGCAATTTGACATATCAAAAATTCCTGATATCTCACATATGATTATTATATTACTGATGCAAATCATAATTTGATGACATATATATATTTCTTACAATAAAGTGTAATACTTTTGCCAAAGAATATATATTTTGCTACAGAAAGAAAGTACTCTAATCAGTAGGTATCCTGTTCTATGTGTACAAAAATGTAGGAATCACCAATTATTCAGGTAACCTTCAACTTCATTTTGCTCTTTATTTCCACTAGTTAAACTGTAGTGCAATTCAATTATTTTAAAGCCATATTTTAACTGTCTTTTACTCTTCATATTTGAAACATGAGATGCAGGGTTCACCTTTAGGCAACTCTAACACAGTCATCTGCAGCTTGGTTAGCTGGCTGTGGTGCCCTAAGCAGGTATTTTTAGGATGAAAGATATTTAATAACGTTTGGATTTTAAGTTAGAAATTAGGAAATTAACTGTTTTGCATAAGAGCAATGGCATGTCCCAGACAAAGTCTGTCTGCCTTTTGTGTCTGAAAGCTCTCAGCCACAGCAGTACAGACGAGGGTATGAGAATCAGGGAAGCATATGGAATACTTCCTTAGACTCTAGTGCAGAACAGAGACTTCCAGCACCAGGCATAGTTTTTTTTTTTTTTGTATTTAATATCTGTTGACACATTTATCTTGGATAAATCTACTTAGTTTCTTCTGCCTGTTCTTTTAAACGCTGTGCTAATGTAACAGCATTATAGAAAAGTGTCTCTTTATTGACTGTAAAGACTCTCAACCATTCATAAGCAGACATCTTTATTGCAAGTATATGTCTGATTATTGCTATTATTATTAAGCAAGATCTCTCAAATTTCATATAGACTTAAAATATTCCTCCTTGCCATTTTCTTAAATCAAAATATTTTTTGTCAGGTGGATCAAACACGACTCAATGCAAGACACATCCTATGGCAGAATTCTTCTCATCTAGTCAGATTTCAATTTAGGGCTCTTCTGTGTAATGTCAGCAAGACACATGTCAGATACATAATTTAAAAATAAACCACCAAGATCTTGAATAAAGCAACTGAGATCAGAAGATAACGGCATGCTCTCGATATCATGTTTAAATGGCAATAAACGCAGAATAATAAATCACAGGTGCCTCCGTTACTACAAATGTGTCCCAGTTTGTTAGACATGGAAGAGATCAGAGCTCATTATTGTGGTGGACAACTCACATGTTAGTGCCATGCTTAAGGATTGGATGTCCCAGGTTTTCTGAAATGGTGCTAGATTGCTTAGTTTAGATAACTTCAACCCTTGAAGTAGACTTTCAGGTGAACCAAACTGATCTTCTGGCTAAGTGAATACGTATGATCAAGTCTGAATGGTGAGCTTACCCACCTAGTTCTGTTTCTAGTGTCATACCTTACCTATTTTCAGCCTCCAGCTACTGCACCAGAAGGCTGAAAGACTCCTAGAGATCATGAGTCAGAGCTATCAATGCCACATAGATGTTTAAGACACTTTACGATATTCCAAATGTCAGGAGATGTCCTTATTTTAGACAACAGAACAAAGTGCTTAGTGTGTCTCCAGACAACTACATGCATGTTAATAAAGTATCTTAGACTTGAGCTGAATCTCACCCTTCTGATAATGTCAGCGTTTAAGGAGTGCCTCTGAAATTTATACTGGCTGAGGTACATAGAACATTGAAAGGAAAAAATGCATGCCCAGAGTTGCTTCACATGGATCATAGATATTTTTACTGCAAAAGCAAGATATACTGTGATAAATTTTTTATCACTAAGGTGATACAGGGAAGCACACTATTAAAAGTTAAATCAGAATGTTCAGACAGATGAGAAAAACACCACAAAACCTAATTCCCTTTGATAAAGTCACCCCTAGGCCAAATATTAGTATCACTTCTGTGAATACAGCAATAGAATTAAATCCACTGAGGCTGATTTTACTGTTAGAGAAAAATAGACTTAGGCCCAGAGAAGTAAGGAAAAAGCCCCAGAGGACTGTGTTTTATTCCCATAGTAAACTAATCAAAGCCAGAACGATTGTGGTCCAACTTTTTCAACAAAATAAAGAATTCTAAAATATTTTATTAGAATTATCATAGAAATATTTGTCTCCTCCTTCCTTGCAAAAAAACCCAAAAACCTGACAATGCCAAAGAAACAAGACATACAAATATATTTAAAAAATCTTTATATATTAGCTTTTGAGGAGATTTTAAGAAAGGAGAACGTCCATCCAGAAGTTAAGTCCTCGAGCATAATGCAAAAAATACTGTACAGCAAAGCTATTTCACTACAGTGGCTGCAGCAGCAAATGTTGGAAGCTTGTTGAGGAACTGTGAACACTGACTTCACTTGCCTTCCGCTTGCAGCATCATTTAGCTGAACACAGTCACCATTTTCACCTTTTATTTGAGCTATTATGCTGACACAAGCTGTATAATTTGATTTCTAACCTAAAAAAGGAGAAAAAGAATGCTTTCATCTCTCTAGTAATTTTATTAGGAACTGAGCTACACTCAGTATCTGCTTGAAACGACCTCTTCCCATCCTCTTGGATAAAACCCTCTGTGAAACTCAGTACAGTGTGAAAAATTCTTTGCTGTCCCACCAGTTTAATGTAAATTTGTGCTCTTGGATGATGTTCATACACTGATGATAACTGTAAATACTTCCATGTGCTGTGTGAAGCTCAGTGTGACAGAACTGCAGGGCCAGGTGCAGCACAGCTCCAGGGAGGAGAGCAAACAGCTTCTGGAAAGAACTATCCACCTCTCATCATCTCCATATGAAAAAAAAAGCATACTTTGTTTCTTTGGAAAAATAGTAGACAATGTTTTACACTGCTGGAGACATGAACAGTAACTGGTTGTACCTACAGCAGATGCTCCATAAGGGCCAGATCCACCTTTGAATACACCCAAGATGAACATGCCCATGTCTGAAATAAACTAAGTGAAGTTTACTCAATGCATGTGCATGAAAGGATGTGGGATCACTCACTCCATAGCCCAGCTGAAGATGATAATTCAACAGCTACAAAAAATGCTTTTCTGATTGAAATATCACCATCCCTGTCAATTCAAATCGTGATTTTGATAAAGAAATACAAGACTGTATAAAAACTAACTTTTTAGGAAGAAATGAATATTCATTTGTTGCTTTGCAGAATTCATATGCTGATGCAGATGATAATTTTAGAAATAAACATTTTTTTCTGATTTTTTTCCTCTCAACCCGAGGTTTTGACTTCTCCTCTGATGTTAATTATCCCCAAAGCAATTTCAAAACATTAATATATGCATTGTAACACAAAAGCACACAATGTCAAGTCAGCTGTGTGTGAAGCAAGATCTACTAGGTCTAATTTTAACAGCAGCTTGGCACCACTGGCTTTTATGTTGCCTAGGGGTTTTCATTACAGTACTTAACTGCATTATATCATTGACATCAAAACATCTCTGAAACGTCACTGTTTTGTTTCTTCTTCATATATTTTAATCCTTTGTTTATTTTCACAAATATGTAAACATAGATAACAAAGCCTTTTTAAAATGTAGAACTTAAAAACTACTGTCCTTGATATATCAGACTTGGTTAATGACAGAAGTTTCCAGATTGCTTGATTATTATTACAGAATTTTTCCTGCATCTTTCATAAAACTTTTCCTGCTGTACTTGACTAAAAAGTTTCCATGTCTCTTAACACCAGCTAGTATTATTACTGCAATGCTACTCCATGTAAATATTAAGAGATTAAATTTTCTTGATCACTCCATTGCATAGAAATTTAGTAGGTACTTCCTCTTAAACATGAATGCCAAAAATTAACAGATTTATTAAAAAAAAAAGTGAGTGAAACACTATTTTTGAGGTCAGAAGGGCAAACCCTAGGCTGGGAGAGGAGAAGCAAGGGGAGAGCCAGAGGAGGAAGGAAGGTAGGTCTCCATCTTGCAACACTCTGCCTTCATGTGCTGTAGATTTGTGAACATGACTAGATTTGCCTTGATAATCTCACAGTGAAAAACCGGAGGAAACCACTTCTAAGTGTGGGAAAGGATAGGACATGAGCTTTCTGTCCATTCAGTTCTGTGCTGTGTTCCTTCAAGAATTTCTTCATCAGAATTGTGCTTTTAATTTGTTTTTCCTTTGCTGCTCTCCTTTACATGGTCTTCTAAACAAAATGTAAATACTGAGTTCAGCTTCAGTTCTTCAAAAAAACCATGCCAAACAAACCAGCATTCAAAAGCAAGTAAAATTAGACAGATTGAGTTCTTAAAAGCCTACAGCGTATGAAAAATGTTTAGAAGAAGGCAAGCAAATTAGGAAAAGCTCAAACAGCTCTAAGGGCAAATATAATCAAACTGATTTTGTAAAGGTAAGAGGTGAATAAGAACAGATTTCCTAGAAACTTTCATAAATTCATGTGTCACAGCAAAAGTACATGACAATCTCAGCAGGATTCCAGCCAGAGATTTCTGACACATTACAACAGCAGGAGGTCTTGCTTTTTCAGATATTTAGCATTTCCCCAGTAAAACTAGTAGAAGTTCACAGCATACTGAAGCAACTATAAAGTTCTCACTCACATGGACTGAGTCCCAGGGCTCAGGAGCTTTTGGATTTCTTTTTTGTTTTACTTTCATTCAGTCAATGTGGGCAATTTTTAAAATAAATGTCTAAACACCTTGAAAGAAAAGCATTTATTTATCAGCTCAAATATTTTCTCAAAAATTTTTAAGAAGCTTCTAGCTTCTTTAAATAAGGAAGCAAGTTTATCTGACAACAGCACTCACATCCATCTTCATCACCCTGCATGTACGCACAAGTAAGATTAGTACCAGAGCTGGGATCCACTCAGGAAAGCGTCCCAACAAACTCATCACAGTATTACATAGTATAAACATGTCATCTGTATCAGGTGATCATTAAGCAGATTTCAACAAAATAATTTTAGTCAGCCAATGGCACTCTTTACCATGGTTTGGACCTTTGTAAACTGGTAATTTTCTCAGTACAATAAAATAAGCCAATATTTACAAACCAGATTTATGTTCCAGCAAAGAAGTCTATTCTTATACTATTCAAGAGAAAACAGGATTTAATCTTCTTTGGTAGAAGCTAAGAAAGAATTCTGATTTAACTAAAAAATATTTTTAGTGATTACAGGACTGGTGCATATATAGACAGGTACTAGTCAGGTGTTTTAAGTTTGGTTGCCTATCAATCTTCCTTCTTTTTCACCAGATTCTTCATAGCTGATGATATACGGCCCATATCTACACAAAATAGTTCAGCTGTTTATTACTTTCTCCTTTTAAATTAAGTACCTTTCCCTTAAATTTCTTAATTGACAGAATTTAAGGTTCTGAAAATGGTAAATTACGATTATATGTGTGCTGAGGATGAAGGTTTCTTCCCTTCACAACTTGCTGACAGAATTAAAAAACAAATCCAAAGACACAAAGAATTAAAGGGATGAGAATAGACATGCTGGACTGTAGAGTGTATGCTGAATCCAAGAAGGATTCTCAGGAAGTTTTCCACAAAGTGTTGAGCTCTACTAAGTATTTTAGCTTAATCATGTGACAGGAAGACATATGGATGGATTTAAGTGCCCTCCTAAATGAAAACTGAAATTAAATCAATGATCAGCTTCTTTCTTGAAAGCAGTAAAATTTCTGCAGGAGGTCTCATAATATTTCCAGGATGTGGCCAGTGCATATGATCACAGGCATTCCTTTCTATGTGTTCCTGATGACCAGTGCAAGCCCATGCATGGCTGCAGTTTTTGGTGCACAGACAAGTTCAGTTCTGTGTGTTTTGCTCCAGTATGGATTCAGCAATGTTTTTGCTGCCAAGGTCACCTTTCTGATCTCCTTCCAAGAGCCATAGTCACTTGTTTTTTGCACCCTGTCATTGACACCACCATTATTGTCAGTTTTAAAAACACAGTAGTTGGATCATTCATATCAAGTTCTTAAACGAAAGAGTTTGCTACTAATTCTCTAGTTAAATGGCTCCAAAAATTTACAGCTGAAAAACATCCTATAAACCTTCACCAGTGTGTGTGTCCATGCTTCTCCATTTTTTCACTTTGTATTTGGAATAGGCATGGAGCCATGCTGGCAGACCACAAACAATAGAAAGGCAACAAATGTCGGTCCCAACAAGTAGCCAGAATGTCCCTGACACCCAGCCCCATTCAAAGGCTGATGCAGGGGAACAAAGCAGTTTTTTTACCACCACAAACAACATATGTGTCCCAAAGAGGGATATGCCATTTCCCTGCTCTCATCCTTTGGTGTCTTTGGCTATAGAATAGCCTGATCTGTTTCATGGATGTGCTTTGACATCTATCTTATCCTACCACACCTGATGGGTGCACTATTAATGGAGAGACAGACTGAAACTCATTGAAACCTAAAGCTAAGCGACAGTGGCAATCCAGGACTTGAGTATAGTGGAACCACTTTGCAGAAGTTTTAATCCCATAAGGGCTCTCTTTTATCTCAGAAACTGGCTCCACTAGTCTCCAGCTTTTTTTATGCTGTGGAAGTTTGTAAAGGGCTTCATTGGTTCCAGGCATTTATAGGAGTTTTAGGATTCGACCCTCAGATGTCAAGATTCATAGTCATAGGCAGGTACAATGTTATCAGAAGGTTTAAAAACCCTTCTAACTCTGCAATGAGATTCAATTCCCCTCTCCCACCCCTCTCATGATTCTGACATTGCTGTTTCCCACATGGCATCACAGCTTCTCCCTGATCCTTCAGGAACACCCAGGAGCACTTCTCTGGCAGCACCCAGTCCTGGCCATGGTGCCAGAGCCAGCAGGTGGGTGGCATGGGGTGAGCCTCCCGCTGCCAGTCAATCTTGTGCTTGTGACATTTGCCAGTGGTGGCCTTAGGTGCTCGAGTTAAATGCTACATGGAAAACTGAATTCAAAATAAAAATAGCTGAGAGAAAAACCTGGCTAAGTTTGACACTGGACTACTGTCAAGGCATGATGGAGGGAGGAGCAGTGTGCTCCCATCCAGCCAGCTGAGGAGCAGAAGGTTGGAGGCATTGCCCATAGACTCGCACAGACTGGGCTATGACTGCTGAATCTACTTCCACCACCGTTGAGAGCAAGTCCAATTGCTAGGATGGATCCATTTAGGAGACAGATGAAAACAAAAGTCTATCCCATGGGGCCCCTGGAGCCTAATAAGTGGGTGTTATAATTAGTGAGAAGTCCTCTGAGAGCTTTCAGCACATGGAGGAGAGTAAGGAGAAACGAAATCTGCTTCTCTAGAGTGAAGAGAGAAGTTCTTAAGAAAAGAGCAGTCTTTGAGATATAATTCCTTGAACCAATATTAGCAGAACTAAGTGGTTCATATGAACTCTCCAGCCCCAAGCCACTGTTTTGAAGGTATTAATTATTTTCCCTGACCTCCTAGCAATCTGTAATTACAGTGCTGGTAGTTGCATTAACCTTCTACTAATACAATCTTACTAATATTATTCAAAATGCCACATAAACCTCAGCTCACTTTAGTGTATTTATTTTCTACAATTTATCCTGTAAGCTTATAGCTTACTGCATTCAAGAACAGGAAAGATAGGCTATATACTGCTAAAACCAAGGGAAAATGTTTATGCTAACACATGCTTAAGCAATACTTTTAAACATAGGAGCCATCCACAAAAATGCCAGAGATGTAATGCAATCTCTATGCTTGAACAGTTAAAAAATCTTTAAAGAAAATATGAAGCTTAACATATCTTGTAAAAAATGGGAGTCTTTCTTTCCATTATGTTTGATTTGACCAAAGACTGAAGCATACAACAGCTTATGGTTTGCTCATTAATTGACGCTACAAGAAAATCCCCATGCAAAAATCTGCATTAGTAGAAATAGATACAATAGGGAATGGCTGTGTTGGAAATAAGTATTTCTTATGGGGTTTTATTGCCTTTGTACTCAACAAACACAAACCATTTATGAGCATTTGCAGTTTGCAAATTACTGTATACATGAACATATTGAGTATTAGTTACTGGATGATATTAGACACAAGTTTTTAAAGGAGAGGAAACAAAAATGCAAAAAAAAAAGGTTGTGACATGCCTTAATGGTATACAGAGAGATAGACTATGCCAAGAAATTACTTCAAATATCCATCTTTTGAGTTTGCATTGCCAGACTGCTCCACGTGTTGCACTCCTTCCCTTGCAGCAAGGGATACAGTGCCAGGCCACTGTCAGGGAAAATGTTAAGGAGCTGGACTGAAAGGAATACACAAAACTGGACCACAGCTTCAAGAGTTACATGGGTAATGCAAATGTAACCATAAAACTCTATGGAAAAAATAAATCAACCTGAGAAGTTTGGCTTAGAAAGCAAGGGATGGGAACAATCTACAATAGAATAAGCACTGGGAATATGCCCCATAGGAAATACATGAATTTAATTTATGCAAAACTCTTGCAAACAAAGAGCCAATCCTGTCTGCCTTGGACACAGAAAATGTGAGCACACACTGTGTGACAGTAAGTGCACATGTCCCACTGGATACACCGTGTCAGCGCATCCTTGGATCGCATCCCTCTGAGCTGGCACACCACGCTGAGCAGCAGTCCTGATGACAAAGGTCACAGGGGAAGGGGAAAGTGCTTCATTGCTGTCATCACTAATCCTCAAAGGAATATCAGGACATGTTCATTAGCCTTTTGGAAGGAAAGGCAGGTATCACACTGGATTTTAGTGCCACAAAATAAAGAAAGGAAGGGGCAATTAGCCTTCACTCATAAAACTGATGGGCTCTGTGCAACATTTTGTCCTAATAGGTCTGCTGTTCTTTGTGGGCTTCTTTTTAAGAGGATATGTTTAATAGCGACAAAGTATTTAGATGGTAGCTCAGTACATATGTTTGCCCTTTTTTTGCCATCAATTTAGCGAATTAAAACACAATGAATATGCACTCATGCATCTAGAAGTTATTGCCTTTATGGATACTACTAGTGTTACTTATTATTACTATCAATACTACTTATTACTACTACTATTGCTACTACTTGTAAACGAATTGAGCTTTGTTTTCACTGACACTGCTTTTATTGAAGTTTATCATCCTGATTTTCTGTCTGCAGAAAGGGGAAATGGGTGCAGTACTGATAGTGGTTAATGCATCTACCAGTGCTGTTTCACACTCATCATGTTTCCTGTGATACCAGTCCAGGGTTTGTGCCATTTTTCATCTTGAAAAATGCGCTGCCTGGTAGATCTCACCACATAAGCCACAACTGTCAACTTTTCTCAGCTCTGTCATTGAAAGCAATGCAATCCTGGCATAAGATCACAAACTGCACTTAAGCAAAATAAATTCTTTCTGCTTCCATTTTCCATGGTTCTGGCCAAGGAAAGGGTTTTGTGAACCCCTCTTCCCTGATCTGATTTAATTTTGGTACTCTTTATTTTAACTTGTTCTTGTAGCAATACTACTTTAAATTCTATTTTGTTACTGCTTTGGTCAACTTCACTCTGGATCATATCTTTCTTCAGTCTTATGTTTGCTGTGCCCTAAATGCCCCTATTAGTTTCCCTAAAATAATAATTTTCTGTGCCAATTACACATACCCATCATTTGTAAACTTTTTACATAGTCCTTGTAGTTACAATGATTTCCCACTATTTCCCACTTCTGTTACCCAGAAGCTTTTGGTAACCTTTCTATTTGTTTTCTCTAATAACTTTAGCTAAGCTCTGCTGCCTTCTCAGTTTTTAATTTGCACAAAAATTGAGAAAAAGGGTAATTGGCTTCTGTTTTCTTGAGTCATAGATAATCCTGTTTCTAGTACAATTCCAAATCACAAGGTTAAAGATAGAAAAACTAGAGGAAGAGCTGGAGATGGGCTTCTAAGAGCACAGCATCATACTTTTAGTTTGTATTGAAGGGGTGGATTATTTATTTCAGCTTGTAAAATAAACCTCAGTGTTATGAAAAACTGAGTTAATTTATCTCTATAAAGCTATGATGACAACAGCATTTTCTGATTGAAAGACAGGAAGAACATAAATTCTAATCTCAGTGTAACATCAAAGTCACTTAATTGGCTTTCTGCTTGGTATACATAATTTGGCTTTCAATTTTTCATTAGTCAATTTATTTTTGTTACTGAGCAAAAACCTCATATCAATGTCCAAAATGATGATGAGATTCTGTGAATGGTAATGCTGTGGCGGAATAATGGTATGAAAAAGAAGAACTGGGGCCAGTTTTCCATCAGCTTTATAACCTCTGTAAAAGTTGAAGTAAAATGTGGAGAACTATTACAATTCTTTAAATAGCTGAAGCCAAGAACTTTTAAGAATAGATATCCAAAAATAGCATTGTAGTAAATTTTGTATAGAGTTTTAACAGACTTTCTATTCACTCTTAACTACAGAAGAACATGTGTTATAATTGTTCTCTAACTCTTGAAAAGGAAAAGGGAAAATCTAAGCTACCAGCCACCAAAAGCGCAAACAGTATTTTTAGAGACATGTAGTATAACTAAAGGAGAAGGAAAGAAAGCAGCACTGGAAAGTGAGTTTGCATAACTGAGTAATACTTTAACATTTCTGGCATAACTGAGTGATAATTTAACATTTTCTGTCATAAGCAACTTAGACAAGGTTAATTTCTGGGTATGCTGCATGTAAGGAACATATACATCATTAAACACCATCTGTCGTGTGTGGTGGAAACAACAAGCAGAACTGCAGGCAGTATCTGGGGAAAGGATCAGCTTCCTTCAGGGGAGTCTTCAGCAAACTCTTAGACAGTAATGTCAGGCACTGCTCCGAGGCTTTCTTCTCATCAGACGATCTTGTAACACATTACTGACAGTTATCACACCTCTTTGCAACTAAAAGCAGCAGGTAACCTTACAATCCCCTTTATTAACAGGCTGCAGAAATGAACCACAGAACGATTTTTACATGAAGAGTTGTAACATAAAGGGGCAGAATACAAGTCAGTTTTCCGTCTTCTAGCTAATTTCCTTCTGGATAATAATGTTGTAGTAACTTCCACAGTACTGGTAGTTTTTGAATCTAAATTGTCAGACTTGAACAGAAACCAGTCCTTTTTCATCTGTCAATGTGTATTCTTAGTTAAACTGTCCATTTTACAGGAGGCATGCCAGTAACCCAAAACTGCTCAGCTGCTATCAAGCAGTACCTGGAGGTCTATCACACACCAGCACTGAAACTTGTCTTTGAAACTACTTAAGCATGAAATAGCCTTCTGATACTTGAAATTGGTGTAAAACCATGGGCATTCTTGAACTTCTTTAGTAAAAAAAAACCCAAAACCCTTGCAAATTCTTCAACTGCTCTACCATATAACCAGTTCCTTCAGCATATAATGGGTATAAATCTATTATCAATGAACTGTATATTCTGTAAAAGAATGAATGCCTTTGCAGCAAGCTCCATCGCTAGCACGGAGGTTTTGAAGATACTAAAGCAGGTTCAATACAAATACATTGTGCTTCTCTTCACAAAGCAGTTCCATGCTCTCCAAGACCACATCCTCAGAGGCACACTTATACACCATACATCAAACAGCTAATCAAGCCAGTCATCTCATGCTGTGTCCCTCACCTCCTGTTGAAAGCCTAGGCAAACAGCAGTATGTGCTCAGCTGCAGCCCATGAGCCAGCACCTTAGACATTTCTCCAGCTTTAAGATCAAGCATTTAAGTGAACAACTGATAGTAGCTGTGTAATTAAAGGAATGTTATTTTAGAGTTCTTTGCACAAATCTCTCTCTAAGATGGGAGCTGATGCCAGACACAGTGACAAAGATCATGCATTACCTAACCAAATATGCAATGATAATCTTTATGTCAATCTGTTCAGTTTATGTCAACTGTTTGTTGCCAGTGAAGACTAAGGCACATGGTCATTAGCAGGCCTAGAAGTTAAAATGATTATGAGCTTCTAAGACTGATGTCCTGCTTTACTTTTCGGAAGAAGTAATCAGTATAATGGGAGGAGGCTATTCACACAGGTAATCACCTTGGGTACTGGTGTAGTGCAGAGAGAAAGAGAGATTCTTTGAACTGCTCTTTGAGAAAGCTTATTTTTCTCTTTTCTGTCTAGGAATGGAGCCAAGAGAAGTTCAGACATCCAGCTTAGATGCCTAGGGTAAGCAAGTGTGACAACACCAAACAAACAGGCTTATGCAAATTTTTAAACCACAAAACAGTGCAAATGTTCTGGCCATTAACCACGACTATTGGAGGCAATTTTGGTGTCCCTTAATTCATTCTTTCAGCATAGCCAGAGCAAAATATCAAGGTGAAAAAGCAGGGTTTCTCAAACGAAATCGATTGTTTAAAAAGAAAAAAAAACACCTCAAACACTTCCCTAACCCATGAATACAGTCCAAACCCATCAGGAGCACAAAGTTTTAAAAATTAGACAGAAAAAAAAATCCACATTAGTGCATTTATGGACTTTTAGTGTTTGTTGCTCTTATCGGGGGCCCAGAAGTAAAATATCTACTGATTTTGGTGTGACACATTCATGTCACACATTTAGAGCTTGTGTAGAAAGATACAACCAGGAAGGTCAAGCTACATGTAGCTACAAGAGCATGTCACCCTGAGCTCTGTTGTTCAAAATGAAAGGGTCATGGTGAAGGCTTTTCAGGCAAAGTGATTTAATGTGTTCTGAATTAATTCTTTCATTTAAATTGACTTAACTTTCCTCAACATGCTTATGTACACAAAACCATAGGGAAGATGCTTCTTCAAATTTACCAAAAATAAAAATCTGCAATCAATTAACTCATCTTTCATCTTGTCATCACTTAGTGCAGTTGAATAGGTCTCTACAGTGCCTCATTTCTCTGTCCCTCGAGGTCTGCCTGAACCAGTATGGTCAGGAAAGTTAAGCTGAATTAACAAAACATGCGAAATGCATCAGTAAAACGTATTAATCCCTAAGGTGCAATCCTCATTCACAAACAAAGTTGTCTTAATTCTTCACTACTTTAACTCTCAAAAGGAGCATCTAAACAAGGCTCTTGTGCACTTAAACTAATTCACATTCACTTAACACCTTTACTTAACATCCTCCTGTGACAAAGCAATGCCAGCAAAATCTTTAGCATAAACACTTTCAGGAACAAAAACATCTTTACTGCTGGTAGAGTTTATTTCACTTTGGGAGCAGGCTATTCTCAGAGCAGAACTCTTCTTTTGCCAGGGAAGTCATCTCCATTCAGACAGGTTGGTGGTGAATGCTATTAAAAAAACAACCAACCACTTTCTTAATAGCAGACAAACAGATTTAAGATATTTAAGACTATTCATAAGCACTTCTAAAAAATGTAGGTGTATTATTTTCCTGCTTCACTCAACAACATATGTGAAAGTATTTCTAAATTTAATCTTTGAAACAGCAAGCATTTCTGTTTTGCAATTTATTTTGTTTTTATAAATACTTTCAAACAATTTGCTAGTTATTAAATGTTATTGCCTTCTAGTGCTCATCACAGTGTTAGACAATGCCTCTACTCAAAGCAATTGTTACACTTTTGTGTAACAATTCAAACATTTATCAGTCTCATAAGCCAACACTTACAGCTTCCTGCAGGAACAGTCTATCGTTCAACTTTTCAGTACAACTAAGCTATTGCAAACATTTTCACTAAATTCTGCAGGGTACAGAAAACCAGAAGCAGAACTGGAAAGAGAAGAGAAAATAAAACAAAAAACTGTGATGGCAACAGCCCCACAGCAGAGGAGGAAAGAAGCAGGGATGGAATAGACAGAGCTGCAGGCAAATGGGATGGAGGAGGTGGAAGGATTTTCTGTCCAGCTTGTGGTTAGCCACAGGGTGGCTGCTGCCAAGGCATCTTTTGGAAAGTTTGGTTTCCTTGTTCTGGCAGTGGCTGCTTTTCTGAGCTCTTTTGTTTTGCTGTTTATTTTGCATCCCGTGGTGTAATCTTCCGTCCTGCCTCTTGCTGTGCCCCATCCAGCTGTCCCGTCCTTCCTCACATGTTCACTGCTTTGCTACAGCGAGAGTCACAGACTATGCAAGAGTCCCTGAGCCATGATTACCACGTTTGCTATGGATTTTTTCCCTTTATTACTCCCTGGCAAGCATCTCTTGATAGTTTGGCATCTCTTTACCCCTCTTCTCATTTACAAACACAAATACATTCACAGTAGTGAATCCACTGGCCTTAGTCTGTCTAAAACTCACTGCTTATTCAGTGTGCCATTACGAGCAATTGAAATGAAAAAGAAGTTTGCTTAAAAGAAATGTGATGGCCCTGAGAGGGCCAGTAGCCCTGCCTACCCCTGCCCAAACTTTCTACCCACAGTCCAGGATCCCATTTGAGCCTCAGTCCATGTCCCAGGGGTGTTGCATCAGGCACAGCCTCCAGCTCCATCCCCATCCCTGTAGATAGCTGGTCTTTTGGGTGGATCCCCCCTCCATGGCACAGCTCATCTCCAGCCCTGCTTCTGGCCCCAGTTTATTTATCTGGCCCCTGTAGATAGCTGGTCTTGTGGGTGGATCCCCCCCTCCATGGCACAGCTCATCTCCAGCCCTGCTTCTGGCCCCAGTTTATTTATCTGGCCCCTGTAGATAGCTGGTCTTGTGGGTGGATCCCCCCCTCCATGGCACAGCTCATCTCCAGCCCTGCTTCTGGCCCCAGTTTATTTAGCTTCCCTTGCAAGACCCTGGTACCAGACCAACATCTGCTGCCAATGGCCCCATCAGAACCAGCCTCGTTCTTCGCCCCAGGGAGATGCACCCTGCAGGAAGGTCATGTCCTTGCTGACCCCTGGCAGAAAGCAGTTTATTTTACAATGATTTCTTACTGAAATATGACTTTCTACTTGTAAATCACAAATCTCCAAGCTTTTCTCTGCTCCCTTGTCCTATCTAAGGTTTCTCTCT
Source organism: Climacteris rufus (assembly GCA_013398175.1). Taxonomy (NCBI): domain Eukaryota; kingdom Metazoa; phylum Chordata; class Aves; order Passeriformes; family Climacteridae; genus Climacteris; species Climacteris rufus. The sequence goes on along the minus strand of VZRZ01005515.1, from coordinate 804,082 downwards.
AGCCTTGTTATCTTTGTAAGAAAGTTATATCTGAAAGATACATGTACACTTCTGTGCTCTGATCTTTCCCATTCTGAGCTCATACTCCCCAAAGGCAAAGCATTTGGTGCTTAGAGGTAACAGATCTGAAATCACAAAAGTAGCCAAAAAGGAAAAGAAATCAGAGCCCTACAACCAAGATATAGTACAGTTTGCATTTCAGACTTAATGTTTAGAGCTGTTTCCCTTTTTCTCCCCTTAACAACTTCTCTCCCAGTGTCCCAGTCTGCTTGAAAAACTGATGGAGGGGGGTGGAGAGCCCCCTCAGGCAGGACTGACCTCCTCTGAGGACATCCTAAGGAGCTGCCCAGAAGGAAATAGATGAAGTTGTGGTAATCCTCACAGGCCCTGGTCCTGCTTCTGGGCAGAGTGCTTAGCTTGGGGCACAGTAGCAGCACATTTGTGCTGGGGACTGGGCAGGCCCTACCTTCAGACCTGAATGGCCATACACAAAATTTCAAAATTTTTAAGGCAGCTATCCATAATTTGACATAATTTGGAAAGGGCTTACTCTGCTATGGGTGTTTCTCCATCAGAAGTAAGTTGACAGTGTAATTTGGGATGCCAAATTTAACTCCTGCTGGGAATGGTTCCTGTCCGAACATTCATGTTGGGTTTTATTTACATTCAAAGGCTAGAAACAGGTCTGTGTTAACATCAAGAGAAACTATGTTGTGTGCAGCTGTGGGTTAATATAGTATAGAAGCTGCTCAGGAGAGCTCCTAAAAATGATCCTAACACCCAGCTGGCCAGGGGATATGTCTGTATTTAGCATAAGGTGGGATCCTTAACACAGGACCACACATAGGTATATGAACAACCAGTGAAATCATGCCTTGCCCTTGAATTGGTACAGGTACTCTTGCTGTTATCACACCTGGTTTACATATGAGTATGTTTGAGCCCCCAAAATAGGGTCCATAATGAATGAGATATTCCTGCAGAATAAGAAAACAAAACCCAGAAGAACTAAGATAAATGAGATATAAATGAATTACATAAGCAAAAAGAAATACAAATAAATAAATATATTAAACCATGAGCTAAGCCAGAGGTTTGTCATGATTTTGATATACAGCTTTGTTGCTTTCAAATGTGTAGCACCATTGGCTGGTTCAGTTTCCTAGACACCATTATATTTGGCTCTGCAGTTTATTTTGGAAGAAGTTGAAACCTCAGCCTATTTGAAAATTAAGTTAATCTGTGACTTTCTTGCAAAGGCTTGCAAGGAGTGTCTTCTGACACCTACTGCTTGCCTCTATTCTGTGGCCAAGTATGAAAATGAGCCTTTGAGCCACCTACATTCCCCTCTCAATGCTGTGCTTGATTCAAAAAATAAAACTTCTATATATTGCTTGCTTGATGTGGACATGGCAGTGACCTTTGAAAATATTTAATTGGGTTGCAGTAGGAGCAGAGGCTATAAAATTACATTTAATGAAAATTACTTTAACAGGACAGAACACTGTGTTATACTCGTGTTTAAGCATATTGTCTGAATGAATCAGATACTGTCAAAGTGGGAGGATCAGGCTCCTGCAAAGTGGAAGCATTTCTTCAAGAAAACACTGAGTTGTGCAAACTTATGGAAGAGTTAAAAGTATTATAGTTGCTCCTCTCCTACTATTTATATATAAAGCTAAAGTATTACTTGGCACAATGTATTAACCAGTTCCTTAAAGAGATACTGGAATGTTCACTGGTCTGGAGGGACTGATATTTTTCCAGTTTGCTATTCCCTTTAAATTGTTTTATTTTCCATTAGCTATAAAATCCTTATGTTTTCACAGCACTGAGAACAGGAAGGGGTATTTTTTCAAAGGAGGCAGCTGAAAATAAGCAGCACTGAATACTTGATTTGCTTACCTTGTCCTTCTCTTTGACTTTCTTTATCAGTCAAAACTTAATTTTCATGACACTTTATATAATCAATGAATTGGGTTTCATGAAAAATTCTTTTTGTTGACAATGGACAGTTTTGTTTTCCTTACTCTTCTATACTTCCACAAATTCCTTTTCCCTTTTTTTGGGGGACAAACTCCCAAGCCAATTACGAAAAACTGGAAAAGTACTGAAATGCTGTGATTTCTCCTGTACCTGAGATCTTGCACTGTCCCATTTTCTCAATAATATTGTACAGAGACATTACATAATATGTTGTGAGTGACTCTGTGCTCACAATGTCAATAATGAATGTGTCTGAAGATGAAAAGTTAAGCCATCTCCTGACATGTATTGTCTGCTCCCTCACATGAAAATCTTGTCCCCATTACAACTACAGTTGGCTTTTAGAAAGCATCTACGGCAGTTTGGACTCTTTCCCTCCTTCCTCCACTTGGTGTAGGAATTCCTTTAACACCAGTTTGCACCTCAACACCCAACCCAAAGGCTCCCAAGCAAGGTCATGTTCAGCTCTCACAGAAATAAGTCACTGCAAACTTAGTTAAGGGAATATGGCACAAAAAACTGTGCAAGATTTCTCCCCACATATTTTGAATGATGTCTGAACTGTAATCAAATACACAGACACACAGAGCATGAAACATGGTAGTGAAAAGGGTAAATCTGCCTGAAATCAATCTGCATGCAAGAGCTATAACATTTCATTTGTGAATCCTGTGCAACTACAACTTTCTGATTTCAAACTCTATTTTACAATAAAAAACCAATCAACCCCTTATTATTGTATACATGTACAAGAAGCTAACTTTCACAGGGTGTACTACCCACATTTCTCCACTCCTGACTACCAGTAGATGAAGTTTAACAAAAAAGCCATTTTTCATAGTTGGAGGGTATGAGTTGTATATTTGCTTCTTAGGCACCAAATTCACAGCAGATGAATTCAAAAGAGTCACGTATATGACCTGAAACTTTCCCAATGCTTTTCTTGAAAATACAAATATTCAGGTCTGTAAGTTGAAGCAGAACACAGCCAAAACCCAACCTAGCACATAGATGGTATGAGTTGCCCAGCATGGCTATGGCAATGCCAACACTTACAGGATATAGCGGATTCTCCTTGGATAAATATCCCAACGTATCGATCTTAGCCAAACACTTCAGCTTTCTAGCGTGAGAATATTTGTCTTATTTTGATACTATTTTTGACCACTAAGTAGAAGCACAGAATTCCAGTGCATAAGTCAAATGAGAGTAGATTGCCTCTCCAACATGTTTCTAAACCTAAACAAATGCGTAGCCTAAATATCAGTTTCAAATCGGAATGAAATTTTTGATTAAATTAATTTTAGTTCCTCTTCAATTGAAATTTCGACAGAGATCCCCAATCATTAGCTATTTAAGTCAAAACTAAAGCCTTATTTTTAATTGCCACGGGGAATTTATTTTAATGCAGGCACAATCTCCCATTAGTCTTGCATGCTGCCTGCACATATCTGTTTCCTTGGTAGTCACAAGATACCTTCTGAAGTCTGAGAGACTTCCCATGGTGGACTTGAAGACTAAAACTAGAACCCAAAACCCTTTAAAAGTTCCCCAGTATCTCTCAGGCAAGAAGCTGGTTTGATGAGCAAAATGCCTTTTGGAGATCAAGGGTCTCTGAGGGTTTACAAAATTTTAGAAAATCTAAGACCAAGTTTATCACTGGCATAACTCTGATGATTCCTGGATTTCATGGAGTTATGTCAGGGATAAATCTGTCCCTTGGTAGTTTACACCTAAATGAATGAATATTACTGCATGAGTGTAAAAGGCTGTTGTATTATATTCACTCTCCTTGGGTCTAGCTTAGTTTTCTTTCACATTTAGACATTTAGGACTTAAGAAAAATCTCTTAATAGGTAGAAGGTAAGTTTTTCACATACCTAGATATTTATATATACTCAGTCCTATTGAAAATAGCAATAATTAGAAGACCTATAATTGTTAAAGCCAATGTCCTGTTGGAAAGAAGAGGCTGAACAAGGAAGGTAATGGTCTGTATTTTTCAGGTTCGTTTAAATGTAATAAGCTAATATCGCTACTCCCATTAAGACCTTTGAAAATGTAATTAAATACTTAAATGACTACTAACGTGATTAAACAAACAAGAGGGTAGATTATTCATTAAGCTTATTAAAGACATTTCAAATTCTGTCCTGCTGAGTAATAAATCACAATGGATTTTTTTAAAGCCTATTAGCAGGCAAGCAATTTTACTGTTATCCTGTTCAGCAGAAGGTTAGTGCTGGAATGTTATTCCATTTTTCAAAAAGCATACCAGTTATACCTGTGTCATAGTTTTGTTGTGTTCTGGGTTTTTTTTGTTTTCTTGTTTTGTTTATACCAGGTCTTTTTTTCTCTAAAGAGAATGCAGTAGAGGGATCTCTCTTTAAAATGCCTTCAATCTAATTGAACAACATACGTCCTTATTCCTCGAGTTTCGTCTGGTACACACAGAAGCAAAAAGACTTTGTGGAACATTAAAATATATTGCACTGGTCACTGTTGCTCTGTTTACCCATTTACTAACATTTACTAATATAGGAATACCTAATTATATAGTGTATGCACCCACATGCATGTATATGACACATGACAATACGTAATGCATGCATTTATAGATATGTATACATATGGTATCGATATTATACACATATACATATGTGTTTACATATATATGTATATGTTATATGAATGTTATATGAATTAGCACAAAAAATTTATTTTATGAGTATATGTGTATAAATGTTTAGTGGGTTTGCCTTATATTGCACCTGTTTTTAACAATTATCTCTATAGCCTTTTCAAAGTCTGTTCTTGAGAATAAAAATTGCTGCAGCTACAGCTCAAATTTCTTATCTACATTTGTACTTGGTTATATAAAGACATGCACATTTTAGAACATAAAGTGCTGCATGATTTAATCACTATTTACCATATCAATATGTATTACCTACAAATTCTCCCTGCAGTTTTTTTTTTTTCCCTGTTTGTTTGCTTTCTTCCAGATACTGGAAAAGCATGACTACCTCTGGAGTCTCTTCTATCACCACTAGACACATCTTCATTCAACTGTGAGTCTCCATGGACAGCTTCTCTGAGAGGTTTTTCAGGCATATTGTTCTTGAGTGCTATTCTTTCCACTAAAGCACTCATGGACAGCTGTTATTTTGTGCAGGACTGGAATCAAGGTAACTAGTTTCCAGTCACAGCTTGGTCTTTCCACTTGTACTTTTCAAGCGGCACATCAGATTCCTTTGCGTTTATGCCACATTCTACAAAATCATGAGGAATTGCCACCAAAATGGTAGAAAGCTGTCTCCCCTTTGAGGACATGAAGCAAGCCAGCAAGGTCTGTTAAGAGAACAGTACTTATCTCTAGTAGATATTGTTTTGAATATTTGATCCTTTGTGAGATTTTATGTAATAGATACATATCCCCCTTCCAAATACCTAACAAATATTTATTAAAGACATCTGTTATTTTTTGGCAACATGGTCAATAAATTTCCATCCCATAATAGGCATAAACAACTTCTGAAGAGACCAATAAGAAGTGGTGTTTCAAACACAAAACCCCACCAAAATTCCTAGAATAGTTTCACTTCATCAGAATAGCTTTCTTATATGTTTAACTTCTGTTATCAACAGTCCATGCTTTATAACTGTACTAAAGGAACAAACAGATGTAGAAATCCATAGAAATCGGATTTTCTTCTAGCAGTTTTGGAGAGATTCAGCAGTTTTGACTATGCAGTAAGATGGGCCTAATCATTACTTAGATATGTTTGCACTTTTGCAGTGCTTATCTTCACTTTCAGGGCAGCATATTGAAGACATCTCTTTCCTCGATTTCTAAACATATTTAATGATACTACAAACACCAAGATGTAATAATGCTCATTGCTGTGCACTTGCATGGAATTATCCTGTCTACCTTCATAAGCTACTTAGTGTCACTCCACCACAGTCTGAGTCATGTGGCACATACAAGCATGCAGGTTCTTACATGAATGAAACAGCACTAAAAGGCTGTTCAAAACCAGAAACACAAATTTTTATTGTCAGGGGTATCTTGTGACTCTTTGCCTTCCACAACATGCACAGGGTTTCTTGCCTTAGAATTCTTGCATTGCACTACCTATACTAATGGTATTTAGACTTTGAGTTAGATGCTTGTTTCAAGGAACATACTCAGCTCTTATATCCTCACCTTTTCTTTTAATGAAATTGAAGTGTTCACCATTCTCCTGAGTTTTGACCTTGGTGCTGTGTAGCCTGAATTTGACTAAAGGAAATGAAAATTCCTATGCAGGTTGGATCTTGCCAGAGAAACATAAGGTATCTTCTACCTCAGTACTGCCTTGATTAAAAATGCTTATTTTGACAATTAAAGATCATTATAAAATAGAATATATTTTTTTTCCAGGATTTCTAAGAAAGCAGTAATATCAATTCAAATAACAGCCATTCAGTATGGCTGGTAGCTGGAAGCATTTTAAAAGTAGACGTAAGAGACATAGGGAGTTCAGATTATTTCCTAGAATCAGGCTAAATTAGATGTCATGGACTTATAATTATGCAAATTACTCTATTATTGTCCATAATTTGTTTTGTGTTCTTATGTCATATTAAAACTGTGCAAAGATAACTTGATTCATACTATAGTTTTGCTCTATAACATTTATTTTCTCCCACAGAAAAATCCTTGTTCTGCCAGCGCTTGCCATTCCATTAGGAAATTCATTATGGTGAGTGGATGGAAATCTGAAGGTAACAACACGTACTCATCTCACTACATTCTTGACAGACCACAGCAGACTGAGGAGAGGATATCTGGAAGAAGTCATCAATACACCTGAGACTATGCTCTTCCTCTGGCTAACATGGGGGATATGTAGGTGTCTTGATTAATAACAAAAGTAAAAGACTGTCTGCATTGACATCCTTCATGACTAAACTAAATTTTTGAGAATTTTGAGAATCCACCTGCTAGAAAGTCTAGAAAACTTGCCTGTATCTGTTGATCTACCAGGTCTGAAAGAAAAAAAGATAAGGGTTTAAAAGAAAATTCTGCTAAATAGCCCTTAGCTGCGCTAGAGGGGAATGACAGTTCTACCTGTCTGTACTGCTCAATGAAGTTTCCAGAGGGTAAATCTTCTGTTACTGCATGTTATAGGTCCCACAGAAATATGTGGCAATCTTCAGCTGTGTCAGTTTAACAGAGAATTGTACAACTCACTTAGGAACTTCAGCTTGACCTAATCACACACAAAATATTTCTGATGATGGTGACCTAAATATCCTATTTAGGAGCGCTAGTAACTAGGCAAACAATTATTTCTGAAAGTGCAACTGTCCATTCCTAGACTTAATACTAATGAAAAAAATTTTAAAATTGAGAATAATATACATGGTCTAATGGTATCTTTAGAACAAGAAAAATAATAAATCAAAGAATAGCTTATCATAAAGAAAATAAGAATAGAATAGAAAGGAAATAGAAGAAAAAACCCCTTCAGCTTTATAGAATATATGCTTTATGATCATTTATTAATTGTATTTTAGCAGAATTCAGTGGTAAATCTACATAACTACAAGCAAAACTGTATAGTTTGACAAGAAACAACAGTTAAAAAATGGTAGAAAAATGGAATTGGGATGTAGTAAGTGAAGTATGGAGTTGAGTACTAAACCATAGATTTTTTCATAGTCATGAAATGATCAACAATCAGCATAGTGCTCAAGGTTCTGATCCATTCAAAAGACTATTGCTTCATACCAGCATTTAGCATCACCAGTTTGAGGGAGTTTGTCTGGCTATAGGGTCTGTGGGCCTCCTTCCTGCTTATGGAAGCCAAACACTCTGCACATAAATTCCTACACTTCTCCTTTGGGATTCAGAGCATACAAACATGCCAGTGCCACTGTGCTGATAGAGACACTAACAAGCAAGCCCTGAGAGATTTGTTCACAGCCACAAGTAAAATCTGAAGCTCCACACTCTTGCCTCTCAAGGATCAGCTGGGTGCAGTTACATTTCTGCTTCTCACTACTTTTCATTGATCACTTTACTAATGAGAGGGCAGATCTATTTGCTCAGTCCCTCTGGGAACTAAAGGTATATTTTGCCTCCAAGGTAGGATCTCTAGTGCAGTTTCCAATCAGATGTCCTTTGTAAACACAATACAGCTTTGATTTTGAAGTGGAAGTGAGAACTAAAAAACATATGTTCCAAATCTAGGACATTTTTTCCTCTCAATAAACATGAAAAATCTCAATTCTCTGTAGTACTCACATACACGTATTTAAATAACTCAATAATGAAAGCCAGGGCTTGGACAGCAGCTGACCATTCATCACTGACACTTGGTATCAAATGAATCCATAAACAGATTTATTTTTCTCATTAAATGCTTTTAAATATAGCTTGTCATAGAAAAGCACAAGTGATTCAAGGACAAAACATCCTCTTCTGCCTATTGTCTCTGCTGATGGATTTGTGTCTTTCCCCAAAACCAAATATATTTCATTTATAGCCTAAGAAATATTTATACCAAGATAAAAATTCCACAAGAATTTTCTTGCTTTTTTTTGTACTTTAATTGTTTTTTAATTGTCTTCTGTGTCTGCTTTAAACACAGCACTCTGTAGTATTCCACTTCAAGACAAGTCACTTGTGTTATACTGCAATATCTTTTTGTCACAGAAAATTATAAAATCATTGATTAGCATCCATTGCACAAAGCTGGTATTATGGAATTGCTTTCCTTTACTTTACCAAAACCAGCCCCTGCATAGTTCTAGTGTTTCTCCCTGTTCTTTTCTGTCCTATAACACCTCACACCATACAGTTTGGATGGCCTTGGCCACCTAAGCTCTTCTCTGGCTTGCGTTAGTCCCAGCCAATTGAAGCCACCTTTTGTGTTTATTAAAAAACTGTTAAAAGATACAGGAGATGACAGCAAAGAGAAAAATCATGAGGCAAACATTTGGAAGCCTGACAGAAATGTTGGTATGGCTCTGATCTGATGCATCTGTTAAGACTCAGGTATAAACTACATAAATCAGTGAGTCAGGTGTATAATGAACACCCCTGTGTGAAGTTTGTAGTTGTCATTTTAGAGAAAACATTGGCAGATTTTCTGCAGTGTTTTGCTACCAACTTGCCTAATACCCGTGGGCATATCCAATTTTTCTGTTTCCATGTCTTCATCTATCAAGATGGAATAACAGTGCACACAGTGAGAACTGAGTTATATACACTCTGAAGCCCTTGGGTAGGAGTTCAGCATTGTTAGTCATAATATATATACAAAATGAGACCTTCCCAAATTACTCAGTTCATCAATCTTAATTTTACTTCATCAGCTCCAGACAGGCTGCTTTTCCCCTCTCCTCTCTAAGATATCATATACAGAGTCTGTGAATGCAGCTTGTCTCAGTCACTACAGTAAATGTGTCCTGTCAAATCCCAGCCCAGAATCAAAAGCCCAAGTACCAAATGATGTGGAAGGTCTTGTGAAGTCTATTCTGAAAGCTCTTCAGTCCATCAGGACTTGAAAGAAATGAATTAAAGCTACCATGGATATATTTAAAAACATTAACATTACTCCTCTCGGCACCTGTCCTAGAAACATACAGAATCTCCTTTAGATGCTACTTCCCTTTCTCCTATTTTCTAGCATACCCTTTTGCTCTTTGATCTTGAATTGAAGTTTAGACCCCAAATGTAGGAAATTTTACACTCAAGAGGCAGAAAATTTTCTCATGTGTTTCTCATGTAGTCATCCCTGGGGAATCTAAATAATAATTTCTCATTTAAAATCAGGTTAGTTCTAAACACAGCAAGAGTATTTCTCTCTGACTGGTGTCAAGATCGCTTCTGAGCCATTTTTCCTGTTATTTCAATCTGGAAAAAGGTGTTATGCACAAAAAAATCACTAATATATTTGTTACCAAGAGTGTAAAAACATTTAATTTGTAATGATAAGACATACCTATGAAAAAAAAAGTGTTCAGCTCGGTACTTATCTGCAATGCCCAATGCTGGTAAAGTATAATTCACATGCTGGAATATGATTCATACCCTTACAGTTCACCTGGGCAGCCTTTGGATCCTGAAGGAGGTGTGTCCTATGGCTTAGCAGATGGTGTGCTAGCTCTGCCTCACTGCACAGGACACTTCATCAATTTCTCTGTCACTGTGGAATAACAAAGTACATCTCCAGATGTTTCTTTTCTGGAGCACAAAGTGTCTCGCCGTGAACACCTTCACAGAAATACTTCATTGTCTGGTTTTATTGCTTATCTCTGCGTTGGACATAAAATGCTGGCAGTTTCTTAGATTAATGTGGAAGATTTAATCAGAAAGTTAATTCTATTAAACTGTTGCATCATACTCCCAATATATTTCACTTTCATCTGTCTTATTTTTTTTTCAGCTTTCTTCAGTAACTAATCCTTACCACTTATCTGTTTCCCAAATCTCTGCTCCAATGCCATGTTTTGCCTCTGCAGATTTCTACAGTTTTGCTGCTACACAGGTATATAGGCTTAATGCAGAGAAGTAGGTACAAGACGAGAAGACCAACATCTGTGTGCCCCAAGAATGCTGTTTCCTTGGCTGACTGCAGGTCCTCCTATTTTGCCTGTTAAATAGTTGAACACCACTTGTGATATCTCCCCTACTCTCTAATGTGTAATTTGTGCCCTTCTGGAAGGTCTGTGGTGCCAGTCTCTCTGGGTCCTCCAAGTGCAGAAAGAAGCTATGGTTGACTCCATACACATCCTGTTCTGATACGTGGTCCTGGCAGCCCTATTAGACAATCTGTTGTTTCCATGAGTTCTTGTTCCACAAACAGATGTGAACCATTACTCCAACCCTCTATTTATGACTCGCAATATCTGCCTACAAAAGGAGATAATAAGCCCCATTTTGAAACAACAGGTGGGTTCAGAGAAGGAAAGGAAAAACTACACCTTCATTACAGCAGTCCCTGTGAGATATCTTTCTTTCAAAACTCTCTATCAAAAGGATTATTCTTTCTGTGTATTCATATGCATCTGTTGACCTCACCATTTTTTTCAGTATCTGTGCATGGAAAAGGGAGCTGGACTCTATCAGGATAGACACATATCATCAAGAGAATATATTTATTTTATCTAAGTTCTAGGTTATAAATCCTGCCCTCTCTTATACCACTAACGTGATTAGTAAGGGGTCAAAGATAATGAGAAGTGATGGCTTTTGGTGATAGAATCCAGCCTGACTTTAGGTTTGTAGGTCACACTCATAGTGTTGGCAGTTAGCAATAAACATTTCTTATTGTAAAAGGAAAAAAATGTGACATGGAAGTCACTGAGTGATAACACACAGAATTTCTAAAGGCTATTTACAATCATTTTTCAGTCTGGAAATCTACATTAAGCCATTTCCTCCTCTCATCAGCAATTAGAAAGTCTAAAAGTGAGCATAAGGTTTTCTTTCCATTGGTGTACTACTATACACAAATGGATTGTGCATTTGGTAAGGAAAGGGAAATTTGATTTTGTGTGTCAGAAGAACCAGTAAATAGAAAAAACTCATGAGAAAGAATTATAGCAAGAATGCACAGGAGATGCACAGTTGTACTGAGAAGAATACTAAAAAAGTTGTAAAGTGCTAGCTTAAATTGTACCTATATATGCACTTCCAGTTACTTGCCTGAACTTACTCATACATTGATTTTAGCACTAATCCAATATTAAAGCTTACCTTTACTATAAATGTACAGTTTTCCTACCATGTTACAGTTCAAAATCAGAAGCCTAGGAACCATAAAATGGCACTATACTCTTGTACTTTATTGTTGATTAATCATCACAAAACAGAGTTCTGACAAATTGCAGATTTAGCAGTCAGACTCAGAATTTACTGCATTTGTTCCTGCCTGTCCCATCTCATTTAAAAAATCTGCTAACTACAGAAATAAGCTTAGACTTCTGGGGAAACCTTGCATGTCTAAAACCAGAAAGAAGCCTGAGGATGTAATTTGGAGTATGTTAATGAAAACTATTCCTGTCTCATTGGTACTATCTAATAGGGAGACTCAGAGATGGAATAATTTTTTTGTTGATATTTAATTTCCCCCCATATGAAAAATAGCAGAGAGTAAGCGTGTATCTTATATGACATAATTTATATTACAGAACACAGTCTTCAGAGATCACAATCTTATAAATAGGAAATTAACTAATGGAACATAAGGGTAAGTTACAATATTTTTCTAGATAATGTGGTTTTTCCATTACTGCTTTGTTTCCAGAGAGAGTATAATCAATTTCAGAAGCCAAACATGCTTTTGTGTGCCTCAAGAGGTTTGAAAGTTTCCAAGCTCTTGGTTTTTCTTCCTTTTTTTCAAATATACCTACATGTACATTGTAGGTGTTCATGCTACTGGAATATATGCAGTGATTTCTTTTTGTTTTTTTCTGGACACCAACAGTAGAGCCTGATGTACTGTGGTATCATTCAGCAGATGGCTAAACAGAGGATGGCAAAGAAAGATGGAACAGTCAAAAAGATCTGTGCTACTGAGCTTGATACAACTACCTGAGCTATTAGATCCTGCCTTTGTATCTTTGCTGCAATGTCAGCTCTCTGGCTCCCCTTTAAAAACTTGTGTTTATCCCTGATCCTGTACAATCCCATCTTTCACAGTTTTATATAGACTGTCTAGACCAAAACCGTTTCAGGGGACAGAGGGTATTGCCACAATATTTTTTATAAATCTGTGCTCAATTGGAACTCCTGCACTTCAGTAATCATATTTGAAGGTAAAGCTGCTATTTATAGTTTTCTGAAATGAATTTACATACAGAAAAATAAAGTAGTGTCATGTTTTTCTCAAAGGGACTTAGAAAAGGCATGAACCACTGAAGTTGACAGCAGCTGCAGTATGGTCAGACAGAAAGCCTAGGGTTAATAGCTATGGGCTTTAAAGTAACTGGTGAATTTCTGGTTCTACCCCAGTCAATGGCAAATCTCCAAGTGGAGTGTGGATTTCATCCTTTAAGGAACAGAGATGCACCACTTTAGCAAGTGGAGTTAACTCCTGTACTGCTTATCAGAAGCATTAACACAGTCAGTTTCCTCAGGCTAAACTGTTAAGCTCTCCTTTCAGTTCCTCAGTTCCACACATCATAGAATCATTGAACAGTCTGGATTGGAAGTGACATTTAAAAGTCATCTAATCCAACCCCTGATGTAATGCCCTTAATTAAAAAATGCACACTTTTATCTGTTTGTGGCTGTAAAATACAGCCCTGTGCTTTACATTAAAGTCTATTAACCCCCTCCCAATTTTTTTTTTAAATACTTATGCCAGAAAGCATTGCAATGCTGCATTCTGGCTTAAGTTTGCAAAGTGAAAAATCACTTACCTCGTATTGCTTAATTTCTACTGACTGTGACTTTCTAACCTGATATGTTCAACACATGTTAAGCTGGAAGCTTGGGAGCGGCACAGTTCCTCACTATCCACAAAGAACAATAACAGTCAATTAAAGCTAGTTGTATTCCAACAAAAATATAATGAACAATCTTCTTAAGTGTTAAACATCCTAAAAATCTTAATTTTCCTCTATGAAGTCACACAAGATATTACCTAAAACCAACAGTAAATATCATGGAAATACTGTGGAGAAGCAATAAGTATTGCTTTGAACAATGTTTATAAACAAGAATCCCCCAAATGCTTAAAATGAGAAATAGGGTTAACACTTAAAATGACATTGCTTAGCAGTCTAAGCTGTACTAAAGGATGACACCGACATTTAGTAGCACATAGCCTTCCAGTGAGTCTTAGATTCAGTGTCTAATTTTTAAAGCAGAGTTTAGAATTTGTGTCAAGTCACTTAAACAAGTAAATTGTTTAAGTTTATTCCCACTGAAAGTTATCCCAGAAGCAGACAGGCTGAATGTCGGGCACCCAGCAGTAACCCTGCATCAGCTAGTGAGTATTTTGTGAAGTTCTCCCTCAAAGAAAATGATGGTGACCCATAGTGAAGGTTCAGCCTAAGTGAAACTTGGAGTAAGAAACTCAGAATTTGGAACACTGCCTTTATTTATTTATTTAATTTTTAAATATTAATGGTTTAAAGATCAAGGGCCAGCCTCTGTCCCATGTGCTATGTGCAGAACTCCCACTGTTGTCAGTGGGAGTATCACAAACATATCTGAGGGAGAATGTGACCTTTTTACGCACATAGCATTTTTGGGTAACATCAATATTTCAAAATTGACTATCAATTAGATTTACATGAAGGGCAGTTTTGATAAAATAGCTAATAAGGAACAGAACATTGTGCTGACCTTCAGAGTCAATACTATCTTTTGTTAGAAAATTGTTCAATGAACTGGAATTGTGAATCCCAACAGACATATTTATTTTGTCATATAAACTCTTAGCACTGTGGTGACTATAAAATCCATTTGTTGATTCTATGGGGATGAAATAAAGAAAAAGTAAAATGGATTTGGTGAAGATTGAGAAAAAAGATCAAGAAAATGGTAACAGTTCACCTGATGAAGACTGTAAAGTAATAATTCTGACTGGAAAAATCCCATATTCCTTCATTCTTTCTATGCAAAATTCACAATCAATAAATAAATTCAATTTGAAGTAAAAACATAAGTTTGGAACCCAAATTATATGCATACTGTGAAATGCACTCCTACACCACCTTTATCCTCAGCAAACCAACTGTATTCTATTAACATCTATCAGTAGTTTGACAAGCTTTCATGCATGTAGTATTAGCATTTCAGCAAATGATTATGTCATGAAAATACAAAATAACATTCAAAAAGGGGACAGATTATGTTTGTTCTAAGGAAAACTTAAAATATTACCAGAATACATCTAATATTAAAGACTAAAAAGCCAATCTTTATTAGAAGTATATTTGTAGAGCTAAAGTCCTTATGATAAACAGAAATTTTAAAGTTATTATTTTCTTTGATAGACCTTTCTTCTAGAGTAGTTGTTCAGCATAAATAGTCATAATTTGCAGCAGATATCAATGCAGCAGTGTGCTCAAGTACATTATAAGCGTTCTAACATAGCCAATGGCTTACACACACTTTTCATCAAACATATATACTGTGTCCTCTGTTGTGATAGCTTAAATTACACGAAGAGAAGATTACAGTGGAAAGGATATACAATGTGATAATCTTATCACAAAAGTTAAGAAAACATGTTGCTCCAGGTGGTGCTAGCAGGAAGGGAAGGGAGTAGGGCTCATTTTCCTGCTATCTCAACCAACCTAGACCTGCTGAACCACAAGTTCATAGCTGGAAGAAGCAAGAGATCAAAAAAAGTGGGACCTACCCAGTGCCCTTAGAGCCACTGGTGAGAGGAGCATGGGCAAGTGGGTGCCTGGGCACCCTACATTGGGAAGGATTGGAGTGTTTCATATGCCTTGGCCTCGAGATGGTTTTACTGAAGGGCAAAATGAAATGAAGGCCTGTTGCTGTAAGCAGGCTCCACTGCAAAATCAGCATTGTTGACATTGAAAGAACCTCTCAGAAGTGGTAATTCTCTTCAATAATGTAAATGCTTTTCAATTGCTGGCAAACAGCATCCTGGAAGTTATCAGCCATGGTATATCTCCTATCTGAGCCAGAATCCCCACAAAGAATAACTAAGAGTTGAAAATGTCACTTAATGAAGGCAAAAGGATCATCATGGAGTTGCTATGTCAGGAAAAGGAATGCCTAAATCAACCCAGGTTAGGCTCTGTGAATACATTGCAGGGATCCTCGGCTTTCCAGGCACTCAGATAATATGATGCGATTTTCAGCAAGATGCACAGTTTTAGGCATTCAGAATGTGTAAAGGGTCAAAGTGTATGGAATATGCTATTTTGGGCCAATGGTACAACTGCAATTGAATATTTCTTGCAAATACTCACTGACAACCCTCTATTTATTAGTTATATGGCCATGGTGTCTGCAGACGTAGACTTCCTTGGAAGTATATTCAAGAGCTGGAGCAAGAAGAAAATTATGGAGTAGATGTGAAAATGGCGAATCACATAATCCCAAATTGCAGAGCTCATATTTTCAGCCTATTTTTATGATCATTTTATCTAAAGCCAAAGCAAATGTGAAATTTGTTGAACTGGTACCAATTTTACTGCATCAATCACAATACAAGCTAGAAATGAAGGATTTATTCAGGATGCAAACTATGAATTCAGTTATCTTTGTCACAGATAGTTAAATGGATAAACCTGGCAATATATTTGGCACAGATTTTTCCTCTTAAAAAGGCAAAACCAGTAAAAATCTTATGTAGGGGTTTTCCATTAGGAAACCCAAGTGGACTGTCAGTATAACAAAGAGTATCATTTTACTTAATGTAAGAACCACTACCCAGGAGAAGGGAGAGCTTTTTAAAAAACCCTTCAGTAGACCCCTCAGTTGCAGAGCTAGCAACATGAGAAAGGAGAAATCCCAAGTTAAAAATTGTATTACACCAAATCTTAGATTTTACAGGCATTTTTTTTGGTGAAATTCTGCCTCACCTTTGTGTGTGTTTACCCATTTCCCTTATGGCTGACTATACCTTCAGCCAGACTTGGGCACCTCACCTAATAGTCTGACTGGCCAAAGCTCCCATTCACACACCACAGGTCAGACAGTTGAAGTGCCTGCCTTCAGAAGGATGTGCTGCTACATGTGCCACAGCATAACATCTCACCAAGGCAGCCACATGGCTTTATGCCACAGCTGCCTTCTGTGCAGCCTGTTTGGAACACGGGGCTGAAGGGATTTGGATTGTCAGTACCAGTCTGTCAATGCTGTTGGGATTCAGCGCAGGGTGTAGGGAAAGTGATATTAATGCACATATCCTATGGCAAGTGACAAAGTACAGACAGGGTTAATGCTGCTGTCCACTTCAATAGCTACAGCCCTCAGCAGTAATAAGTGATGTCCCAGCTCAAGAGACATCTTCACAAACAACATATGGAAAGTTGCTTATGATAAGGCATGATAGCTGCAAATATTCTTGGAGAAAGCTATAATCCTACACACTCATGGAAAGAATATATAAATGTTTCCCAAGATCTCATCTAAGACCAGAACTTGGCCTCCCTGGGTCATGGGCTTCTACATTCCGAGGATGCCTAGGCATGAGAAGGCCATGACTGCAACAGCTTTGTAACCACCACATATCCCCACTTGTCGAGAATATTTTGGAGATCTGACTGGAACAGCCTGGACTTATAAAAATAAGGGATTTGCACTGAGGTACTGCATGACCCAACCATGGAGGACAAAATTAACATACTAATAACAACCGACATAAATCACAGAGATGACTAACCATTCCCATCTACCTTCTGAAGCTAAAGCAATTTATAGAACACAAAAATAATCCAGGCAGCAGGATATCAAAGGAGAGGAGAAAAGTGCTTAAAATACATATCTCAGATCAAAAAACATATCATACATTAATGTGATCTGATATATTTGCTTTTTCTAGTGGCTCTAGATTTATTGAAGCAGATTCTCATCTGAAATAAATCAACATCCTTCATTAAATCAATTAGCAGTGTTTTTCTGATTCTCATTAGATGGTGATTGGGCTGCTGGAATGCCTGAGGTCAGGAAGCACTAGGGAAGTCTCAGGAGGACACACATCATGGTTAGGAGAGTTCCTGCTCCCCAAACAGGCAGAAGCTACTGCTCTAGAAAGAGCAGATACCCTTGTGAAAGGTGCTTATATTTAATGCTTATGGGAGAAAGATAGATTCTTAGAGTTATTGTGTAGTTCTCCTTTGGGGTGGGAGGAAGTGAAATTAAGTATGAATCAGCCAAATTACTTTTTAGGTTTAGGGGGTTTTGCACTGGCTGACAAAACAAGCCAGCTAAGTAGCAAAGATTAAATAAAGGCTTTTAAATTTGGCTTATCAGCCATGACCATTGACAGTAGTATGACTTTGATCCATGAAAGCAGAATAAAACTTGAGAGCTTTACATGACACTAACACTATCTCTATGAATAGCTTCCCCTGATGCTAAAAATTAGTGCTTGCTTCATAGTGCTCTGCAACACTTCAGAGCAAGGACTTCCACAAATAAATGCTTCTGATAGGTGGTTTTCAGTTTCACGTGATTTTGCAATCAGTAGATGCTGACGTTAAACACCTCCAGATTTTAAAGCAAACAAAAAAAAACAAAGTCAAGACTGGTCTTTGGGATGAAAAAAAACAGGGCCACTTCAACAGAGGTAGATAATGTCAAGTTTAACAAATAAACAAACAAACAGGCAAGATAATAGACCAGAGTTAGAAAAGTATGAATTTTGTCTGAAATAGGGTCTGTGATTTCTGAATCTTTGGTCTAGTGAAAAATGGCTGGTCAGGTACTATCACAGTTTAAAAATATTTGTAAAAGATTAGATCATTATCAGTTTACAGAAGTACTTCAACAGGTGTCTGTCCTTTCCTTGAACCTGCCATCTCAGTTGCATGGTTTGTTATTTTCTTCATTCCCTCAGCCAAGCTCTTTCAGCTTTCCAAGTATCTGATCAGGCAGTTTTATTTGCAGTTTGCAGAAATAATGAGAATATAAGAAACTTCAAACCTGGCTTTCAAACTTTCACTTAACTTTCAAACAGAATAAATCCTGAGAGCAAATTTGTTTTGGGTACAATATACACTCTTCTGATTCACTGATCATGAAATTCCCATCCTGTCAGGACCAAGATTTGTATTTCTCTCTGTATTGCATCATATCTGCTGAACTAGATATATGACTGATAACTTAAACTTTTATTTCTTCTTGCCAAGTTGGTGAAGAGGTCTTTTAACTAAATTTGCCAAGGGAGGTGAATCTCAGTCCATCCCAGTCCAACCAGTTTGATGCCAGAGCCAGCCAACAGATGCCCAGAGCCTGGAGAGGAATTGCAGGTCAGCAGGAGCACCTGAAGAGCAGAAAAAAGGAAACCCAGCACTCCAGCCAGTAAGTCAGATTCATCAGGGCCCCAGCCTGAAGGTTTCCGTGCAAACACACGCAGCATGGGGAATAAAAAGGAGTTAGAAACGTGTGTATGTCTGCAGGACCACCATCTTATTGACTCCCCACAGAAGAAGAACGTAGACCTGTGAAAGTGGGTCCAAAGGAGTGCCACAAAGATAACCAGAGGGTGTGAGCATCTCTCCTATGAACACAGGCTGAAAGAGTTGCTCAGCCTGGAGAAGAAACGGGACCAGAGAGAACTTATAGCAGCCTTCCAGTACCTAACAGAGGCCTTAAATTGAAGGAGGACATATTTAGGTTAGATATTAGGAAGAAATTGACTGTGAAGATGGCAGGCACTGGAACGGGTTGCCCAGGGAAGTTGTGGATGCCCTGTCCCTGGAAATTCAAGGTCAGGTTGGATGGGTCACTGAGCAACCTGATCTAATGGAAGATGTCCCTGCCCATGACAGGGGGCTTGGCATTAGATGATCTGGGTTTTCTAATAATTTAAGCTTTGTAAAAGTACTCATGGAACAGTACCATATGGTGGGTGTTACACTCATTGCAAAGTACATATTTATGAAAGTATAGATTCTTTTTGTACTAAATTAATCCATTAGAATATTTTTTCTTGAATAAAAAAAAATTGGATAATGGCCTAGACTAATGACTTTGGTTACCTAAAGGTAGATATGTATTTAATTATCAGTATTTTCATTTCGATTTATTTTCAGTGCGTGTTTTTTGTTGGTTTGTTTGTTTTTTTAAGGTATAAGCAGTAGCTACAATGTAAGAAAAAACCGACATTCATCTTTCCCTTTCTGAAGGCATACAGCTGAACAGTAGTTCAGCTGGAAGTCTAATGTGTCTAGGTGACAGGAATGGATCTATAAATGAGCTACATTCATAAAACACGACAGCAGCTCCCTGAAAAATATACAGCAGGCTTCAGAATTACTTTTTGAAGGGTTAGGTTACAAAATAAGTGTCTACTGATCTAATAATGCTTTATTTTTTTCCTTTAATTTTATTTTGAAGAAAAGAAAAGGGTTCTGTGTAACCTCTCCTTCATAAAGCATGATGTAGCCAGACAACAAGAGTGGCTGATTTGTTACTCTTTGCCATGGCTTTGCTTGTTTCTGCAGTCTAACATGCTTCATGCTCTTAAACAAATTGATTTGGCTCTGCAATTCAATGGGGAATTATGTCATCTACTGCTGTTACTATCAGACACAGCTGATACTGTATTTCACCATTTTACCAGACAACTAACATCAGTTTTGCTAACATCAGTTCAGAAAAATAAGTTATTTACCTTTTAAAGATTCTTTTTCTGAATGAACACGCCTTGGCATTAGCATTAGGAGCTGCTTTTTTTTGTATAGAAGTTTCTTCACAGATGAATTTCTGCTCAAAGGTCTGAACATGAAAAATCATATCCTGTCTTTTGGCTTCTTATTTAAATGAAAACTGGAAAGAGCTTCCAACAGGCTTCCAATAATACCTTAATATTTACAAATAGACATGTCCATACCCATGTTTAAAGAAAAAAAAATATATAATTTTGAAAAGGTATTTATTTACAGGAGAGCTCTGATTTCTAGGTAGGAAGAACAATTATTGCTTATTTTAAAAACGATTATTTGAACCATTTTTATAAAAACATAACAAAGGAAGAATGGACTATTCTCCAAATGTCTTCCATAAAAACAATGCTCCACTTAAAATGTAGCACATTGTTTCACAATGTTGTTTACACTGACGAGTAATTTTAAAATTTCTACTAAGCAGTGTATTGCTTATCTCTCCTGCCTAAATCCTCAGGTGAATGCAGTTTTCATATAAAACAGAACCCAACCTGAGAATCCCCTTCAAGACACATTTTATAGGCCAAGCAGACTTTTCAGCTGGTGTGGCTGCTATTTTCATTTCTAGTCCCTAAATGTAGAGTTGCATATTAACATGAAGTTCAAAGCTATTCTCTGCATTTCTCATGAACTTCACAGCACTACTGTTTCAAAGTTGTGAAAACCAATGCATGATAACAGGAAAAACAAAAAAAGGATTTGTACAGATTGTAATATGGAGAAAACAGCAACAGCTGCATCACAGGCTGCCTTGCCAAATGGTACATGCCAGGGTTTGAGTAAATTACACTATAATTGGGCAAAAAGCCTGGATATTAACAGGGAACATTACTTCATGCTGGTAACTGGTAAAATATATTAAAGAGATATGATATGACATACAAAACAGTTTAAAAAGTAAATTGACAAATAATATGCTTTCGTTTAGAATTATCAGAAATTAATGGTGTTCCCATGATTTCAAATATTTTCTCTTCAAGACAGCTTTTTGGTTTTGCTCTGAAATTAAAACTTGGTTTTAACAACATTAGGAACATTAGGAACACTCACACAGTGTCAGTTGTCAAATAATTATTTTGTCTTACACATCACAGCCACGAAGGGTATTTTCAGCATTAGCTAAGGTTCTATATTGATCAATTAAGTCTTATTTAAACCTTACATTACCTTAAAGTAAAACAAAACAACAAAAATAAGACAACAAATTGAGTTAGGGAAAATTAAAAATACATTTTCATTATAGAAGCTTTTTGTCTCATTGGAAGACCACAGTTCACAGCTTGCAACTGAAGGAAAATTTTGTAACTGCATCCAAGTAATACAGCCATAAGCATATGTCTGCTCACCAAGGTAATCTGCTGCACCAGGCAACTACAGAAAGCAAGGCCAGCACACTTGAAATAAGGCATGATTTCAGGTTGCAACTGTGGCTGCTAAGAGACAGACACCGCCAAAATAAATATAAGAAAAAAAGTAAGCAGAAGTGGATATAACATTTACTCTCAGGTACCAATTTCTGTCTGGTGAGAAAATCCAGAGCACCTTGCGGATTACAGTAGTTGTCACAGGATCTTTAAGAGTTCCAGGAAAACTGCTGCCGGTATGGACATCGGAAAAAAGTATACTCCAAATTAATTCATTATCTGAATAGAGCTAAATTGCCTGTTTAAAATGAAATGTAGATTTCCTGTTCAGAATTGCTTGATCCTTGCACTCCATGGGTAGGCCATCAGATGGCCATGGGTCAGGGATTGCAGACTACCCATTTCAGGACAACACATGGAAGTAGATGTTCTAAAATAGGAAGAGGTACCAAGTTTGCAGCAAATTCAGCAAGGGGCATATCTGATGGATGTGACACACTGAGAATCAATTTACAGGCTTTTTCTTCTCTTCCAGAAAAGTTGGCTAAAATAGGCTAACTGCTAATAAAGTGCTTCTACAGTCCTTGCAGAGAAAATCCACTCCATCTTCATTCACAATAGGTACAGATTTGTGAAATATTGAACATCAGGAGTTATGGTAATAGGTTCTTGATAATTAAATTAGTAAGAAATAGCCTTGCATAAATTTCCCCCACTGTAAATTCTGCAAAGTCCATCCTTCACATGCTCAGCCATTCACTCTATCAGACCAGTTGCTTCTTGACACCAAATGTCAGTTATCTGATTCTTGCCATGTCCAAAAAAAGCCTTTCAGATATGTTCTGTTTCAACTCTTGATGGCTAACCAGAAACACCAAGGTTAAATTCATAACAATCTTGATACAGAAATGTGGTTTATTTAAAATGTAAACACATTAAGATCCATTATCTTAAGATATATGGCTAATTTGTGAACTGCATTCCCTGGAACGATGGTTTCAAAGACGCATTTTAGCAGATAATCTACAGCATACTTTATTCTCCATAATGGTACTCATGGGAATTTTACATTCCATTCGGTTTTCTATTTTATGCTCATGATTTAAGTACTCATGCTAATAATACTAATAGTTCAGTGCTCTGCAGCAATATGTGCTTGAAAAGCAAAAAAAAAAGAGAGCAAAAAGTGAAAAAGAACTATTTGCTTTCAATGTTTCAAATTCAGCTAAGGATTACTATTTCTATGGTACCTTATTATTAAAAACTCCAGTCAGTTTTGCTGTAGGATTTAGACAGTTGAGTGAAATAAAATCACAGAATCACAGAATCTCAGAGGAAAAGACTTCAGAAACCATCAAGTCCAACCTTTGACAGACGGCCACGTTGTCATCCAGACCACGGCACTAAGCGGCACTTTGAGGCATATCTTGAACACCTTCAGGAATGGTGACTCCACCACCACTCTGGGCAGTCCAGAGACCAATTCCCAATTGGCTACAGCCTCCTTTTAGGTTGCACAGTTGTAAAGAGTGGTAAAGTCTCCCCTGAGCCCCCTTTTCTCCAGGATAAACGCCCCCATCTCCCTCAGCTGCTCCTCACGTGCCCTTCTCTGGACACGCTCCAGCACCTTAATGTCCTTCCTGCAGTGAGGGCCTCAGAACCAGACACAGGATTTGAGGTGAGGCCTCACCAGTGCTGAGCACAGGGGAACAGTCACTGCCCTGGTCCTGCTGGCTACACTGTTCCTGATACAGGCCAGGATGACATTGGCCTTCTTGGCCACCTGGGCCACATGCAGGCTCATGTTCAGGTGGCTGTCAACTGACACCCCCAGGTCCTTTTCCACTGGACAGCTTTCCAGCAACTCAGCCCCCAGCCTGTAGCACTGCAGGGGGTTGCTGTGACCCAAGTGCACGACCCAGCCCTTGGCCTTGTTGAACCTCCCACCATTGGCCTTGGCCCCTTGATCCAGCCCGTCCAGCTCCCTCTGCAGAGTCTTCCTGTCCAGCAGATCAACACTTCCAGCCAACGTGGTGTCATCCATAAATTTACTGAGGGTGCACACGACCCCCTCGTCCAGATCATCAGTAAAGACATTAAACAGGACTGGCCCCAGTACTGAGCCCTGGGGAACCCCACTGGTGACCGTCTGCCAGCTGGATGTAACTCTATTCCCCACCATTCTCTGGTGGGGGAATTCTCTAATCCAGCCGATTAGTACCTAGTGAAGAGCGCACCTATCCAAGCCATGGGCTGCCAGCTTGTGTAGCAGAATGCCATGGGAGATAGTATCAAAGGCTTTGGATAAAAAAATACAGTGGAATATGAGATTTTAGATACAAAGGAAAACCCGCAAGGCTTCTTTTAATTAGTTTGTAATCCATACATTTTCCTACTTTAAATGCTTTCTTTACTTCCACAACTGTTGCTACCCTGTTTGAATGAAGTGCCACTGGCCTCCTGCCTTAACCTGATGGAGACCCTCAAGTGATCTGTCCCTTTGCTTAAGCCACAGGGTACAAGTCACTAGTGCAACTTGGGCATAGGCAGCAAAACTCAGCTCTGCTCCCACAGACTGTCACAGGAGCAGAGCTCCCTACCCTACTGCTGTGAACAGCATAGCAAGGCAAACTGCTCTTACATTTTGGGAAGGCTCAACCACCTAGCTTCCCGCCCTTTTGAGCAATGAGACCTTTGCAACATGACACTTCACTGAGCAACCTGATCTAGTGGGTGGCCTCCCTGTCCATGGCAGGGGGAATTAAACTACAGGGCTATAAAATCTGTTCCAATCTAAGCCTTTATATAATTCTGTTATTCTCTAGTTTACTACACTGCTACAGCAAATTAAAAAAAAACAAAACAAAAAACAACCCAGAACAAAACCAAAAATGTTCTGCTAAAATCCAATTTGAAACAGTTATGTTTTATATGGAACTCACCAAACTTCCAACTGCTGAACATCATGCTCATATTTGTTTAAAACCTTTCTAACCTTTGGAATACACTGAGAAACTTCATTGGAAATATTATTTATTCAAACTGTGCCTTCTGCTCTGCCATAGCAGTGACTGACATATTCTGTTTTCCTAGACTGCAGATTTAATGTCTTGACTCTTTTTAGGACCTGCTTTTGAATTCTCTGTATTGATAATGAACATCTTGGTATGAACACTAAATATCTGTGTTGCCTAAAAAGGCTAGCCCAAAAACTGAGGCCAGGCAGGAGTAAGGGAATAAAAGGTGGGTATTTATTCAAAAGGCCTTCAAAGGTACATTTAGAGCAGACAAAGCCCCCTTCTTGGGGCATCACCCAAAACGGACGACGAGTCACGAGTTCTCCACACCTTTATAGGTTTGGTCCATTTGTATATCAGCATAGATTTACCAATTAAAACTTTTCAATTTCCCCCTAGCTCCCTTAGCTCGCCCCCCCCCCCTTTAAAAGCTTGGGTCTGGGCAGCCTGAATGTCCTTGAAGGGTAAGTACAGAGTAGCACTGTTTTGTCTATAGAGAACAGCAACTAACACGCTATTAAGCATACACGCCAGACAATGCAGAATTTGAAAAATATAGGGGTTAAAACCTAAGGCAACATTTATAGTGACTTGATACACTGGTTTTGGCCACAAAGCTGCCTTAGGAAATTCCTTCTTGCTCTTTTTGTTCCTTTGTCCCACACATGGCAGTGGAACAAAAGATGCATCATGCTACAGTTTGCACACAGGAAACAGAGGGGTTGGAAGAATAGAGATGGTGACAGGACTGTCCTAGAATGATTTTTATTTTTTTGCACAAGCATGTGTCTTCAGCTCCACCTCCTTTGAAAACCCTCTGACACTGCAGATGTATCTTAAGTAACACACAGGTTTAAGTAGCTCAGTGAAGAGTGCCAATAAGAACCTGGTTTCAGGAAGCTGCAGGGAGTGAAAGGAAACAAGAGTAGGGAATTCTTTTCTTTTTTAATGTTTGCACATTTTTCTTTATTGGCCCACAACCCTTCCAGGAAAATTACTTTAAAAGCAATACTGATCTCAAGTTTATAGATTGTTACAAATTGCTTTTAACCTCATTAACAAAAAACCAACCAACCAAACAAACAAACAAAAGAATTGTGTAGGTACAAAGATCTAACTGTGAAAGCTACATTTCTGGTTCACTTCACAAAGTGCATTAGCACCTAGCTAAAATCAGTGAAATATCTGTTTGGACACAAGCATACTTGCCTCCCAAAGACCACATTGCAAAAAGCCCCCAATTACAGCATAAAGTGGTTAATCACTCTTACAATGATACACAGAATAAGCAGCTACACTTAAGTAACTATACTCAGTATTTGGTCTATCCTTAATTGTGTGGGCAATTTTTAGTTATTCAGTGTTCTTGACCAATTCTAACTGGAATAGTTACCTCCTATGAGACTGAAAAAGTAATGGGCACTTATTTGGCTTTGAAGACAAAAATAGTTTAAACTCCTGGCTCTGTAAGGTTCTTTATTCTTATTTTTAGTTTCCCATTTTTAGTTCCAATTCACATGCTTAAATGCTCGAAACAAGAGTCCTGACAGGTCTCTGTAGCATAGTATGGTGGGAGACACATTTCTTCATAAACAATAAGGTCAATTTTGTTTCTTTTCTGAGCTGCCCAAAGTATAATTTCTCCTCAAATTAATATATACTATTATTTAAAATTAATTATACTATTTCTGCTGAAATTAATATATATTGTGTGCTGGCTGATCTTGATTTCTAGTTGTTTTGACAGCTGCAGTTGTAGTATGGGCTGCCACTGAAGTCAGTAGAAAAACTTGTCACCAACTTCAGTGGGAGTTGGAGCAGGAACTGTACAAGATGCATGTAAGAGTTTAACAAGTCCTTAGAGGCTTCACAGAGCTAAAACATTTCTAAAGCATGTCTTTTTCCCCTTATTCTGAACAGATTTGTAATGTTGCAAAAGAGAGGCTTCTTCAATCATTGTGTCAACAAAAAAAACATCAGCAGACCATCATACCAGCCTTTGATTTTATCTTTAGGTGCGAAAATTTGCCCCAACAGAAATTTCATCACTCAATAATATTTGTATGATATTTGAACACAAGAACAATGCAGGCTTAAACACATTTTTAGGGCATCATGAAGCATAAATTTGTAGCTGATTATTCATTATTAGTGTTTTAATAATTAGATCAATATTTATTAAATTTGGTGCTTACATGAGTAGGTAATATCAAAACTAGAGAAAGTTTTAAATGTTCATCCTTTTGCCATATCTTTGGTTTTGCTTCTATGGCTGTGCACGCTGTTATTTTTGGAAGGACAGGGGAAAGCATATAATCAGGCAAGTCTGGCACTTACACCATGATAGCCCAGGATATCTTGAGGTATTTCAATTCCTGATAGCATGCACTGCTTAATTTTTTTCTCTAGTTACTCCCATTACACTAAAAAGGGTTTCTGGGCTTGAACTATCCAGCTTTCAAATCGAACTCTTAAACTGATAAGCTCAAGTTTCCATGCCAACAACGTTTTCAGCATGGTGGAACAGTACTACAAGTAATTTTCTCCTGTAGATTAAGGGCAAAGGCAGTGAAAATGTTATGCAATTTTTTTTTTTTTTTTTTTTTACTAGGAATAACGAACATATCATGTTAGAAGAGAAAGTAAAAAATTATTATGTTCCAATATGATTAAAAGAAACTGAATTTAGTTCTCATGTTATCACATGGTACAAAAATGAAAAGTTGAAGTCATGTCCACTAAAAAATTATGAAGGACAAAATAATAATTTTCCCTACTTTTACTTCAGTTTATGGTGATTATTCTGCCATTTGTTTAGACCAAATTTGCTACAGTTGTGTTATGAGGAAGCAGATCCACAGTTGGAGAGAGAACAGGTATTTAATTGACACATTCCTTAACATCCCTAAGATGAAAACAGTCATCAACCATATTTCATATAAGAAATATGGGTCAAGGTTGACGAGCTTGACTTAAGGAGGCCGTGTCTGTACCTCGAGGGCACCACCTGGCACCTCGGTGACATTTTGAGAAAGCACCATCATATTGCCACCAATCTTCAGAAAATAAGACACCAGCAAAAAAGTTCATTTTAATTATATTTTAATTAGTACATAGCTAAATATAGCTGGACTACTGAGTAAACTACAGTGGGAAAAGGGCTGTATGTGACCTATGTGATGACATGAGTGGGCTTATCCCAACTGGGTCCATGCTCATTGTTATAACAGTTGAATATGCAATGGGTATTATGCTAGTAACAGAGACAATCTACTATGAAAATTTTAGGTCTTCCTCATGGAAGAATGAGGTTTTTTTCCCCAAATGTAGTATTTTCATACTGCTACTGCTAAAAATAGAGTAGAAAAATAGCAGCCACAGACACCTCAATAAAATTAAATGTATATGATTCCCCCACTTAATATTTGCTTAATATAGTAAATATTAGTGTAGTACTGTATTACTATGACAATAATGCTACTATACTAAGTGTTTGCTTAATATTTACTTGCTGTGGTAAACATTACATTCACTTGGACTTACCTCAAGTGGCAAGGTTATCTTGTTAATATTTTTGCAAGTGACACTGTATATTGTATGCATTTTCAAGCATCAGAATGAAACTAATGCAAGAGAGATTATACTAAGAGTATTGCTGTCTGTTTTCTGGAAATTAATGACAAGCTGATAAATTTGAATTTTTGGAGAAAAATACCATTGGTTACGTTAAACCTACAATTAGAAAGCATTAGTTTACAATCAAGTGGATATTTTGGAGCAAAACATGACTACAGAATAAAAATGGGAGACAGTCAAATTGGAACAGAGGTCAGCTAAACACTCTCACTGGAATTTAAACACAAGAGTAATGTTTGTTTGCATAATTTTTCAGTGATTGCATATTCGCTTGCAGCCAAAGCACAGATGTGACCCTTTAATGAAAATAAAGTCCTGCTCTAAATCACTGTCTAAGCTGTTCTCTCATAAGAAATATGTGTAAGTATTAAAAAGATAACTAATGTCTATGATGGGATGCCCAGAAATAAACTCAAACACTCAATATTCTAATTATTCTCAAGTGTCTGGACTCTCTTTGTGGTTTTTTTTGGCGGTTTTTTTGTTAGTTAGTTAGTTAGTTTGTTTGTTTGTTTTCATGTCATTGTAGGAAGCAAATTCGCTAAAATACTTTTTTGCCTGTTCTATTTTTTCATAAAAGCTCTACACACTACAAAGTATTTGTATACATGAACTGCAAAGCTGTTTTTACTGCAGCCATAATCAGCTTTAATCTTGTTTACTACCATAATGAAAATCCTAACAAAAATTGTAACAAATAATAATTCTGACAATCTTCTTTGCAGAGCATCGGCTGCACTCAGAGTATTCTGATAATACTAAATAATGTACTCTATAAAATTTCACTTTTCAAGCTGTCAGTTAATTAAACATTACAAGTTACTCAATGAACCACTGCTGAAAATACATGGTTTTTGTTCTAAGCTGAGATTCAAAAGGCAAAAGAAAATTCACTTTCAGGACAACATAAGCTTATACATGAGAATATACTAAAGGACAGCTTGTCAAAGGCTGTCTATCTAGAAATGAAGAATAGAAATGAAGATTCAGCAAAAAGTGAAGGATATTATCAATGGGTAGGGACCACTAAAAATGTCTGTATTCTAAAATAAGTTGTCTTGAATATTTGCTCAGAATTTAACATCAATTCTTTATCTCACAGGCAGGTGGCATTAAATGAAGGCAAAACCAAAGCTTTGCATTTTCTTTTGGGGTTTTCAATGTGTGATCCCGTCTGTTTTACTCTCTGAACTTTACTAGAAAACATATTATTTAACATTAAATATTATGTTGGGAAAGTGTAAAAGAATAAACCATTTTCTACATGCATAAGCATTCCTCATTGAGCAGTACTTAGGATACAATTTGATGCGTTTACGGCAGCTGGAAATTATACACAGTGAAGTTGGAATCCACTGAAGATGCCACATTCCTAGCTGCCATTCCCCATTCCCATTAGCAGCTATCAAACTGGAATAACATAGCAGGCTCCAACTGAGATGTTACTGAAACATACACTTCCAACACAGAAAAGAGAAATTTGATTTTGGGACAATGAACAAAAATGCTTCTATGAGTTTGGATGGGTAACCTACAAAAAAGATGAGTACAGAGACTTCTGTCTTGTAACCCATTCCCTAGCACTGTCTTTGTGCTTTATGAAGCAGTACAAAGCCCAAAGGATTGTTAAGACAAAACTGATTTTCACACTTTTCACCTTGCCTTGATACAAATTCTGAAGCTGGCAGTCCTGCTGACAGTATGGTGTAAAAATACTAAAAGTTTAGGTCATGCTGCAGTAATTTAGTATTTGCTTATAGATGGTGAGGGCATAGCCTGACTACACTGAGAACTGTTATGAGACCCATTGTATCCTATGGGTCTGCAAGCACCACTTTTGTCCACCCAGTTAGTGAAAGGGACAAGCCACGGAGTGAGTGAGGTATTTCCTAGGAATATCTAAGCATGGTTGCGTTTTACCATTTATACTTGATATTAGGGGATTTATGAGCTTATCGTAAGTTTTTCTATTGCTTTCAATATGTTTCAGATCAGTTCTTGATAAGGAGAGTATATGCCCCTGATATAGCAGTGTATGTCTGCTCCAATGATATATTCCATCCTGTGCTTCAATCATTTGATCCTAGCATTTTCAGCCTTGACTTCTCAAATCACAGGCTTCTCACTGTCAACTGTCAGAGAACCTGAGCACAGGAAAATACAACCTGTAGTAAGCACCCTGATTGCCACACTTGCTGGTAAGTGCTGAGCCAGCACCCATGAAATTATTACCGATTCATACAATCATTTAGGCTGGAAAAGACCCTTTATATCATTAAGTCCAATCGTTAACCCAGCACTACCTGCTCCACTACTAAACCGTCCCCAAGTGCCACATCTATTTGTCTTTTAACTATTTCCAGGGATGGTAACCAGTTCCCTGAGCAGCCTGTTCCAATGCTTGAAAACCTTTTTGGTCAATAATTTCATCCTAATATCCAATCTAAACCTTCCCTGGCACAACTTGAGGCCATTTCCTCTTGTCACTTGTCACATGGAAGAGGCCAAACCCCAACTGGCTACAACCTCCTTTCAGTTAGTTGTAGAGAGCCATAAGGTCTCTCCTGAGTCTCTTTTTCTCCAGGATAAACACCCCCAGCTCCTTCCACGGCTCCTTGTGGGACTTCGGTTCCAGACCCTTCACCAGCTCCATTGCACTTCTCTGGACAAGCTCCAGCACCTCAATGTCCTTCTTACAGTGAGGGGCCTGGAACTGAAAACAGGATTTGAGGCATGGCCTCACCAGTGCATTGACATATACTGACAGCCCTGTATGACACCTTTTCCTTAGGTTATGTAGTATTTGAGGTGAAAAGAAGATAATGATCATTATATATAAGTAATAGCAAAATCACACACAGGATAAAATTTTTTTCCAAGTTGTAGAGAGGTGAAGTCACCTTGCTGTGTTGCTGCTTCACAAAGGAAATACCCTTTTCTTATGAGCACTAAAAGTTAACATTATTAGAAATTATTTTTATATAACCTAGAATATCTTCTTTTCTCATTTTGTGAGTTGTGAAGGCAGGTGAAAGGAGAGAAGTACGAAAGCATGACTCCGTCTACAGTCTGCTAAAAGGTACATATTTTTGCAGTATTTGCTGAACTATACATTAAAGATACTGATATTTCCAGTTTAATGATCTAGTGATGTGGGATTCAGTAGAACCAAATCAATACGAGAAAAATGGTAAAGTTTCCCATCCAAGAGATTATCTTTGTCATGACATAAGACACAGCAGAGCAAAATATTTGCAACAATAACACTGGCACATGAAAAGATGTATTTATGTCATTGTGATATCGTCTTAGCTGAAGCTTGTTTTTTTGTTATAATATCTATAGTGAAGCTATATTTAGAACTCCAGGAAGAATAGTTACAACTAATTATTTCATTACAGTATGGTAATAGCTACATTTTTTCTGCTTTCTTTGTCCACTGATAAGATTGTATAATATCTACTGTGAAGAAATGCATTCCTTTTGTAAATCCATATTTCACCTCATGATTTTTCGTACCACCTAAGAACATTTCTCAAAAATCTTCCTGCATAGAAAGGTAATAGATTTGCAGCTGTTAAGAAAATAGCATCCTTGTCAAACTTGTTTGGGGACAAGGCTGCTCATTCCCTTTGGATCCCTTCAGAACAAAACACACGTCACGCTGCAAAAAAGTGCTTAACCTGGTGAATGACACTCATGCCATTTGCTAACAATCAATGAACAAACAACATATTTGCACAGCTTATTAAGACCAGCACTCACAGAGCGATGAGCCTACAGAGAGCTTGGTACTCCCACTCCCTGTGCAATTCTAATGAAGGCACTAGACAAGTAATGAGCTTTACCACGGCATCGACTTCTCTTAATTATCATCGACTAGCATGTGATTATTACAGAAACTCTCACCTTCTGTGGAAAGAATTGTGTTTGTTAAAATTGGAAACCTTCTTTCTTTCCAAGCACACATGCACGTGCACACACCAAACTGAGGTTTCAAAGTCAAATGTTCCCTCTTAGGACAGATTGGCAGTAAGACTCCTTGGACAACCTCCATTTGGACCCCCTGTGTTGGTGCATGAGGTTACTGGCATCAATTGCATAGTCATGTAACCCCATACTCCTTGATTTCTGACAAGATCCATGGTTTTTCAGCCCACAGTAGAGACAGTGGTCAGATAGTGAACAGCCATTCCGTATTTTGTGCTGTTCTCATGATGTAGCTCATGTCTGTGTAACAAGAAAACACAGCTTTCACTGTAGTTTAGCAGTATTATCAACTACCTCTCTTCTGGGCATGCTTATCATGGTCACACCACAAGTATTAATAAATCCATTTTATGGCATGGACATAAGGTACATTAATTCCCATTTTATGGATATAACTGAATCACAGGGAGTGGGGTAGAAAATTTGTATTAACTGAGCTTTCTTACACTGGCCTGTCAGTTACTGTTTCTGAACAGAGGGCATAAAATGAGTCCACAATTTCATTAAAGGTCTTTGGTGCTACTACAGTAAGAGAGGCACATCTGGCTCTTATATCTATACTACTAAATTAAGCAAGTCCTGGAAAGTTTCTGGCACTAAGGGCAGTTGGCACAGAAAGTTTGCATCCCTACCAGCAAAGCCCTCTCACCTCCAGCAGAGGCCTGGCTGTGTGAAAATTGCCTTCTGGGAATGGTCTCAGGACCATTTTAATGGCAAACCATGCTGACATGCTGTTGGGAAGGGGCTGGCTGGGCCAGGTGAGGGAAGCCCAGGTGAGGGAAGGCTGTAAGTGTGCTAGCACAGACATTTTTACCAACTCCTTGGGAATGCTCCCAGGAACACAATGAGTATACAATTCATTGTCAAAATCACCTTCTTGCATTTTTCTTCCTCTTCTTAAAAGCACTGCAGAAGGTAGGCTGCTACAAAGAAACCAGATAAATTTGCCTATACTTTTTGCTGGTGTTTTCCTTACTCAAATCTATTACAATGAAAAACTCTGGAGATGAAATATCCATTGTACAGCATTTCATGGTAATAATAGTAGGTGTCATCTGTATTTGTACCACTTGTCATTCTAACACATTTTATGTTCTGGATAATAACAATTACTAATGTAAAAATTCAAAATTGATCACTACACTGAGAAGAAGAAAAGCCTGAGGCACAAAATGCAGATTTATTAATTTCTGTCTTCCTTAAAAAAAAAATGAAAAGGACGGCATACAATGTTTGCCATTTGTGTTACAGCTGAATTTATCCCAACATGAAACTGATGGGCCAAGGGGAAGGAATCTTTTAATGCAACATAGAATAGAGTTCAGTCTTCTGGAAAATAATATTTTTTATACACAAGCAAATGTCTGGTCAAAAGCTATGAAAACTGCAAATAATTTTTACACAAGTATTACTTTAAAAATACCATGACCCTTTCCCATCTGGATTCCTCGGTACTTGTGCTCTTATGAGAAAGAAAAACATATATTAATCAAATGCTGTTTAATATTTTTGTTTGATTTTAGTAGCAGTATTTATTTACTTATTTCCCTTCCTACTTTTCCCAGTTCCTTTACTTGATACTCTCTTCTACCTGAATTCTCAAATTTCTAAGTTTGCAGAATCTATGTTATCTCATTTGTCATACAAATTTTTTGTATGACTCTATTAAAGATGGATTTTCAATAACATGATACATTTCCTTTTGCCATGAAAAACAAAAATATTTCTGTTACAAATCTCCTTTTGAAAATGGAGATTTGGGCCTAGATGTCTTCTTTACTACTTAAAATGAGGAAGTAATTGAAAAGAAATCTTAAAAATGAAAATGTTAAAATCATGCAGAATAAAAAAAATCATAAATGTTAAAATGAAAGTGTTAAAAAATTTAGAATATTAATACCTATTTAAGAGAAGTTAATTTTACACTGTTTTCAAGGTACTAATTAAAATCCTGCATTTGTGTATAAAAAGCAAAATGTTGGGCAGGGTTTTTTCCAGCATTTTAAACCCCTGATATCAGAGCTAAAAGTACTCTGCTGTGGATAAGCATTTTTGTTTTATTTTAACATCAGCCTCCAAATAGTCAAGAATTCAAAATCACACAAAAGCATTTTTAATACAGTAGGGAATTTACTGTATCACAAACTAAATGCACATTTATTCTGATTAAAAGATAAAAGACTTCCCTGTTGACTTACTTACAGAGGTTGTAATATGATAGGATGTTATAGTGAAATGACATTAATTATTTAACAAATAAGCTGTATGCTGATGATGTATAATATGTAAATGCTTATAAGCAATTGATGGAAGTTACAAGCATGTTGGAGATAGGTGGAGATACTGTAATCCTGAATGGCTGCAAGTACACATCAATCAAAGGCACTATGCAGTTATGTTATTCCCATCAGTAACCTTCTGAACTGAAGCATGTATCTGTAATAAATGGAATATATATATAAAAATATAAAACTACTGAGTTTTATATATATACATAAATATTTAAATAAATACATATATATATTTATAGATATAAAAGATAAAATTACTGAGTTAATATAAATGGTTTATAAGTTTTACATAATATAATACAAGAGAGCAAATAGATTACAAAGGGGCATAAAAAAATTAGGCTTTTAATTACAGGAAGATATTTGAACAACTGAGGATTAGAGTTCTGAAATGGTTGTACCAGGCAGGAAACCTAAATTGTTTTAATATGACTCTCATAAGGTTATGAAACAGACTACATAAAAAAAACCAGGAGAAACTATGGAAACAAAAAAGGGGTAATGGAAGTCTTGTGTATCTAATTTGTGTCATCAAATTAAAAGAAGACCGGACCATAACATTCTTCATTATATTTATTGTATGAATCTCAGAGAGAAAGCCAACCATAGCTCCTTATGGAATTCAAGTAAACATTTTTCTGTCTTGGAAAAATTAGAGAGTGAGAAGACCAGGAGAAGGGGGATGTTTGCTTGGAAGCTGGAGATCAGCCATTTGAGACAAACACTTGTTCTTCTGCCTTCTCCAGCTCTCAGACATGTGGTTGGTGTGTTCAGCTCACTTGCTCATGGCCAAGTTACTCTGAAAATTTGGGATCAATAACCGCATTTTTTTTCCACAGATCAGATTACTGGGACAACTCAGCTTGTTTTTGCTGGTTGCTCCCTGCCCAATCCCCCCATTAGTACACCTAGCAATATCACCCAGGGGTATTGCTTTTAAAATGTGTTGTTACTACACAGAAGAGGATTTGGCAACTCCCTAATTCTCTGCAGCATATTTCTGGACAGAATAAAGAATCCCTTCATGCACTCTTCTCTTTTACAGGAATTTATATCTGAGCATTACAGATAAAGGCTAGAGAAGAAAATCTTCAAGCCAAGGATGTATGAGTCCATTGAATCAAGCAGTGACACTGTGGTAGTAACATATTACCAGTGGAGCTCCCTTTAGTTTTATCATCATGTGAATCTGACATAAATTACTTTGGCACTGTATTAATCAGTAGGAAAAAGCAGGTTTAATCTCACACTGGAAAAAACTTTAAATTATAGTTTGGATTATACCCAACATGAGGTTTTTATTAGTCAGTTTTCTGTAGTCTGTACAGACTAAGTAGAAGCATACACTCTGC
Source organism: Climacteris rufus (assembly GCA_013398175.1). Classification (NCBI taxonomy): domain Eukaryota; kingdom Metazoa; phylum Chordata; class Aves; order Passeriformes; family Climacteridae; genus Climacteris; species Climacteris rufus. Next base: position 768,065 of record VZRZ01005515.1, on the reverse strand, counting down.
TAAATTGTGTCCAACCACAAATGCTATAAACTCAAATAAATTTTGAATAACCAAGATAATCCCAGGCCAGTGAACTTTTGCCCCAATTAAATAATTCAGAAGATTTGTTTTTTACCTCTGTAGGAACCAGAGAAACTTTGTTACTTCTATTAATCTGACTTTATCTACTAAATCAAAGCTGACAATGCCACAAGTCTTTGAGTTTATGAAGACATCTTAGCCACTGCTAGAAACCCTTCCTCAAATGAAGGTGAGGAGGGAGATGTGTGGTGATCCTGGCACACCTCATCCAAAGCTGCACTTGCTCATCCCTCTCCTCCCTAGAAAGATCATTCCCGTTTCCAGATCCACCCTATCAGAGCACCTAACACGGACTGGAAATTAGTCCTGTGCCAAGTGGGAGTCAGGTGTGCCAAACTGTTAGAAAACCAGCCTGCATTTTCTCTTGAGGTAGAGCAGGAAAAAGTATCTATGCAGAGCACATGCAGTGGGTAATTTTATGAAAACAACACTGGTGTTAACATGACTCTATTGGTTTTCACATGGTGATAATTACAGTGAACTAAGATTTCACTGGTTGTAAACCTGAAGCCTTCCTGCCCTCTGTATCTTCCACATAAATGATACCAACTATTGTTACTAAGTAGCAAATCAGTTTGCTAGTGAGGAGTAGAAAAACATCAAAGGCAAAAACTATTAGAGGAGATCTATATACGGTAAAAATTGTTTTAATGTTTCTTACTGAATTTTCAAAGACAAGGCAAAACAAACAAACATTGTCCAGAACTGGTGTCTTTCTGATCTTACCTTATTTAAAACAGAAAATCTTCTAACATTATCACAGTACCATGAGTTTTTCTGAATCTGTTTCTCCATACCCACTACTTCAGTTTTCTTCTAGGGAAATTCTGCAATACATGCTGGGTGCTAAATCTTTGGCTATGAAAACAGGCTTGGTGGCATTGCTTGTTTATGCCATATAACAGCATTCAGAGTAATTCAGTAGTGATGCATCACATTGCTAGCAAGAGGAATGGACTAAAAATAGGGGCAAGCAAAGCAGAAACACTTCTGACAGTGTTTGTTGACTTGGTATTGTCACCTTTTTGATCCTGGGAAAAAATAGGTTGTCAAAATGTTTAAAGGTTAAATCTTAATAGAAAAAGTAAGCAGCAAAACTAGTGATTTCTGCACAGCTGCACCCCATAGTTGAAGCTCCCTCTCACATCTTCTACTAACACAATACCCTTTGCTGTACCCTTGCCATGCCTACAGCAGTAAATCAATGGTACAGAGAAATTTTCCAGCTTTCAAATAAGGTGGCACAGCTTGGATGATGTCAGTACCACAAACCCAACCAAGCAAGGTGGCCAGACCCAAGCTGCCTATTGACAATGGCCTCTGGCTTGCACCTCCCTGCCCCAACAGGGCACAGGGATTGGCTGGGAGATGGTTCCTTATCATGGCCCTCAGCTATCCCAGGGATCATTCATGCACTCACAGTGCAAAGACAATCTCATACCAGCATGAAGAATCGCAGCCTGACACTTTCATTTATTAGGATAGACGTAACCTCTGCACTTTCCAAGTGCAATAATCCCAGTTCTCCTGCTCTCCCACAAGTTTGCTACATGTCGTTGACTGTGATAATGAGGACCTACTCACTACCACTTGGTGAGCTAAAGTTTAGATCCCATGTCTCTCTCGTGAAGACCATAATAAAAGATATTTGGTGTGGGATTAGGAGGTATATTTGTGAGACTTGTATGGAAGCGATTGCTCCATACATACTTCTACAATTAACATCTACTTGCATGTCCAGACATTTATGCAGTTTTAAAAGTCAAAGCTTCATAGCAACTAAAAATATTGATGCTTTGATGGAGTGATGCTTGCCTGAATGGGTGTTACCTGCTTTTTCTATTATTTGAGAGGTATTTGATATGCAAATTGACTGTTTTCCTTTTTCTTTTTTTTGTGTCCTTTTTAAAAACCTCATAAGGTCCTCAGAGGTTTAGGAAAATTCCTTTTGACCCATTTCCTCATCTGTCAGTGTCTTCACGGTTTTAAAAATTAGGCCCTTTGTGACTTAGGATTTTAAAGCCCATTTTAAGAAGTGATCATTAGCGCTTGAATCCCACTGTATTTTTGTGAAATTGAGTGTCCAATTTTCAGGAAACTTTGTATTGATTCAGAGAGGTAGCTAGCATGGCTTTTGAGAGCCTCAAAGAACTTAGACTTCAGTGTGAATTAGGTACCTATAGTACTTTATCAAATTTTGACTGCAATAAGGGTATTATCTGAACCTGTTGGAGCCTTTAGGCTCCAAAGCGCTTACATCATTTTGAAAATGGAACGAAGGCTGCAATGATGCTTAGATAATTTTGGAAATGCTTCCCTTTATCCTCTCACACACTGTAATTTTCAGGAGAGATTCATGGTAAAAGAAAAAAACACTTTTTATTTCAGATGTCTTTACTGGTGTTTTCTTCCCTTGGGATAAAAAGTAAAATTTCTAACGAAATCTGTGAGGTATCTACTTTGAAATCAACACCAGAAAAAGCCTAAGGACCATAACTGAGTTATGTAGATTTCTAGAAGATGCATGGAAAACATCTCTATGGAAAATATATCAGTGTCTATTCACAGTAATTACAACAAAACATTATTGCTTCATCATTATATTTTGCCAATAGTTAGCACATAATTCTCTGTGATTTCTGTATGCTAGAGTGGACTCCTCCAGAGTTTAATGGTTTTTATTTATAATGCTAAGGTGCTTCTCACATGTGGTGGATAATCCATACCAACATAAAGGTGTATTCATGGACACAGGACAGTTTTGCAGCAACTCAGTGACCTGCCTTCATTCCCTATGAGAATAATTGATTACTACCAGAATGAAGCTTCTCTAAAACAGGAAAAACATGTGAGTCAAAGATGGTAGTGAAAATGTACGAACATATGTAACTAGAGAATTTGGTTTCCTGTAAGACAATCTGTGACAGATTTTATGTACACAGACCTTTCATCATCTTCAACAGATGTTATACATGAAGGGAACACAGAAGTTATAGAAAACACTGCAGGACAAAGAGCATGAGGGGCAGAAAATGCCATTGGAGAGGTCTGGGATGACTTACACCATGGACATGAGGTGAAAGGAGAAAGGAAAATAGCAAAAAACTAAAATGAGGCAGATAAAATTGAACTTTGGCTTCTACTGGGATCTAAATTTGTTAGAAGTGGATTGCTGCATTGCAGCCACCTGGTTTTGCAGTGCTAAGGGAGACAGGAGCCGCAGCTCTGGGAGAGCGCCCTGCTTTCCGTCATGCTGCCCACCTGCTCGGTGCCATCACAGCGCTCCCACCACCTCTCTGGCACGTTTTCCCTTCCCTGTGTCACATCAGCACCCCCAACACATGGACTGCCATGCACAGCCTGCCTGGATGGCCACTGTCTGTCCTGCATGCTGCTGTCCAACACACGGCAATCACATCTCGTTTGCACTGGCAGAGGTACAGACAGGCAGCAGTTGAGAAAAACAGATAGTGCCAGCCCGAGAATGACATTTTATAGAAATCACAAGAAATGCACAGGGGTTGCTGTGAGCTTCTTTCGTGATGAGATTTGTGTTGCCAACTATGACTATGTGCAAATTTTCTCTTACCCCGGCACAACTGTTGATTGGCAGAGGATCAGAATTAAACAGCATAGGGGAGGCACAGCTGCTCCCAAATGTTAAAAGCTACTGCAGGAAAACCTTTGCTTTTGCTGGGTTGATAGTGATACAAATATATATATATATATATAATATCCTTTGTATCACTATATAGATATATATTCTCCACTATTTTTTACTTGTTAATTTATTTATAAATGTTCATCTTCTCTTTCACTTAAAAGAAGACCTTTAGTATTCCCTAAGTAACAAAAAGCATATAAACACCTTATGAAGGAAAGTATCTTTTGTAGCTCTGAAGACAGAGGTAACAATTCAGGCTATCTTATGGTCCTAATACAGCAATGTTCATAAGCCCTCTATTAAGGAATATTTTAAAACAAAAGTGAAGAAATACTTTACACTGGAATGGCTAGGTATATAGAATGTGCTGAATTAGTAGGACCAAAAAACTGCCACAAAACCAAATCCAACACCTCTTAAATTCATATTCATCTTGTATCATTTCACTATATGCCTAGAGAGCAACTTTGCAGGCTGGATGCCTGTGGGTGCTGGCCATGGGTGCATGAGGAGTTAAATCTTTCCTCAGACAGCACAGAGAAAGTTGTAGAGACCATGCATCTTCTGGATGTGTCTACTGCTTAACAAAACAGAGACATGCAAGTTTTCAATGTACAGTGTTCCTGCAGTTTACTCCTATCCTCTTTACAGCAAGGATGTCAGGATTGTGTTAACATAGCACTCATCTGATCTTTTCAAAATCTCATCTGGATGAAAATACCACACATGCCCTTGTACACAAATCCCAGCTCACCCCAAGGCCAATGCCAATGATAGCAATGCAGCATATATGGATTAAGCTTGACTGTACAACTTTGAGGTGAATTTAATCACTCTTTCCACTCACAGGTTTTTAATAGGGCCTTAACCTGGTATGATTCGTGTTTTTAGATGTTTTCTCCATGGGGTTTCTCTTGACCCATTAGCTAGTAACCTTTTAAAAACTCAGACTGATGCATTCACTTCACTGGTTCTAATCCTTTAACAATGACCAGTGCCTAAATTTAGTATATGATAATCTTCTGTTTTCTGTGGCACTGAAAGGGCTAATCATATCAGGAGATTCAGTCTGAGAAGGAAAACCAAATTATACTCTAATAATCTCCTAGGACCTTATTATGTCTATCAATAGTTTAATTACATAATTTTATTTTTACTTTCTTATCATTTCAGAGGATGAAAATATCAGTGGAGTAATAAAATTCTTCCCTTGACACTCAATTGCAATATGCAAGCAACAATGTCATTAGGATAACCTTCCATATTTAGAGATTGATTTTCTAAAATGAACATATTAAATTTAATTCTGTTAACAGTACTGCTTATAAATCTATACTACATAAAACTACAGAATAATTAAGTCTTTGTAATTAAAATATCTACACTTATTTAATACACAAATATTTCCACATACTATGTCAGCCACCCTCCTTAAATATACCTGCTGGCAAACCAAAAGTCTTGTTCCCGCATGTGTATGTTACAAAATTTAGATTTTAGTATGTGGTGATGTAATGGGATAAAAGGTCTACCAAATTTTTCATAGAATACCATACATGAACAAATCATTGCCAATAAAATGTGCATAATAGATCAAGGTGTCTTGGATACCAGAAGAAGGAAAGGTCTGTACCTTATCTGGGTTTCTAACTCACTTTATAGTATACTGTGTGTTACACGTTACTTTTGCAGACAATGAAAAGGACCGTATTTGTTCTTCTAGTTGATGTACACCAGCCAAATTCATTAAGCCTTCTGAGTTCAAAGGCTAAATACAGATGCATAGCAGACACCAAATAGTAGCAAAGAGATGAAGGAATAAGATAATGACAACACTGAGACATACCAAAGGTTCAAGCACAGCATCTGTCACTGCTCAGTGGAAAAAGTCTAGGCAATTGTACAAGAATAACAAAATGCATAATGTTATTTCCTTAGAGTGCTGTCCTGGGCTTAGCCAGACACAGCATCTTTGCAGCTGACAATGTTTTTAATTCCATGAATTGGTCCAGTTACTTTTCCAATCCATCTAAACAGTTAGCACACACAACAAAGTCTGAGTGAAGAACCACCACCTCTGCTCCGGTTGGTCAGGTAGTCTCTACTTTTATTTCATGTCCCCACCTACTTTTAGTGCAAGGTCCTGAGTCTCTTACCCATCTTTGCTATGTCACACTGCCACACCCCAAGCTGATATCTAGTATATGTTAACATTCCTTAGTATAAAAGTTGTCCACAAGGCTTTTATCATATTTCTTGACCATCTCTGATTCCTCTCCAGTTTCAGAACACCCTTTTGTACACTCAGGAAAATAGAACTGTACACAGAATTCACAAAACTCACACATATGTCCAGCTGAGTCTGTTCTCCTCTTTCTAAAAATTCCAAGCATTGCATTTGGCTTTTTTGATCGATGCTGAACTTTCAGCTCATCTTATCACAGAACAGGCTGCTGTAACTCCTGTGTCTCATTCCTTGTGGTATTTGTCAGCTAATAGCCCATCACTCAGTGTTCGAAGGGAGGAGAGCTTCTTTTTCCCATGTTTCACTCCACATCCGAAATTCATTTTAGCATGTGGTTACTCAATATCATATAAACCCTCTGCAGTTCTTGACAACAGTTCTTCTAAATGACATTTAACATTTCTTTATCCATCCCTTTACTAATCATTTGTACCTGTTCTCATCAGCATACATTATGTGGGATTAGACTGGTGATCTACATATTCCATAAAAACTGAAAATACATTCCTAAACCTTGTTTACTATCCTTTAGTCAGTTGTTTTCTTCTGTGGGGAATTACCCTTTTATCTCAGGGCAACATTGTTTACGAGGCCTTGGTGAGGGATCCTGTCAAAAGCCTTTGGTATAATCCAAAGAGATCACATCAAATATTTCCCCTTCAAGTGGTCATGGAAACCCTCAGAGTGTGCCAGTGGGTTATAGAGCTCAATTCTCCTTTGCGAAGTCACCCCGACTCTGTCACAATATCACATAATTCACATACGTACTAATTTTACTTTTTATTATAATTTCTATTAATCTCTTTGTATTAATTGCAGATAACAGGTTTATTCATCTGTGGTATCAAGGATCTTTTCTGCAGTCCTTTGAAAAATATGTGTCCTGTAAGTCCCTTTTCTATCCTCTGGTACTGGAGTGTTTTTAAGCAAGCGGCCAGAGATCACAGTTTGTGATTCAGAATTCAGAATCCTCCTGTCCTCCAGAACATGAAAACAGTCTGCACCATCTACACCCAGCTATAGAGCATCTGAACTATTATTTAATCAAATGAAAAAAAGCCTACCAGAAAACCGTACAGTCAAAGTCCTATTTCAGATCTTCCTGTAAGATGATCTTCAGATCCTCATCTGCAAGACTCACTCCATGCTGGAGCCTCTGCTACAAAGCACCAGTCTGAATCAACACTGGGAAAAGTAACCAGCAACGGAAGTCACATATTTTTCCTAGGGCTTGATGTGATTTTACTGCAAAGATCAACACTAACTGGCATTTTGTATACAAGGCTTCTCACATTAGGTACCACCACTTTTTCTGTGGTTTCTGAATGTCTTCCCTTCATCATTCTAGTTCACAGTTTCTGTTTTAGAAAAAAATATTTCCTTTTCTTTCTGTCCTATTTCTACCATCTTCATTTCCCCTCTAAAGTCTTTGTCTGTGTTTTGTGTATAAACTTCTCAATGCTCAGCACATATGTACTTCCTTACCTAGACAGTTTCATTCTGCTGTAAACGGTGGTCTAGTATCAATTTTAAAACAAGAGGACATCTGAAAATGTGTAATCAACAGCAAATGACAGACTATGAAGTTTTCTCATTAGTGTATGCATAAGTTGAGCTAACAGTAAACCATCTGTTTCAATGCAGAGTTACTTGATTTAAATAAGTAGATGTTAGCAGAGAGTCAAAGTAGGGGATTTCCAAGAGCAAACTTCAGCCCGGTGGTGTTAACCTCCCTATCTCCGTTACTGTCATCACTGGAGACAGACAGGTTCCTTCACAGGGTTGCACAGTGTGACTCAATCAGATGAGTTTCTCACTTTGAAGGAATATAGTGAAAACTGGGGACAAATTTAAAAAATGGTTTCGAGAGCCAAGAATAACTTGATAACACACTTTAAGATTTCTTACATACTCATGAAAAATTTCTGCCTTTCTCCACTCTTGATGTCTAAGAAAGTTTCCTAAGTGAAGCTGTCTGTCACTGACTGTTGAATGGAGAACTGATATTCTGTTACAAAATAATCAGAAAAGCAGAGGTCAAATACCAGGATTCATAAACTTCAAGAAGACTCAGTTACTAGGAAATCATGAAAGAATTTTTCCTTGAAAACTGGTGTGGTCTCAGCCTTCTGTTTCCCATTTCATTATTCACTGAAAACCTTTGAAATAGTAGACCTGTCCTAAAAAGAGGACAGATGCAAAGGGAAAACATTTACCATTATATTTAGTTGCTAGTAAAACATTTCTGGAAAAAGTAAGACCAGCTCAATGAAGCACTTATATCAGGGTGTTTAACATGACATACACAGTAAAAGGTAATACAGTGAAATGGAAAATATGGATAATGATATCATGTTTAATTACAGTTTTCAAAGTAAGCAGCAAATGCAGAAAACAAGTTCCCTTGATTTTCCTGCCTATCAAATATAGATAAAATTATAGTGTGACAGAATTTCCAGAAAATTGCTTGGTCAAAGTTAATTTCAGATGTGTATCTCCTTTCTTCAAGTGAAGAAGAGAAAGGTAGCTATGAAGACAACTTAAAAAACATGGATTAACCATCAGCACCTAGAGGAGTAAATAAAAGTAAAGTAAGGTAGTAATCCCAGTGCACCTGTGCCACAGCCCAGGTATGTGGACACTGGGAACTGAATACAGGGTTTTTCAATAAAACGTACTTTTACCAGATTAAAAAAAACAAAAAAAAAAAGACAAAACAAGTTTTTCAAAACGTTCAGAATCTGTTAGTCGATTTATTGAGAAGATTTCTCGGTTTCTAAAGCAGAGAAAAGTGAGAAGAAATGAAGGCAGCCACAGATTTTGTGGCCCACTTGGCTATTGCCAGCTAGGGTCTCCTTCCCATCTTTAATGTGAGCATGCACATGCATGCCCCAGCTTTCTTTGACACCTCCATGAGCCTCAGGATTTGCCACTATTTCTCTCCTCTCCTGTTGGCCATGCCAGCACACACATATGTACCAAACTACCTGATAAAGCACTCTGAACAAAGAAACATTCAGGAAAGCATTATATTTTTGAAAGCAGCCACCAAGTGACAATTCCATAAATCAGCTAATCACAGGAAGGGTACACGTCTTTATTTAAAATGGCTCATCCATTCCAACAGGAACTAACAGGATACAGTGTAGGAAGTGTACCAATCCAGTTTGGAGGGAAAATCAGTGCAACCTTTCCTTTTTTCTTCCCACTTTCCCAAGCAGAAAAGGGATTAATTAAAAGTGTGGTCAATACAGATTCTGTGAAGAGTTTTTTACTCTTGCTGATTCTAATTTGTTGTCAAAAATTACAAGTAATTATGATCCATCTTTTGAGTACTGGTGCTGCTGCCCCAGGAAGAGTGTAGATATCCTTTGGAGAAGGAAATAAAACTGGCTGAAAGAGATGTATGTAAATGCAGTGGGAGCTAGCAAATTACAGATTCCACAGATTTACCAAATGACCTGATTTTGAGAAATTAAAATAATCTTTGCAGAGCCGTAAAATCATATAACCTTCATGTCATAACCTATAGTAATAGCAGAAAACAATTGTTCACATAATTTTTCTTTATTTCAATTTTCATTTTCACCTGCTGTGTCTGTTTTACTACTTAATGCAGAGGGAAGAAAGGAAATTCTGCTGCATTGTCTTACACCACCTTGATGATCACTGCCCAGTCAAAATTAGTTAAAATTTGAGGGATACCATTTACCCAGCTTTTAATTCATGCCATGCATGGTTATTGACTCTTTCAGAATTTATTCATTTAACCAATTCAATTACAATCTCTCTAACGAGCTAATGACTCACATAAGCTGAAAATCTTACACATCTAATGTAATAATGCTACTATTAATTCCTGAAATACCAGCCAAATTACAATGCTTCTTAGTTCAACTATTGCAAATGAGAAGAAGAATTTTAATGAACAATTACTGGTTCTGCAGATGGAAATTTCTTTTTTTGGCTGAGACTTTGAGTCAGAAGCTACAAGTGTTACATGTGAAAGGCCAAAGCAGACATGAAATTGCCAATTTGAATGACCTATGACTAGTTTATTGGAAAAACATGAAGAATGTAGACTTAGCTAAATAGCTACTTGTTTTTAAAAGTAAGATGTCTTGCATTATGCTTTGGTTACAAACATGTTTTAAAATATTACAGCCTTACAAAACAAATCTAGCATGGATATACCTAATGTAATTAACATTATTTTAAGAAATGTATCTTAAGATGAAATATGCTTTTGTTAATGTTTTATTAGGAAAAGTTAAACAAGCCTAGGAAATTTATATTTTGCTTAGGTTATTAGTTTTTTTTTTTAATTCTGGCCCTGGTAATTGAAAATAGCATGGTTAATTCTTATTATTTGCAATCCGTTTTGAATTTTGAGCATTGTTAATGCTAAAATATTTACTTTAAAGATGGCAATATTTTTACAGTCTGTAAATTTGACTAGTAAAATCTGTAATTTAGGTCAAACTTATATTTAATTTCTTTTTCCTGTCTGTCTTCTCCATTTATTTTAGTTAGCTTCCCATTAGAAGGAATATGACTGATAAGAAAGAGAAACTATTTGCATATTCCTTGTAATTTAAATTAAATTCCTATTCTGATGAGACAGAGTGAAAGATTATACACTTAAATCTCATCTGCTGTTTAGTTTCTATTTAGTTTAGAGAGTTTTCAATTGTTGAATTAGACTGGATTTTAGCCACTGATTGTAGAGGAACTGAAGTTTTGAAGTATGTGCACATGTATAACTGTTTCATTATGCAGAGAGGAAAAGTCACATGTAGGGAACGGTTTCATTATTTTATTCTAAGCATTTCTCAAATTAATCTTTTCTTCCTAGGTCCTTCCCTCAGGCCTTCACTACCTGGATAACACAGATAATCTTAGGGGGGAAGTCCATTTATAACTTTGGCCATTTCTTTTCCACAACTACGTCTCCTCCCATTGCCTATGGGACAAATCCTGCCAGCACAAGTCATGTGCTCAGGTCTTCAACTGTCCTGGTTTGAACCTCCTCACCTCATTAACTCCAATCCACACACAAGGTTTTGGGCAGTTTACATGCAGGCCTTTAACCTTTCTTTTTAAATCTTAACTCAAATAGCAGTGCTGTAAGTTAGTGAGTTTAGAGGTTATCTATGTCGAAACAAAAAATCTGCTCCCACATACCAAACAACAATACCCAATTTTCAGTTTGGGGCCTAATGGAACATAAACAATTCCATCAGCCTTATGGAAAAGACTGTCCTTCCAGTGACTGGCCAAATCCTCCCAGATGTGCCTGCTCAGGGGCAGTAGAAGAACCTTTGGCATCTCCCAGAGAATCCCAAACTATGAGGAGCAGAAGGGAACTGCCTTCCAGCTCTTCTGACTGACATGGCTTCTCACTACTTCAGTCTGAGAGTCAGAAAACAATGGGAAGGGTAGCTCAACTTCACTTCTCTGCCTTTTTACAGCAAAGTTACTTCCAAAGCTCTATCAGCCACATGAGAACAGCTCTTGGATCACAGTCATGCTTGTGACAGGCTGGCATCACATAAAGAAGAGCTGAAAGATAGTGCTCCTATTAAAAATTCTTCACTTTTTAAGAAAAAGTGCTTTCTGTTCTGTGCAACCGAAGTGTAACGGAGTGGCCAAAATTATACGGCACTGTTGCAAGGAAAGGAAAAGCTACAGGTATCTCTGAATACTTTATCCCAGGACCTGGGTAACACTAACACCTTAGCAGATGGATTCCAAATGTAAAACAGGGCAGGTCACCACCCAGGGGTTCAGTAAGACAGTAACTTACCTCGAATACTCCTTCCTGTTGTGCCAGTACATCTCCTGTTATTACTTACACCGGATGCTACAATCCTTCTGAGATGTGTTCCAAGACTTGCAAACAGCCTACCTTGATTTATTGCTGTAATAATCTGTCCTTGGTTTGGCAGCACTTCAGTGGGAATTGTGGCTGCCCCGATTTCTCAGAATCAAGTTTAACCTGCTGTAAATCAAGCAGGGGCTATCAGTGACTGCTTTTGAAAGCGTGGGCATTTTGCCTTTCTGCATTCATTTACCAAGCCTGAAAAAAGAAACCATGCTTATTTAGCATGGATCTTGTCACAATTAATCCACTGATATTACTAAGGCACTGGAAAGAAGTGTGCTTATGCTGCCTTTTTATATCCTCTTTTTTTTTTTTTTTTGCTACATTCACTGCAAACACTGTGCTGTGGTTGCTGTTATCAGTACTTTTTCAATGAAAAACTTTTTCATTGCAAATAGAGAAACTCACTATAAACATCAATAACCTCTTTGTAAATACAGAACACGAGACAATAACCTATACCTTAAGCTTTTTATGCCAAGAATAGGCATCTGAAAGATGCATTTTCTTCAGATTATTCTCTTTATGGCTTTCACCAGTGATCAGCTTCCCTGAAGAAGAGCAACCCCTTGGCATGATTATGCCGTAATAATGGGCCAAGTGCTATTCCAAGGCGATGCTGCTGTGGCATTGCTGACATCTTACAAGGCCACTGGAGATGGACCAGCAATAAAACCAGAACTATTTGTCCCACTGATTATTGTGTGCAGACGTGCGTCACATTAATATTGACAATTAATTTGATACTTGGCTACATCGTGCCAATGCTGAACATCATTTTTAGATACAGCATGAATAATTTCTACTGTATATTAAAACTTTACATAGAGTTTGCTGGCAAAATGGAATACAGAAATCTTGAAAAATTAGAGCTCATCAGATGCTGAATGAGAATCAAAACATGTACTTCCTGTTCATCACTAAATTCTCTATTTTATTATAGTTTTGTTTCTGATCTTTTCTGCAGCAGTTTTATTTTTTATGAAATGTCAAGCAACTGTAGAAAGCTATGCAAAACAGCCAGTCCCACTAATCAATATTGTCAGAGTAAAAACAGAAAAAGAACAAAAGCAATAAATATCCTGTGAATATCCAGTTTTTACACAGTAAGATATTTATCAATTGACTAAATTTTGGTTTCCAAATGATGAACTGAAATCAGACATAAAAGTAGAGTTTAGAGAAAGGGCATATAGTCTCACCACAGATATATATTTTAGGTTCAATGGGTTATAATAAAATATATATGTGTTTATATTAAGTCACGTAAAAGATACCTCTCCAACTGTTTTTCACCCCGAAAAGAAAATTTGTGTAAAAAATTTTGGAAGCCTTTATTGCATTAAAAATCCTTCTCTCTAGATTGAATTACTCATTTATACAATCAATTGATTGTGAATGTTTGATTTCATATTTTTCTTTTGAATTTTCTTGTTTTCTTTAAGAAAAAAAAATAATTGTTCCAAATGCCACTGCCAACTGACCAGCCTCACCTCATTATTTTCTATTTCAAACCCCATGACTTCTGCAGTTTCTCCAAACTGCACCGAATCTAAAGAAATGCACATTTTATCTTTATCTTTAAATCACCATTCAGTTGTTTTTACTATAGAACCTACCTTGATTCTATACAGATCGGTCAGGGCTTGGTAAAAAGAGTTCTTTTGGCTAGTGGGATACAAAGTAGAACAACCCAAGCTCTTTCAGCCACACACAGCGAAAGCATCTGTTAATTATTTCAGAAGTTGTTAATGACAGAGAACAGTTTTCAGCTCCTAATGAAAGAACATAAAATACAACCACACTAGGAAACAGAAAGAAGGTAATGGAGTCTTCTTTGCAAACATATGCTGCTGCATTTCCACTGAATATAAAAAATACTTTTATCTTCTTATACTTTTTTAGTCCACAATTCCTATTAAAATATTTATGAGTACACCTTTATTTTCTTGTAGATTTCTAATATCCTGAAATTTTTTGTTTCTCCTTACACTTCATAAAGTTACTTTGAGAGCTAATTCAGTATTTTTTCTCCCTGTGTAAATACAGTCACCACTGTTCCTTATTTTTAAAGGACAATGGCTCTAAGGCACTACCTTTACAATATAAAATTGTTAATCCTCTTCCTGAGAATGTTTGAGTTTACTGCTAGTAGGGAAGATAAATCTCAGGCTTAGTTCACAGAAGAATAAGTAGCCTTGGTTGTGCAGGCTTTAAAAAACACTTTATAAAACCCAAAAATCTTTATGTGCAACAGTTTCACCCCACATTTGCCCAGGAATATAAAGAGAAGACAGCCAGCTGCCGAGGAAGAAAGAAAAGCACTAAAACTCTGAAGCCCTGCTATATTTAATTGCATACTCTGCATTTCAAAAACCTTATTTAGATGGGAAATCTTAAATAAGCTTACATAAATAAAAAGTGGTGATATCCTCTTCACAGAGTTCAGTTATGAAAATGAGCCTAGGCTAGTCCTGCTGTTTTGGTTCAGCTTTTGTAAAATGTTGGTTAAAATGTGATGCTGGAGGTATGCAGTCATCTAGTATCACACTTGCTGACATAGGGATGTGTATTAAGGGAATCAAGAGTGACAAAATTCTTTTCATTAAACACTCATATTTGCCAATAGTTTCAGAAAATTAACAATTTTACCATTTAAAAAGAAGAACTAACTACATATGATGAAACAGTCAATGTTGTCTCTATCCACAACTTGACATAACTGCAGTTATTCAAAGGAAAGCAATTTTGAAATAATAATTAGTACTTTTTCCCCCTTTTTCCATTGTGATCAGTTTCTCTCTTTATAAAGTTTACCTTTGTTTTCAATAAATATTGATGCTACCGAATGATTAAATTAGTCATTAAAATTGGACCCAAGCAAAATTCACCAGAATCTGTATCCTTATTTAAAAGCTAGTCTTTAGAGATGGAAATCCAGTGAATTTATTTTCATTACTGAGGCCAATAGTGGATTTCTCAGAAAACTAATCACTTCATAGCCAACATTTGGCAGCTGAAGGACTGTAAAAAATTCAAGATCTTGACAGAAGGTCAATGGAATACACTGATGTAGACACTTTTAAAGTAATTTCCAGGGTTTACTAAAAATCTCAAGGTATGCCAGGTTATGCAGTAGTTACCCGTTCAGAGTGGTTAACCATAATACCTTGTATTCCTGACATTGAACAAGAAGATATTTGCAGTGATAATGAGCACATAGAAATTAAAAAAAAATAAAATGCTGAAATGTTATCATCATCATCATCTATAGCAAGAGTGCCTATGGTTTGCCATATTTCACTGGTGATCTGCAGTAAGAATTCAGGCCTTCTCTTAGAACATTATAAGTGATATGGAAAAGAGAACGCAACTGCCGAATATCACACGTGGTGAAGAACAGCAAACATTTTAAAAGGTAACAGAGTAACAAAGAAGAATGAAAAAATGCAGAAACAATAAAGATACCAGGCAACAGACAGAAAAAAAAAAGGCAAAAAAAGAGCTGATTGGCACTGATGGTACAGTCCTGAACAAAGGGAGAAATTACTGAAGATATAACATGCTGCTGTTCCACAGCAATAGCCAAATGACAATGTGGTATAACAATCATCAACAAACTAGGACCTTTTCAGGCACTAAATAAAGCAAAAGCTCAGTTTTGGCTACATATTCAAAACCTGAGCAGGAGGACGATCATGGTGCTTCTAGTGACATATTTACCAGCAGCATTTAAGGAACTGGTTTCCATCTCCTACAAGCACCTTCTCCTACAAGTTTCCACTTCTTCTACAAGCATGCCTCAAGCAGTGATCACATACCTAGCTATGATGAGCCAGGGTCAGACAGTATGGGAGTGGCACATCTGAAACCAGGTCCTTGCCTACGGGAGGTCATCCTGATCGGTGCAAAAATGCACCCTGTGAATGGCCCTCCAAATGCCTGGGACAAAAGCTGGACTGTCACAGTATTGCCACGAAAGGAAGAGCCAGAGACACTTGTTACCAGGATCAGAGAGAAGGAAGGAAGGGGGGCAAGACCCGCCTTCTTTATTTTTTATATCCATTTGGAAATCACTATTCATTGGAGGAAATCAGTTCTTCTTCCCTCAATTACAGTGGTCAAAGGAAATGTCCATCAAAGTTCTGTGTCTATGAGAAAGGAATGTGAATGATAAGATACAGTTACAATAACATAGCTATGTTTACAGAATGGACTCTGTGAAACTAGCTACAAAAAGTAAAAACATTCACAACTGCAAGAAGCAAGGCAACACTGGACCTCAACTCTATATCCATATACGGATCCATGTCTATATATGGTGTCTCACACTCTACCACCACGTAAGTAGAAGGGCCCACAGCCTGATCCCAATCTCCTGCTCCACTTCTTACCCTTGACCACCCCACATCTTTAACCAAAGCCAGCATTACATGGGATTTACATTTCTGCAAGAGATCCACGTGGTCTTGGCAGAAACATACCACGAACCCTAAAAGCATTTAAACATTGAAAGACATGGATGTCCTCCACTTGGCCAACACAGAATACTTCTGTAGATGAAGCTTGATACAGGTATTCAGGACCACCCAAGGCTCTTGGTTTGCTAGCACCCAGGAAAGCTAACTTTAACAGAACTGTTCACAGCCAAATCAGTTCAAAATGCAGTGCAGATGAGCTAATGACCCCTGAAATCAACAGAAAGCAGATTTCTGAAGAGAAATCTGCAAAGAAACAACAAGAGTAGAAAAAAAAATACACACAAAAATAAACTTTCTGAATATGAGTAAATAAGGTCTTGCAGTCATGATATCATCTTCTGAAATCTTGTGAGATAATATTCTCTGGGTTTACACAGATTTTTTCACTCAGCTAACAACTGTAAAACAACTTTCACTCTGGGCTAGTGAAAGGAGGTCCATCCAGTGTTTTCTGTCATTATACACTCAGTGACTGTTCTTCAGGAATCACAACAATAATAAACCTGTTTCTACAGAAAAAGGGCTAATTGCCACACACCTCAATGTGTCAGTCATTAATTTCTATGAACATATACCATAAAAACAGCAAATAAGTTGAGAATGTGCAGGAGCTCTCTTCCTAAGTCACTTGAATTTGTAAATTGGCATTTTTTAAGACAAAAAGGAACAACTACTCCAACAACTTTAGATTTTCTTGTTTTTCTGTTTTTTCCTTTCATGTCTTGTCAGTATGAATAATGAAGGGTAAACACCCAGCTGGTTACACATGAGATATCAGTCTGGCTTTCTCCTGGGAATGGAACATGCTACATTCTGTGCAATATAGTGGTGCAAAGGAAGGGAGAAAGAGTAAGAAACCCCAACATAAGGATGATTTTCTTTCACTCGGTCAGCAACACTTTTAGATTTTTTTCTATTATGTAATTATAAACAGCTTCAACTTTAGTTAAAAATGTTCGGAATGGATTTCCTTTCGTTTTAAATACTCCTTGTCCAAAGCCAAGAAAACATAAGAAAATTATATTAACTACTAGTAACAACTGTTCACTCAGTCAAGGTCTGTTTACAATAATACTACCTCTAGCGGCCAGTACTACAAAGCAAACAAACAATAAACTGTCATGCATGGAAAGTAATGTATGAAATAGAGGTCTGCAATGCAATCCATACAACCACTGTGGAATCTGCTCTAATAGTTTGTTACAAAGCTTTAGATGGACCCCAAGCAAACATTTACTGCCCATGTTAAAAAAGGGAGAGGCATTCTCAGGCTTTTACTCTAGGATGCACTATTTCTCCCAGTCTTTCAAAGCTCATTAGCTCTGTCATGGTGGAGGCAAACAGCAACTGTGACATGAGCTGCTAAAAATACTTCTTATTGGCATCTGTTCTGTGGCATTTTGTATTCATTGGAACCTTCAGAGGGTGTGTGAAATTTTCCAGCTGCTTATAATATATAGGACTGAGCCTTAAAACACTCAGTTAGAGACCTTGTATTATAGAGAAGGGAAAGTCTAGAAGAGGTACAAATAAAAAAGGGTATCACTACATGTTAGTATACTGTATGCTGCTTTACACTCCTGCTTGAAGCCTGCCTGAAAATAACGATGTTTTTGCAAACCATGGTGAAAGTCTATCCAAAAACTGACTGATTCTTTTATTTCCTGAAGTTTGCCAGACCTATACTGTGTTTCCACCCTGCAAGTGTCTGCTTGTTTTCTCAGTATAAAGTAGATTGGAAATTACTTCTTATTTTTGCTTGTAACAAAAGTTAAGCATTTTTTTCAGAATTCCATATGTGAAAGCTTCACCTACATTTCTTACTCTCAATAAAGCAATAAAAAGCTGAGAAACAGGAACTAGTAATTTAGGTTTATAAATTTAGTCAATAGTCTGGAGAAAACACAACTAGCAAGACAAAGAGGCAGAAGCCATCAAGCAGGATGTTGAGTCAGTCTGAGAGCCCAGCATGCAGTGGTGGGGAGAAAGGCTGCCCTGTGCCACTGCTCAATTTTGTCACCAACCATATTCAGCATAGTAACTGCTGCAAAAGGAGGCAACACAAGCTGCAAGGCTTATTCAGTGAAAAGGGGCTAATATTGCCTCTGTAGCTAATTTCCCTACATTTAAAAAATATTTTCTACCTTACTGTCTTCTCATGTGGTAGATGTTTAAAACAAAGACACAAAAAAGAAGAGTTATTCAGTGTTTCTTTTTGATTTCTTGCAGAAAAAAAAAAGTGCAAGTTAAAGGAACCAAGAAATTAACTTGCAATAACAATTTCATGAAATGCTGTGGGTCTTGTCATCTATCTGGGCTGATATTTGCCACAGATACAGCAACTGTCTGTGGCAGGTGGTTGGCCAAAAACAATAAAAAGCATGAGGAACACAGAACTGCTTGCACTGAATTAAGGAAGTGTCACATTATCTGGCATTAGTTATATAAAACAATAATAAAGTTGAAGAAGCTTAAATAATCTCAGATGGCAGAAAGGGACACCACAGCCTGTTTTCAGTGAAAGAAGATTCAGTGACTTAGGGGAAAATCCACCCACATTATAACCTCGTTCCAAGTATTTAATGTGCATTCAGAATGACTATACCAGACAGCTGAGATAAGCAGAAAGCTCCCTGCTTAAAAATTATTGCTGAAGACATTGGTTCACTGTCGCTCCACAGTGGAATTGAGTAAGACTTTACTTCCATCAGCAGATCCAGTGAGAAGAGTATTAATCATGTCACTTTATGGAGTACTTTGGCATTACTAACTGATATTTCTTTTCTAAGTTGTAAGACAGGACACAATTTCTTACGAAATGAATAATTGAATAAATTGAATAAATGAATAATGAGGAATTACCACTTAGACAATGGAAGAGGGCAACCTGTAATGTTGGTCCTAACAAGGTGGCACTCAATATTTCCGAATAATTTCCAGCTATACTTCCCATGAAATCCCCTTATGAAATCCTCATTATCAGAGGCATGGGTTGATAAAAATCAACAGACATAGCTATTTATATGAGTATTAGATGTCTCTTTGAGATTGCTTGTATTGCACATGAGATTTTTCTTTTTCAAGGAGATCACGAGTAAGCAAATCAATTGTAATATACTAAATGTAATGAATATAAATGTCTATATTTCTCATAGATCCATATGGAGAAATTCAGTGTATGGATTTCAGTACCTCACAAGAAAATTTGTAGTGCAAAGTAATAGTGTATTTATAAGCCTCTTAGAGTAATGAAGATAAACTTCCTGAGAAAGAAAAAGGTTGCACTGAATCAACAAAATCACCTGGTTTTGTGATCTGTAAAAGCCTATCTGTGACTCTCAGGAACTTGGATAGTATGAAACTTTTTAAGAGTTAATAGCTGTGGCAAGTATAGGGACTTTCAATGGCAATTACACAATGTTCAGAACTCAAGCAGCCTGACTTCATCATGGACCCTTCTACAAAGGGAGTTACACCACAGAAAACGGTATCTGGTTTTCCTTTTTCGAAATATGCAATATTAGATGGCATCAATTGAAATTTGATTCCAACAAAGTGAAATCAAAGGAGCAGATGCAGCAAGCAAATGGAGTAGGAAAAGAGAATTTGGCACCACAGCTTTTATCCTTAGCCTACCTCTGGCCCTAAGAGCTATGAAGAACATTGCCTGTGA
Organism: Climacteris rufus; assembly: GCA_013398175.1. NCBI lineage: Eukaryota > Metazoa > Chordata > Aves > Passeriformes > Climacteridae > Climacteris > Climacteris rufus. The sequence continues at coordinate 748,037 of VZRZ01005515.1, read as the reverse complement.
ACTTTGAGGAGTGCAGCCTGGCATTTATGTCTGCTTTCCCAGGACCAACTGTCCCCTTGGTGACAACACGGCCAAGTTAAAAGTGTTCTGCAGGTTGCCAGTCCTGCAACCCGAACCCCTTCCCATTGCTATTGCCAGGATGCAATCTTGCTGCTCAGAGGAGAGGGCTCATGCTGCACTACGGAGCAGTGGCACTTTGGATATCCACTGGACAGCTGTACAACACTCGATCCTGGCAGTACCCACTCGTGTGGCCAAAAGGAGTGAGAGCTTGTAGCTTGGGATAAAGATGCTGAGCGTGCCTGGGCAGTGACCCTCAAAGGAGTTTCAGACACCAGCCCAGCTCTCTACGTGAAGTCATCCTCATAGACAGGGAACATGGGTGGGAAGTAGATCTGACTGTGGAAACGGGATAGGCCAGAGTTTTACATACAGTGTCAGTGAGACCCAGGAGTACCAGGATGGTAACATGTTATGTCAGTGCCAGGCTGCAGCCAGCAGTATGATTTACAAATACAATGGGGCTCTCGACTGGTATCAAGCATTTAGAGAGTAAATGCTTTACATTTACTTACATTTTTTAACATTTTATTTTTATAAAACAAAATCCTAAAAATACCATACATGAGATTCTAAATTAACAGGTAGAAGACAAGGAATAGAGGAAGTAGCAGTGAAACTGAGGCTATGTTGGGAATTTGGAAGAGGGTGTGCTGAGGAGAAGACTTAATGAAGCACAGAGGAAGCATAATGATAATAAAATGGCCCAGGACAACAGCAGTGAGAGATAAGAGAAAGCTGGAGGACAACAGGTGAGAATTTGGTAATCTGTGAAACAGGTGCAGAGATGACATTCTACAGACTACAGGAGAAGTGATGGGAAATTCACACTCAATGTAATGCTGCATTGACAGGATGGGAGAATTACCTGTGTAAATAACAGTTTTTAATTCGCATGCTATTTATCTTGTGGCCCTAGCACAATCCCTCATCAAATTATCTAATGAATTACAAGGTACAAAACTTCAGTGACTGCAAATACCCTCTCACCATTTCCAGAGCAAAGCTGGACCCTATTATTGGTGCCATCTTAAAAGGTAATTTAGCTTCCAGAATTTGTCACATATGTGTAACACAGATTATTTCCTCATTGTTCAGGAACAGACCAAGAATAAATTACCACAATCAAGCAGTGAACTAAAAAAAAAAACACAACCAAACCCAAACTTGTACCAACTTTCTCTTCCATTTACAACAATACAGATCCCTATACTTTGATGTTGTTATATTAATGCAATGAACATAATATTTACTTATTCAGCAAGGGTTATTTTGCATAGTTCACCGCAAACCAGTCTAAAAAGACCAAATCAACAGAAATAAGATTAACCTTTACGCATGTGAACAGGACAGACAGAACTTGTTTCTCTTTCCATCTCAAAGGTTTTTCAATAAATCCCATCTTTTTGCCAGTTTCGTAATTCAAATTATGTTTTATCTCCATGTTCTGATCATATAAAATGAGGTTTTGAGCTCCACACGTTATGACTGTAAATACAAAAGAGATAAAAACAAACACAGGGAACATTTAATTCTTTATCTCCCACTTCAAAGCACTCAGCTGGGAGAATACCAATAAAAACTGCAGAACAGGAGAGCACTCTGTGTTGCAAGGCTCTTCTCTGTCCCTCAGATGCCATACCTGTCACACTTTGGACACGAAAGAAAGACGCAGACACGCGTTGAAGACAGAGAGCCAAAACTGCCAGCCAAAACCTGAGCAGGACTCTGCCTCCCAGACCGCACACCTTATTTTATATCCCCCTAGAAACCACAGGGATTGGAGGGAGAAATTGTCACCTTTCCATCACACTGGTCAAAGGAAACATCCATCAAATTTCTCTGCCCAGGAGAAAGGAATGCAAACAATAGAACACAGTTAGAAAAACATGGCTATGTTTACAGAGAATACGTGAGAAACTGTTACAGAAGAATGAAAACATCAAAGAACTGCAAAACTCAGGGCAACAATACCCATGAAGGACAGCTTGTTTTTGATGCAGTGAGATCTCTTCATGCAGACCATTCATTAGCATATTTCAGTTTTTTTTTAAAAATCACAAAATTCTAAATGAAAATAACCTGCCATTGATTTCCTATTGTGAGAGGAAATACATTTTGCTATCCAGGACTGGGCATCTCGGAGTGTCAGGAACATAGAGCTACTCTCCTTTTTTTAAAAAAAACAAGGCACTTATGAATTGCTCTTTAAGTGAACATAGTCAGTGGGAATTTGATAGCATTTTGCCAGAAGAATGTTTTGCCTGTGGGCTAGAACTGCTATGGGCAGCACAGTGTCACTTCAATGAACTCCAGCATAACAGGGCATGTGTGAATGATTTCTTTATGCAAGACTCTCACAGCCAATGTGCTTCTGAACGAAACACTGTTTTGAGAAATTCTAGTCTTACTCTTTTCCTCACTCCCTCCGTCTATAAAAATAAAAAGTTAGCTTAAAAATGTACTAGAGAAATAAAACTGCATCCAAATAAAATTTATTCACTCCCCAGCAACTGTGCTTCTATTTCTAGTTTACTGGCAGAAGATGAATTTGCGACTTAAGGGCAGAATTTTATAAGTGGTAATATAGCAAAAAAGGTACCTTTATACAGTAGGGATTTCTCTGCTTTGGAATGAGAACTTTTCAGACTTCTCTGAACGTCATTCATGTTTACTTCACAGTTAGGGATTATTATATTTCTAAAATACTGTTGTTAATGAAACAGTGCATTTAAAATAGTGACAGTACAGACCAGATACTTTTCTCAAAGAAATACCTTTTTAAATTTTACCTGCTCTGAGTGTTAGTTTAGAATATCTGATAGGCATAAAACTATAATTTAAATTTCTCAGTAGAGGTGCAAAAGATTCTTCATTATCAAATCTCAATTACATCAGCATGAATAGTCTCTTTTTCGTTTTGGGGTTGGTTTTATTTATTTTTTTTGTTTTGGTTTGTTTGTTGTTTTTTGTTGTTGTTGTTGCTGTTTTTTAAATTACTCTCTGTTTTTTTAATTGCTTAAACAGAGCTAATAAGGCCTAAACAAGTGCAATAAATATGCATGCTTGTGTGTAAATGTAATAATAATCATTAAGCACCACTTACGAAAACACGGGAGACACTACAGAAATTCAATATATCTCTCAAAAGGGAACAAAAAAGCTTTTCATCTCCAGGTGTAGGGCATTCAGAATAATCTCCTTAAATCAACTTTTAAGGAGAAAGTGCTGTTGTTTATTCTGAAGTCTATCACAATAGAGAGCATCAAAATCAACAAAGCATGAGATAATTTCTTTTCTTTAAACTGAATTTTTGTAAAAGTAAAGAAGGCATTGCTGTTTCTTTAAAGATGAAACACATTTTAGCTGAATTTACATTAGAGTCTATCAACTAATGGTGATATAATGTTCCTGCTGTTCCAAAATACTAACAATCAGATAATATTTAAAAATTTGAATACAAATTAAATTTTTTCACTAAATAGGTCTAAGTAGTTCCCATTCAATGGTGTATGCACTACAGCATTAAAGCATATTGAAAACATTTTTGTATTTCTATTATTGATCAGTGTAGAACTGTGAATTCATTGCAGTGCCATCTGGGAACCAAATCAGAGGAAAACACAGCCATCTGCATGGTCAAATATACATTTTGGTCCAATCATGCTGTAATGTGTGCAAATCCTCTATCAGTTTTGGACATCTCAGAGCTCCTACAGAAGTCATGGGTCTAACAGGGTTTGGCTCTAACAGGATAACCAACCACTGGCACAATGAGTGGGTGCAGAGATAACCTGTCAGAAAAGCCAGTGGGATTTCCCACATGTACAAAATAAATTAGCCAGTTAGTAAAATATTTCAATTAATACTTTGGGGCTTGTTTTTTATGGTCTTGAGAAACATTTTGCCAGATGAGTGATATGTCATGATACACATACACGTACTTCCACCTCAAGAATTACTGCTTGCTTTAGGAAAATCATGCTATGACACAACAGGGATTTTAAAACTATATCATGCTTCATATTTTTTCTAAAGTCATTATGCCACAAAATAAGCAATTTAGTAACAGAGCCTGTCACTTCTTTTAGTCTTTGGATGGTATTTCATGGAAGCAATTCCACTGCTTCCACTAGAGTAGCTGAACTGAAGATAAATAATACAGATTGCTACCCACTGAAGGAACAATAAATCAACTTCCTGTGAAACTTTAGTTAAAATAATGTATTTCTATTCCCTTCAGACAATAATATGCTTTAGATTTATTTATATAAGGAGGATCCTAAAATCTAATGATGCTTTGCCTTCGTTAGTGGCTGTTGCATATAGTAGTTGCTTTCTTTCTCATTTAAACTCCTATATAATTTAGTAATAAAACCACTTATTTTTTGTTACAATCTAGACCTCACAGTGATCACAACTAGGGACTAAAGAGCTACTTATTTTTCAAAAACCAAAATGTGCTTCAACCCCTTTGGAAGTGAAAAAAATCTGTCATGAATTAAGTGCTGAAGCTCTTGCTTGGAAGAGCTGGAATGCTGTATGACATTTTTATCTGGGATGGGGACATTCTGGGTCTGTTACACACAGAAAGCACATGTTCAATACATAATACAACCCTGTTTGCCCAACACCTTGGTCTGAAACCACAGCCACTGAGGCGAGCAGAAGCCACCCTGAAGCTTACTAACTCAGTATATGAAGTTGCTGTGCTGTGTTAAGAATAATTAATTGGCTTCTTGAACAGATTTTGTAATTTATGCAGATATCTACACTAACAAGCATCCGTATCAGCCACAACTCTTTATTTACTACACTGGTGTAATTTCTGTAGACATTTCTGTGAATATGCATGGACTCCCACTTAAGTGTATGAATTGTTAAGTATATGAAAATTTTAAGGACTCAAATGAAATCACCTGGAATAAAAACACTATTTAAAAATTAAAAGTTCAGTCTAAGGATATACAATAACATACGCAAAGAAAATACTGGACTTTAAAAAAAATCTCATTTAGAAAATAGTATCATAATTCTGCTGTTGTAGATGCTCTTCTGTCATTAATATCAAGTCAGTGTATACAGTTTAATTTACTTTTGATTAGATATGCATTGTATGAGTCAGTGCAGGTCTTAAAAATCTATCATAAAATACTGCAGTCAGGAGAACAATAGTTAATATAAAGCAGTTGACTCCTGCTGATTGAGTTTGATTAGTGCGGATGGCAGTCACACATGCACAGGAAGAAAATAAAACCCTGCAAAAGAACTCAGGGCTCTCTATGTCAGGTACTGGCATAGAAGTCCTGGTGATGTTTTTACCTCCAACAGATTTCCAGAAAGGAACAAAACAAAGACAAATCCATAACGACGACATTTCTTGTTTCGCCTCCACATGTTTCAAGAAAATTTGCCTTCGTTCTCCTGGCTAACTTGGCTGCAGTAGAGTGACTGGCATAATCAGAAAATGGTTTTAGAGATATTAAACAAGTGTAGCTCTACTTGCCTGCTTTTTTGTCAAAGATCTTCAATACAGTTACAATGCTCTTCCTTGTTAAAGGAGTACATGGTATAGTTGGAAACCTCCAGGTGTCAGTGAGGAACAGGGCAGGGCTCACCACAAAGGTCCCTGCCAGCAACAGGCAGTGTTTCGCTTTCCCAAGGATCACCCTCACCAGTGGGATGAACTCAGACACATCTAAACACCATTAGACACCCAGGCTGGACAGTCAGGGCCAACTCTGCTGCTTTGCACTGCCAGCTCCTGCAACTAAGAGTTTGTATTCAGCGGGGTTATTAGTTTCCATTTTAGATGCTGTTTGTTTGAAAATTCTTTCTCCCCAAGAAACATATGCTGCCAGAACAGCCTTCTAGCTTTGTGCTCCACTTTTCTTTCTGTACTTTCTAAGGAATGACATAATTAAGTCATATTCAGGTACATTAAGAAAAGCGTGCAATTTGTTTGCATGCTACTGTTGAAATAGGGGTAAATGAATGCAGATGATAAAAATAATTTTCACCTAATCACATCAGCAATAACCTATAAGTGAGGCACAGGAGATTGGCAGCAAATCTTTGTGGTCATTGTGCTGGCCAACACTGTAGGAACAAACAACAGCATGATTCTGCTAGTGCTGTTTCAGTTTCACAAGATGACGTGTGACCTACAGCTACTGACAGACTTGAAGCACTCTAAACCTGTGTGTCCATTATTTTCATACCAGGTGTGACATTAACTTAATCACTGAAACATATTTACTGGTAGGCACCTAAAAAGCACAGAAAACATGGACAGAAAAAAAATTGGGCCAAATGTATAGGAACTCAGCTCAATTGCCTAAACATTGACAGCCATCTCCACTGGAGATATACTGAGACATCTGCACAGCACTGGCAGATGACAGACAATCGGTAGGAGAACTGCATTTTCCAGAGGCCACAGCTGTTGGTCTGGAGGAGACCTGGAGAATCTCAGACAGCACCAGATGCCTGTGGCTAGGCATTAAAATGAACCCTAAAATATACTATAGAAAAGTTTATAGACATGTGCCTCCATTTAACAATATTTCCACACTTGATTTAACTGTTGGTATTCTCTATAATAAGTTCAAAGAATGAGACTGGACACCAGTCTTAAATGGGACCTTTGTAAGTACAAACTAACTTTTGATTGAAATAATTGGTTTAAGTATTCACAATAAATTGTCAGTTGTTCGAGCACAACTTGTAAAGAAAGATTGCACTTTGGCCGTTTTTCAGGAAACTGCCAAAATATTGAAGTACCATGTCCATAGCAGTGTGCTGCTCCTTACCTGAGCCCCATGAATAGTTTGATGACACAAAAGCTTTATCTGTCAATGTTTTCTAATTTAGCTATATATTTTCATTCTGTTTCTTCTGAATAATGAGCAAAATTTCTTGATCTTATTCTGTTTGGAGTCCTTGAAATCCTGATTTTGAAAGTCTGCAATGGTCATAGAGATCACAGTAATATATACTATTTTCTTTCCACTCAAAAAGGAAAACCAAATGGATATCAAAGGGTGGCAACAAGAATCAGAGTTTATTCTGAAACTGTTATAGAAATACAAGATACTAAGGATTAAAAAGAATAGATTTTTAAAGAGTTTATGGCTTTTTACATCAGGTGTACTTTTACTTAAATTAAACTTCAGAGAGTTCTTTTTCTTTCTCCAGTCTTTCCACACTGGTGCCATCTCTATCCAAATGTAAACATGTTTCTCTTTGTAAATGAAGGCATTAATGGTGGAAAGCCTAGAGATTTTCTAATTATACTGCAATTAGCACTTAAAAATGATGTGGGACATTTCCTCATGGCAGTCCATTGGGACACAGAGAGATGGGCTTGATTTTCCCCAAAGGAAAAAACATTTAAAGATTATAACAGAGTCTCTAATATTGGTCAAATAAGCCCAGAACATGGTGCAGATGAAAAGTTTTAAATTTAATTCTATTTCAATCGCAGTGACAGTATCTTGAAAGTGTTCAGATAGGGCTCTAATCAAACAGAGAATATCCCAGCAAAGGAATGGGGTCCTGTCTTCCTTCTTTTTCTCAGGAATAGCAGTTCTGCTAAAATCTTACTCTATTCCTCTAGTCATTGCACTGGGGACATGGATCTAAAGCTTTCTCTTGTCATCCATGTTTAATGATGGAGGAGATCTCTGTCCTTTAATAATTTTTTTTTTTCATAAACTCACTGTTCAGGGCAGAACTTGGCCCCATGTGGCATGACTGTGGTTAGTCAGAAGTTGATCACCACATTCCCCCTAGGAAATGTTTTGCTCATTTAGTGTGACTTCTATATCTGCCATTTCCATTCTCCTTTGTAAGCCAGATTCCCCAATGACACAATGGACCATGTTTTTGAAAACTTAGAACAGGTTAAAGGACCATGTCTTGACTAGAGAATGAGACCACAAATAAACTGCTCTGTAAATTCCAGGAGACGATATGGTGGAGCACCCAAGTGGAAACATTACAGCTTTCCTTGAGAAGGTTTCAGAAACTTTGGTTTTTAATGGAAACCCAAAACTTTTCACAGAAGCTTAGCATTTCTTGAAAACAAAACCAAAACCAAAACCAAGCTACCAACTCCAAAACTTTTTTTCTGACAAAAAAAAAAAAGAAAGAGCAGAAAGGGTAGTATTAATTTCAAATTGTTTTCTTCTATCCTAGGGTTAGTTACACTGTCTAATGCTAGAAATACCAGGACACACATATCTCCTAGTGTTGATTCCTCCAAAAATGTATGTTAAAATACTTCTGATATGAAGAAGTGAGTTGTAGCTGGATTATATGGAGATAAGGTTTCCCCTCACCACCCTTTGTCCCTCCCTCCATGCTCAGCAGGTATTGCAGTGGTTTCTGCTACCAGGCTATGACTCTGACTGAGGAAATGAAAAGTCTGGATGAAAAGTGTCTCAGGGGTTCTTGTGATGAAGATTTATCAATTCGCCTACTGTTTTCAGCCAAAGAGGGCAGAACATTTCTGTAACATTAAATCAGTCTGTGGGTTACCAGATGAACCGGATGAACTTTTGTCACAGACACAATGAGGGAGCTCAACTCAGAGCTGAAGTTAAGCAGAATTCACTTTATCTGGAATGTTAAAAGACTCAGACCTGTAAGCAAATTTTCATCTTTCTGTCTTGTGTTTTCTTCTGAAGCTGAATAGAGATCTTTAAGATTTTTAAAACAGTACAATGACCTGACAACTCTTTGTTAATTTCTGACTACTATATATTCCAATACAGTGTCACAGCCCTAAAAAGAAAAAAATTAAATTAAAAAATCACTAAGCTAGATATATCCTCGAGTTTCCTCTTTTTTAAAAATAATGCTGGTGTTTTAATTGGAACATTTCAGACATACCTCCTCAGCTGGTACATTAACTCAAGCTCAGTATGATTTCAACTGTCCCATGCTTTTTCTGCCCCAACTGCTTTTTCTGTGGTGAAAAGATGTGCTAAAGGCCTCTCAGAAGAATTGCTGCAATTACTTCCTCAGATCTTTGGACGCATTCCCATTTCAATCAAATTAGCAGCTGCTCCTCTTCATTCTTCTACCTCTACAAGAGTTGTTAAATTGTCTTGCTTCCAGATCCTTATGCCAGTAAAAATGGAGAAAGGCAGAAAGGGAAGAGACAAACAAACAGGAAAAAATGAAGGGATCTCCTTTTACAGTACAGTCTGAGTATGTAAAAAGACAAGGAGAAAACATTTAACTGGCAGTACAGACATAGTCACTGGTTTTGTACGGTTTTAAGGGATGACAACTACTCTTGCCTATGATACCTCTTGTACTCTGGTTCTCAAGCACTACTGACACAGATTAGCGATGAGATCACAAGTCTGAGCAAATATTGGCTCTCATTCTCTTAGGCACATATTGCAGGCTTGTGCTGACTGCAGGCTGACTGGAGCTTATGATGAGACTATTTCATATAAAGTTAACAAGGTTTACTTCTGGTTCATCCTCTGACTTAAAATTTCTAACTTACTCCTTGGCACCTGATCCCATAAAGTACAGATTTGTCAGACTATATTCTTCAAGGCACCTGTTATTTCCTAGAAGAGTTGATGACTAAAAACATTTGCTATATTATCAGTGCAATGTTGACAATTCTGAGGCTAATTTTGCTTAATTGGCACATGTTCTTTAAGAAAACCACAACTCGCAGGGCCAAATTATCTGCTACTGAATGCTAATGGCTCATTTGCAGCTAAGGCATGAGAAAATGCAAGCCTGTATTGCCTCTTAAAGTTATTGCTCGAAAGAGATTAGGTGCCCGAGGCACTGGAATGCAGGAAAATTGTCTTTTAATTACTGATTGCAACAACTATTCCTGATTGTGACTAAGGATATCAAACATTTTCCATAAGAACATGTCTTGTTTTAATTTTGACAGGACCACAAGAAGATATTTCTGTTTTAATTAGAACTGCATAAGACTTTAGCCATGTAAACTGAAACCACATAGCCTAGGAAAAATAACATTACTCATGTAAAAAATTCTGAAGATCCCAGAGGAGAAAGACTGAATGCTCTTAACATCCTAAAGGCCAATAACATAAATTACAGCACTTCCTGAAGAAGGCAGTAACACATGAAAGAAAAAAGGCATCGATAAAGGGGCAAATTTTGTATTGTTATAATATAGACAATCTCTCCAGCACTTATCCAACTCACCTGAATAAAACCAATCAAATTCAAAGTGTTTAAATTAAGGTACTTTGGGTTCACAGCCGGTCTATTGCATTTTTTGAAGTAATGTCTCCTTCACAGACTTAACTTGCATGTCTTGGTCAGCATGTAAATCTATACCTTAAACTGGACTGTGAACAAATGTGGATAACAGGTATGGCTTGCTGCCAACATTTGTATTAATCTCCTTAGCAGTAGGATATTCTGAGAAACATCTGAAATTTTCAAGCTGTTGAAAGAGAATATGACAAGAGATGAGCATGTGTGGGAGAAAAAGAAAAATAGGTTCTTGAACCCATAATTGTGACTCCCACACTGTTTGTTGCAACTCTCTGTGGTGATAGCATTTATAATACCTCATCCCTTCAAGGCCAACACCTCTTCAGTGTGGTTAAGTATTAAGCTTATTTTTTATTGCCACAAAACATTACACACTTTAGAGAATCTGGCCATGTTCATAGATTCAGAAAGCAAGCAGCATATTCAGGGGGCAAAGTGGTGGCAAAATCAATATAATGTTCATTTATGCTAACACAGTGCCCTACAGTCCTACAATAAAGTGTGTGCCCATTTGCAGTTGTGCTAGTATTGACAGCCTGATTGTCAGTGCACTCACAGAAAAATCAAACATGCCTGCAAAATGGCACAATTCATGTTGCTCACTAACAGAACACAACAGAAATTTGTACTTATTTATTAAAGCTTAGCTGTAGCAGACTTTGAGGATATTTCTTATAGCTTTCACCCAGGTGATGAACCAAAAGTATCACCTGGTAGCTGCTGATCTCCCACTGACTTCTATGAAAGTATCTCTGGAATGAGTCAAGTTCCCTACAATGCGTGATGAGACCCACACTCCAATTTGGATCCACCAAATTAAAAATACAGACAAAATGTACATAACCACTCAATAACCTTTCAGTAACAAACAAAAAATTTTATTATTTTATTATTATAAAGTATTATATAAATATTATTATTATTATTAAATTATTTTACACATTAGTATGTGTAAAATAACTACCAACTGGGAAACTAGCAATGCAAGAATAGTAGTTTAAGATATCCAACAAACACAATCTCTAAAAATACTACAATACTTGACAAAATGGAGGCGATTACCCAGCTACAGCACATATTTCGACTAATTTAGTATTCGTAGCTTAAGCTATTTTCCCTGTCCCAAGGAATGAAAATTTTATTAGTGTCAATACTGTATCTGACTTGGGAGAGAGCCACGTATTATTGCATGCTACATACATTCCTTCACTTTAATTTTAAACTACCCTTCAGTGGTGCTTTGGGCTAAATTCATATCTTTAATAACTAACTTAATACACAGATATTCTATTATCCCTTCAGGAAAACAAATCAACTCCTTTCTGGAGAAATAAATCTGACATGATATTAAAAAAATGAAATAAATCCTGTCAAAGATGTGAATAAAAATGGGATGAGTGCAGGACAGAGTATGGTTTAAATCAGAATTTCATTAATTTATCTTGCCCCTTCACTGCTCAGCAACAGACCATGCCATTCACAGAACTATTATTTTATAACTGCTCCCACACATGTGCAATGAGGTTCTCTCATGTGCAGAACACAAAGAAAAGAGCTGTTTCTTTCTCACACACATTGTTGCACCTTTCCTCAGCTTCGTTACCAGACACACCTGCTGAACCACAGCTGTGTTGACATGCACAACAGGCAAACACTGTGCTGCAGTAACAAATAAGCTGGCAATGAGAACAACACGGAAATTTGAGGGTTTAAGCCCAAATCAAGCTTGGTCCTGGAGACTGAATGCCAGGTCTTAGTGGCTGGAGTACACTAGATGAAACACCTGGGACACATCTTTCCAGTTTCACTCCAGAGAAAACCATTTAAGGTGCTGCAGTACTGTTCATGGTACAAACCAAACAACAGCCAGTGGGGGAAATGGGGACATTAGCTTCAAAACAGCTGAACTAAAATGTTAACAGAGATACACTATGTGAAACTGTGCTTTGGTTTGAGGAAACAGAAGGGCTGCAGCAAAAGCAGATGAGAAGGGTTGGCTCAAATGAGAACAGGCTATCCAGCAGAGATAGACCAAGAGGGAGGTCTAGCTCAGGAGCATGCAGCAGAATAGTTTCTATGGCATGGGAAAATGGGCAGGCAGACATCAGAAAGTGTTTCTATGGTTCTGTACAGCTCACAGTTTCTTTCCTGACCCCTGTGTGAAGACTAGCAGAAGCATCCTCCCTGCTGAAGGGAACAGCCCTCCTGAAAGAAGGACATTAAGCAAAATGAAACCCCTAACCCTTACCTCTACAGGCAGGGAAACCAGTAGTGAGAAAGAAGAAATCTGATTTTCATCTGCCTATACTCACACTTGAATGTCATAAAACCTTTTGACCACCTCTGTAGCCCAGAAGAGGTCAGCAATGATTCAGTCTCCCCTGGTTCCCAAATCAAAGCTTCCCTCAGGAAGCCTGAGAGAATACATTCTCCTTGGTGCAGTGTGAATCTAACACACACTACAGTGGTATTCCCTATCCTCACTACATTGGTCTGTAAGAGATAACCAAAACTAAACAGATCTTAAACAGAAGGGGGACACAGCTGGTGTCTTACCCCTGTAATTGCAAAGTACCTATTTTTATCCATTTTCTGTTGTCCACTAATCAAACTTCTATGGAAACCAATTACTGAACCTAGAGCGATTTTCCTGTGTCCACAGAATGCACTGAAATATTAGTATGCAATGGATGTAAACATACAGATATAGGGACCATTTGCCCTCTTCCATAGCAGAGATTGTGTGCCCAGAGTTAAACACTTTTGGGGATACTGTACTTACTAGGAACACTTCTGAGAAGCACGACTTTTGGAAGCCTGGCACCGAATTCATAACTTGAGCTACTGACTAATATTGCATCTATCTGCTGTCTTTAATTTTACTCATTTTACTCTCATTTACTTTACTTCCTTAAATTTTAAATGAAGGTATTTATATTAAAAGTTTAATAAACTAGTAAATATAGTAAATATAAATAAGGCTTTAGTAAATGTAAACTAGGCTTTAGTCACCTACATGACATAAAAGAGAGAGATATCTTCTAATACTGAGTTTTGGACTGAAACCTTTGGTGAGGGGTGGAACTTTCACAGCAGATGCTGACAGTAAGACATGGAGCTGAAAACCTGCCCCCCTGTTCTTCCCCCTTCCTGTCAGAGCAGCAGCAACCCTGTGTTTAAGCTGCACTCACACTGGTGGCATTCACTCCTGTGCAAATTAACCCTAAAATGTATCCACCATTGTCACCAACAGTTCCTAGTAAACAACTACACTTATGTTGTACATAGACATTAAAAATCACCAGAAAAAGGAGCAGTATACTCACTAAGGTATTGGGCTCAGGATTTTTGCTCCATGTGACACAGCTGGTGAAGGAGTACGTTAAGACACTGTAACTGAAATGTGTAATTTGGAAAGTGTTTTCTGACAGAAGTTGAAAACACAAGAAAGAGATGAGTGAGAAAATCTGTTCTGAACTGAGCAGAGACTTGAAAGGGGTGAGAACATGGAGCAGGGATGTGGAATTTGTTTAGGCTAAAGATTTAAAACTTCTGGAATTCATATCCTGCATGATGAGAGGGATCATGTGATACAACTGCAGAAATATTTGATCAGGTTCAAACAAAACTGGGATGACAAAGAGCATTTACAAGAGATGACATAAGGAGCTCAGTATTGAACAATCCAAAATAAGTGAAAAGCTCATTTGACATGCTTTCCAATTTTCTTTTTTTTTAAGAACAGAAGGTAAAAGATAACATGACTAGTAGTAAATTATAAATATATCCAGAAACTGTGACATCTGAACTGGAAGGCATTGCAAAGCTTGACACCCTCATTGTGGTACAGCAATGATCTTTTGGCAACCTTTATAAAAAAGCCGAGAGAAGTGGTACCTGAATAGAATATATGGTTGCACATAGGCATTTAATAATACCAGTCATGTCAAGAGAATAAAGTTCTCTGTCTCTTGGGAAAAGGAGGGGGGGAGTGTCAGTGGAAGCAAAGGATTTCAGTATTTTGCAGGTATCCAGAACATATCTGGGAGGAACATATATGAAGAAAAAGGAGATGGGAAATTTATGAAAGCCGTCTGAAATTAGACAGATGAAAACAGACTAAATCCAGAGGTTTCTTTTAGAGTTTTGAAAGTAGCAATTTCCCAAAAAGAGGACACATGGTAGTAGCAATTCAGAAATATCCAGCCACTGAGCAGGAGCTAGCTACAACTTTTAGAAGTCTACATCCTATTAATAATTTGGCTTTAAGCAGAGGCTATTCAACTGAAATAGAAGAGGAGAAAAAAGAGGCATATGGGTGGATCAAGAATGGCTAAAAACCATCAGTGTCAGGTTGCTGTGGAAAAAATGTTAAATATGACCTTGAGTTTTAATAGATGAAATATTTCCAGTATAGACAGGGCATTATTAGCAGCACTGTCTGGAAACTACATCCTGTATACCATGTACAGCTTTGGCCACTGTTCAAGAAAGAGAAATTACTCTGAAGCAAGAAAACCCAACTGAATGAGCAAGTTGTGCAAGTGGATTCAACATAAGATGAAACTGAAAGAGCTTGGCTTGTTTGGTCCATCAAAGCAACAGCTGCAAGATTTTCAGGTTTGTTTTTTCTCTAAACATGAGTGAGATTATCATGCAGAAGGGATATTCAACCAGTATTCAATGCTATCATGTTGTACAAACGGTGTGATCATAAACCTATGAAAATTAAGGCTGGAAACGAGATTTCTAATCAAAGCTGAAAACACACAGTGGGACTAAGAAGTGAAAAAAACCTAAGCAATTTTCAAGATGGAAAATCTTTCAAGATGGAAGATTTCAAGAAAGCTTCCAATGATCATATGTCAGGAGCTGGTGACAAGGCTCAACAACCCAGGAGTATGCAAATAATGTGCTTACACTGACAGCCAAACCAAAGCAAGGTGAGGAAAAAGCAGCTCTATGTGACTCCAAATGCAAATTCCAATAGACAATGAAATGAAATGAAATGAAATGAAATGAAATGAAATGAAATGAAATGAGGAAAACACCAACATTTTTTATCCTACTTTCAGTCAATAAGATGATTCATTTTATTCTTGGGTTACTTAATTTTCAAGTTTTGAAAATTTTGTTTGGTTTCAAAACATTCTTTCAATATGAAAAGCTGAAACATTTATTTAACCACTGAAATAGCAAGATTCATCTTTTCTAAGGTGTCTACTCTTTTCCAAGATAGTTCAGCTGAATCTGAGTATTCAACACAAATTCATAAATTGTTTCCATGAGGGCACAATCACTACAACAAAAGAAGTTAAAGATAAGTTACACAAATCACTCTTCAAGGACAAGAAGTAAGAATATAGTTGCGGTCAGAAGTTTGGACTATTTTTTGAGGATTGAAATATCCCAAAAGGTGCCTCATTTTAATTCTCACATCAGATTTTTATTTTTGTCATGACAATGATAGTGAATTGAAGAGTAACTTAACATTAAATAGGGGCTTTTAATATTAAACAAAAACTGTCTGTGATAGACAAAAGAATTAGTTCTTAATGGTTCTTCATGTCTAATTACCAGCTGTTGAGGGGTATATTTGATTCATCTGGCTGCACAATAGCCATCTATTTTATAGGTTCATAAGGAACACTCACATCATGTAAAAATGCTTTTTCTGGTTAATTTACCAGTATAACTTAACTCATCTTCTAAAACTGATACTATACAGAACCAAACGCTAATAATCCTCCTTCTACGCCCACAGAAGTATCTGATGGATTAGGAGCACGTGTGTGACAAGCACATGTGTGGATTCTCAAAACTTCAGTATAGTAGGGAATTTAATAAAGCTCTTGAAAATACCACACAGAGAAATCAGGACTATATTTAGAGATGTTCAATACCTTTCTTCCTCCTTTTGAGCAGTGATTACATGAGAACATGGTGAAGAAGAGCACTTGATAAAAGCATTTCAGTAACTTTAGCAAACAAAATGTTTATTGGTAACAGGGGTTGAATGTACCACAATATATTCCCCCCAATTAAATTGTATCACAAAATCCCATTTTTAAACAGACTTTATTTCAAGTAGACTTGGTGTTTGCCAAGAACAAAGTTAGATGCTTACAACTATATCAAGTACTTGACAAATGCCAGTGAAACCAATTAAGCACAGACACAGATTTAATATAATAGCTACAGCTGAATGAC
Organism: Climacteris rufus; assembly: GCA_013398175.1. Classification (NCBI taxonomy): domain Eukaryota; kingdom Metazoa; phylum Chordata; class Aves; order Passeriformes; family Climacteridae; genus Climacteris; species Climacteris rufus. The sequence goes on along the minus strand of VZRZ01005515.1, from coordinate 731,480 downwards.
CTCTTCAATCCTAAGTGTATTTAAAAAAATGTGGGTTTGTTTCTTCTCCCCAGTTGCTTATATTTCAAAATGTGCCTTCTGCATATTTATTCCAGAACTAAAATTTGAGTTTTGGAACAAATTCAACAGAAATAAGAAGTTAAATGAAAAATGCAAGGATTGTTCTAGGAATTGAAGTAAATTTCACTCGGTTTCACTGAACTAAGAATAGTCAGTAATACACAAAATTCTATATCTCTGAAGAGTGAAGGGCCCAAAAATAAAAAAAAATTCAGATATGTTTTTCAATCACTATTCTTGTGGATTATTTGTTTTGATATCCATAGTAAAGTACATGGATTAACAAACAGTCTGTTTCCAAAAGAAAGATATCTCTGTATTCCTAACAAATATAATAATCTGATTTTATATTTATTTATTTGCTGACACTCCTTTCTCTGAATAATAGAGGTGCCAGTTTCTGCTGAGGTGTCCACAAGTACGTAATGCTTGTCCAAAACAGAATAGATATAATTTAGTTTCTGTAATGACTATTTTAGAGTATACTCATAAAACAGAACTTTACATTCACCTCTGTCCAGATTTATATTTTAGGATAAATGTTAGAAAATATTTTCACTGGATATGAATCTGCTAGTACGGAAGAATGGACAAGAATTCAAAAAACCCAGTAACTACAACATGCAGATGTTCTGTTTTAATAGCATTTGACATAAAATGACAATTCCAGAAGACTGAAATAGTAGTTTAAAAGAAAAAAAAAAAAAAAAACAAAACTCCCAAAAAATAAAAAAAACAAAGTCTCTTGCTAGCAATGCTAGAAAACTACATGAAAATTTTGAATAAAAGGATTTCACCTCATAAAGAAGTGGAGGATAAGCAATATAGGAGAAATAAAGTGAAAGAGAGTAGGTTTAGACCAAATGAGAAGAAATTCTCTACTGTGAGGGTGGTGAGACACTGTAATGGGTTACCCAGAGTAGATGTGGATGCCCCATCCCTGGAAGTGTTCAAGGCCAGGCTGGATGGGGCTTTGAGCCCCATCATTGCTAAAGGAGCACATAGTTCTCATTTTGAGATTCACAGAGTGGGTGGAATGAAACAGAGACCCTTATGGAGTTCCATATTATGGGTAACAGCACAGTGGGAACACCTAGAAACTGCATCCACACAAATCAGGAGGAATATTTCTCATTAGAAAGGATGAGGAATCACAGCAAGAAAACAAAAGGTGAAAAACACTCTCCAATTCTTGATAACTTTCAAGCTTCACCACATCTTCCTGTAATGTAAGTTACATTAATGGCAACATTATGGGCTCGCTACAAACTCCAGTGGACAGAATTTGATGCCATTTGATGTAGGACTCTTAGAAACAATTTTTGATGCATTAGGGAAATTCAGTTTTCCTGAAAGGTGTGGAGGTTTAAGGGTTAGTGAAACAAGCTGGAAATTTTCAGTCACTTCCACCTGCTATCACAGTTACTTTGGTTAATGACCGTGATGCTTTCCTCTTGTTCCTTGAAGACAGCAACCCGAGTCCACAGCATTTTTTGTGTTCTTAATTTGGTTTTGACAACATAATATGGACTTTGTGTAAATACACACATTTTCCAGATAATTTTTTAAGGGTCTGGGTCTCAGACATCCTTGTTATCCCTAAACAGTTTCACTACCTCCTAGATCTGAGTGGCTTGTGAGCCACATTTGTCTACTCTGCTGTTGCTGTGCTATGATTAAGTCTGACTCACTCTTCTTCCTCGGGGTCAGCATACAACCAAACCCAGCATACAAGTACAGTTCAGCTGTTTCTGGTTATGCATTAATCAGTATAAAATTCTTTGCCGTGAAGTACTTGAGTTTTCAAAAGCCTTAAAGAGAATGAAGCTGGTCTGAAGGTGATTTTGTTCCTTAGTGCTGGGGAGATTTCTCTGTGTGCCCTAGAGCAGCTGTGAAGGGCCAGCTGAAGTGCTGGGGGTGGGAAAACAAGTTCATTCTGATTTAGGATAAATGGTATTTCTTTTTTGCTTTTTTTTTTAAAGTTAGATGTTACTTTAAGACCTAAGAAAGATTGTATGTAACCTATTAACAATAATTATTTGCTTCATTTTAGCCCCTTCTCTCCTCAACTATTCTCAGACCTTCTAAACCCTATCCTTTTTTGCTATTTCAGCAGCATAGTCAGCTATATACACACAGTCAGCTATATTAATCACTTGTATCTTATTTATATTATTATTTTACAAAAATTATTTATGTTATTCTAAGCTGGCCCAAGGTACAGCATTAAAAGCAAGGGTATGATGCAGGTCAGACACTTTGGCCTCTGGAGTTGCACTAACAGAGTGAACTTCCACTCCCCATGAAGCAGCTCTTGCCTTTTGCTTTATATACATATATACATATATATTATACACATATATACATATCCAGGGCAGAGAGTTTAAATGGACAACCAAATCATTCTCAAAGACATACATTTTCCATACTCTTAGCAGAAGGCCCATCCTCTCAGATGCTTGAATTACGCAACAGAAAATATCCAAGCAAATTTGTGGCCTGAAAATAAGTATCTCTGGGTTGTTTATATTTATTTTTAATAAACCCTGAAAAACTGGGCAAGTCCCAGGGAATTGGGGGTGAGCCAGAGAGGACAGAAAAGCTGACAAAGGTAATTGTAGGCATGAAGGCTCTTAAGCTCATATACCTCTTACTGCAGACCTGAGTGACTGACTGATACAGACTTCAATAAATCTAGTCTGGAAAAAAGGAAATATTATTTCACTGAAATTACATCTGGACAGGTGTACTACATATTACCCTAATAAATTCATGTGCTCAATTGATAGAAGGATCTATATTGATGTATTAGGATTAGGTGTATTAGCCCATATGATGCTCAAGTTAACTCACAACAGTATAACTGCTAAAAAATTGTTGTACAACCACCACAATCGTATTAAGGAATTAACTGTCAGACTTAGTAACAAATTAGGGTTTAATCAGTCTGATCCTGTAGGTACTGGTTGTTGCCCCATGTTGTTAATTTGTTTCATCAAATGATGTACACAAATATATCACCATAAATGGATATGCACCTTATTTCAGAGGTGAGATGTTCAGGTGATCCATTGTTTGGGGTCAACAGTGACAGTTCTTCTGAATCCATTGTTATGTTTTCTGCTGAAAAGACTCAAAACAACTTTTTATTTTTTTATTCATTTATGACAGATGACCTCAGAGAAGGTTAAAATCTCACCAGTAACTCAAAGACTGGAAAAAACAGGTTACATCATCTATCTTCATTTTAAGTTCACACTAAACAGCTTATCAAAAGCAGGTTTAGAGATCTGTAACAGAATGAACCTGTAACCTCTGACACCAGTCAGTTCTTCAGAGACAAGCCTGAAAGCTAAAGAGGATGAAAACTGGAAATGATGTGAAAGTTCTTTTCTCAGGAAGGCTGGAGTAAGATATCACTGAGTAAATGGACAAAGGAAGGTTCTATTTCTGTCATGAATTATGAAGCTTAGTAATGATATGAGGTCATGTGTCTATTGCCTGAATTACGAAAGATGTTAATGACTGTCCAGCTTTAGCATCTTTGAAACTGTGAAATGAATGGAAACTCACTTCCAGCTCTGGGAAAAAAGAAATTACAATGTGTGCTTTTTTGGTGACTCAAACTGCATGAGATTTGCAGACCCTTACAAGACACAGCAATCTGAAAGGTAACAGCTAATTCAACTGGCGTGGCTTTTATCATCCAAACTAGCATCTTATCCAAACACTATTTTAAACCACCTCAGATTATCATATCACCTTTCAATCCTTTTGTACCTTTTTCTACCTTTAGGATCACTCTAAAATATTCAGCACTAAGTCAAGTTAAAATTAATTTAACAATTCAAATATCACATTCAGAACTCTCTGTATTGAGGGAGAAGGCGGTGGTTTCTTTTTCACAGCAATGCTTTTACCCAGGCCCAGAGTGCTTCTGCACCTTATGCAGAAGTTCATTACGCAATATTCTGAAGTTCATTATTTCAAACTATTCATGAACTCATCAATCACTAAATATAAGAAAGACATTATTTATAATCATAAGAATTTATGGTTGGAGGAATTCTTTATTTCCTACAAACAGCCAAGCACTCAAACACTAATCAGTTAGCAGAAATAAAATATCTGGCACATTGCAATGTTTGTATCACACTGATTAAATTCAAACAGTTCTGTAATACATTGATTGAATGGCAGAAAATGCATTTGCAAAAAGTACTGTAACTAATAAATAACTCTCAGGAGCTAAGACTCTGTCTGTACTTATATTTAAAGACTCCAGACAGATGAACTCTAGCCCAGGTTTCCAATTTTCCATCTCAGAAATTTTCATCTTTTCTTTAAAAGAAAAACTGTAAATGAAGTTCAAGTAAAGAAACACCAGAAACTTTTTGCCACCTCCCTGACAGTTGACAGTTACCACATAATCCTGATCATGAACTCAGAAAAAAAGTTCCCCCCTAAGTTTATCCAGCCTCCAAGATAACATCTGTAAATTTTTTAAGGTTATCCCTATCATGTCTAGTCCTATCTAGCCCAAATATCAAAATGTTTGGGTTTTTTTTTTTTACTCAAGTGTTCTAGCAGTCACATACTGCTAGGCACATGTGCTTTGGGCACTCAGCATCTCAAAATCCTAAATATAGAAGCTGTTTGGGACTCTAGAGGTCAGATATTTAACATGAGGATAACAAACTCCTTTACCTTCTGCAGATAAACTGTCGGGGAAAGACATACAAAATGCAAAACAGTGCAAGCAGACAGAAAAAATGGATGCAAATACTATTCAGAGTTCTTCCACCACTTGTACAGACAGCAAAAAAGAACACTTATTCTACTATGTGTTCTCCAGGTATAAATGCACACTCCTCTGCCCTGCCTATGAATAAACGTCCCTGCTAAACAAGCATCAAACTACTCAGGACCAAAAAGCACTGTACCCATCCTGCTGAAATCATTATCAACTTCAGATGGTGAAAGAAATGAAGGATCTGCTTTCTGTTATTGTTGACCAGCTATCAGAACAATACAATGATCGAACATCAGTTACTAAAATTTCTTACCACTTTTCTATATTCACGCGGCAGCAGGAAATGTAATTGATACATATTTAACAGAGTGGTAATTTTCACTAGCTCTCAAGTTCTGCTTTGGCATGATGCTGTTTGGCCCATTGATACTGTAACACTATCAGGAAGTTTTCTGCCCCTGTCAAGAAAATAAAGTTAGGCAGCTCTTGGTTTTAGATTAATATAAATGTAGCTTCAATTAAATGTTGCAGTATAATCTTCCTCAAGGCTCTCTCTTGCTAAATAAGCAGTAGAAACATGATTAAACATCTGTCTAGATAAACAAGCTTCTATCATTTCTATCACTCTTTGCCCCAAGTTTAACATAGAGACCAGTCATCTAAGTCTGTTGTCCAATGCATGCAATATTGAAAAACCAAGATTCAAACTTGATCAAAATTACTCTTTCTCTATTATGGTACATCTTCTTTGAAGTATTTTTTGCAAAAGGCAAAGATTTAATAATTCCCTCAGATAAAGATATACCAGGATAATAGTGTCTTATCACAAACTAATAACTGTGGCAAGTGTACAGTGTATATTTAAATAAGCCTAGTTTGACTTTGTCCATAGCAGAACAAATTTCAGTCCAAATTACTCTAAATTAATCGAAACTAATTTGAGGCACCAGGGTACCCAAGCCAGGGTGCATGGTCTTCCTGCATGTTCCACTACAATTGTTAGAGTCAAAGAGAAACCTCCCAAAGAAATTCAGGTCTGCTAAGTTCTGAATTTTCTGCTGCAGTTTCCTATTTCTCTTGGGAAATTACATACAGAGTATTAGAAGATGGTCAATAATCCTAAATTAGCCTTCTGATTTATGTAAAATTAGGTGGGATCTACCTGATTATCACTGCCATGTAACATAGGTCAGGAACAGTCTGGCTGATTATTTACTAACATATGTGGACAATCGTGTGTGGACAATTTTAATTCTTTTCTTCTTACTTTATGCTGAAAACTCCCAAAGCAAATTTTATGATAGAAAATGTGAGTGTTGACTGAACTCATTCAAAGTCTCAGAGTAATTATTTCAGAGGAGACATTCTAAAGCAACTGAGCTAGTGAAAATATTTCAGCTGAAAGTGGTACTACATATTCTCCTTTTTGCTCCTTTGCAACAGTTTGAAAAGGTTGCCTTCTCTGTCTAGCTAGTTTTCAAGCCAATTTGATGCTGGCAGCCTGAAGTTCAATTTTCCCCCGCACTTCAAATGTTTTAGGGCTCAGTATTCTCCTGCTGAAGAAAGTACCAGAGAAGACAGATGAGAAAAATTATGTATTGTTTGCACTTCAGTCTGATTATTTGTACAGAACATACAAATCTGAAGAACCACGCAAGTACACTTCTCAGTTCTTCCCCCTCTGCTAATTTGGTACTAAATCACTTGGCTGTTCTTGGATTGCTCCCTGATACCACCAATTTAGACTGTGATTTCATTGAAATAATCATTACCAGGGTAATGTTGCCTAAATGAGCGTGCAGCTGGTGAAACACAGCAGCTAGAATGCAAGAAAGTCTGCTTTAGTTCCACCTCTTTGTACATGCCTATATAAAGAATAATGAGTATGTAGAAAAACCTGCAATACAATAGAATCTGAACACTTTACTTACTGTTTTATAATCCTAATGGAGCAACTTCCAGCAAGATGAAAAGAAATCATTCTGCCTTTCAAGATTTTCTTGCTCACACATTCTTGGACCTAACACAGCATTATTCATTTTAGCCTCCAAGCACAATAATCCTTCTCATATTTTTTGCAGATATGTATTGACTTTAAAATATTCTATATTTTATTCTATATTTTTCCAAAATTCACTTCTGAACAGTTCAACACGTTGCCATGTAGCTTTCAAACAGCAGTTGCCATGGATATCCTATAGTCCACATAAATCAAAACTGGAGCTAGGCTTTTCGCAGACCTTGCAAAGGACAGCGAAAGACATTTTTTTCTTCAAATGAGTTCAAATGTTTAAAAAACTGCAATTAGTTGGTACAGGAGGTTTTTAAAGGATGTGTTTTCAAATTTGTTTCTGATATCTTCAGAATATTAATGGCTCCATCCTTTTATGTATATGTAATTAGATAAATAGACTAAGTAATGCTTCAACATAGAGTAGTTCTTGTTGTTATAACAAGCAGTAAAATGGATAGCTTTAGGTATAGCAAAACTACTTAAAAGCTGGTGATACTAAAGGACATTACCAAATCCATGAATCTACGAATTAATAACAGAAAGTGAATTATACATGGCATCAATCAAAATTAATCCTATTTACAATGAGATCTGGCTTCATCAATAGCATAAAGAGTGATTCCTGACAGAACACCCCAAGGATAACCCCCAATCTTTAAGCCATACATCTGATATTTAATTTGCTGGAGCACCAAAATAGCATGTCCACTATTTAATTAGATGTTGTATTTCCCGCTCTCTTCAATCTTTGCTTGTCAAACTGTGAGTACTCCTTTGAGATTTTAACTGGTCTGCTAGGTTTTCCGTATATGAAAAATGAAATCCTTCAGGAAGCTCCAATGTTTAAAGCTAATATGGTGACCTATCTCAGCAGTAAAAGATGAACCACAACATACCTATCAATGGATGTAAGGAACAGAAAAAAAAAAAGCTGGAAATGCTATGCAAGTTACCTCTTTTTAAATCAGAGAAAATCAGAATATAGGAAGCAAGGCACAACAAATACGGCACCAATAACACTATTATATGGCCCATCAAATAACAGTGACAACCATGTTCTTTTTAAAACATGAAATGCTAAATTATCATTCAATGATTCAATTACTAGAGACTAAACAAAGAAATAAATTTTCCTCAGGCTTCATAAATTAGTATGAGTTTTTCACATGTGCCTATCTAAGAAAAATGTCCCCATAAAGTGAATTTATTCAGAATGGGGAAACATTTCATTCACAAATCTTGTGTTGTCATTCATTTAGAAGAATATTTCCTGAGCATATGATTGTCAGATTTGATTATGTAAAGAAGGGAGAAAATTTAAAATATGCACTTTGTAGTATTTCTCAGATATTCCATCTGAGCAATACAGTACCTAAACATCAGTTTATATCAGATGTTTCCTAACACAGGGCAAAATATAGTCTGTTAGAATGGATACATCAGCTTTGTGTCTCTGAATAAAAAAGACAGAGAAGTAAACACTGTAGCATAACAAATGCTACTGGAATGGATTTCACTATTATATATGGGAATATATTAGTAGATAAAAATAGAATTAGCAAGAATACAAAATAAGAACCCAAGTTCTCTTTTCTTCTCCTCCAGTAACACCTAAAAATCATTGGGGAGGTGAAAGAATCCTTAGAGAGATTGTCCAAGAATCACAAAATTGTGTAAAACCCTGATGTAGGATTTAAAATTTATTTGGTTACTTTGTAATATAAATGAAAGCTTTTGCATGGAAAACTTTGTATTTATCAACCTGTGTCCTCTATGAAGAAGCAGGGATTACTTGACAAATCTCAGATATGGGGTTTCCGCATTTCTTTTATGAGTCTATTATTCTATTTTAGTGTTTACTGACTCATTTATTTCTGTTGCAGTTTCCTAACTTTCCCTCTGTCTCCCCTCTGTCTCTCAAATCCAGTATCATCTCTCAATCCAGTATCCAAACAACCATTTAGATTGGCTCCGTACTGAAAGAATTTTTAATATGTAATAGAAGAATTCAGTGTCAGATAAAGAGCATTCTCATACCCGGACATTATAAAACTTCTGAAGGTCTGTAAATGAACAGTTCATAGAAATCTTCTATTGCATAAAAGTGGAGAAAAGGGCTATGTGGATAGAATAAAGACTAACATCTCAAAAAACTTTGAATTCGTACAATTTTCATACAAGCAAAGAGGGAGTAGAATATGTATTATTCTGGTAACTTTGACAATCTCTAAACGTTACTTCTTCTAATAAAGATGCTAAGGTTTCATGAGACCGGTGTCTAGTCTCGTGTCTGGTCTCATGTCTGTCAGCCACAACATGAAGAGGCAGCAGTGGTTATTTATTAATCATGCTAAAAGTACATTAGTAACTATGGCAAAATCATATGGGTTATCATGAACACACAGTGTGAATTGAAAAGAGACGACTGAAAGGGCCGTGACATTTTATGGTGTAATTACAAAAGTAATGATTCTGCTTGACCCCCGGGAGCTTGGGATTCTTTTAGCTGCTTTATCTGAAGAGATTTATCTTTCTTTGGATGCCCTTTGTAATTGACTACATTTCTACTGCTTCTGTAGTTGTCTTCTGAGGAGTCTTTCTATTTGGACATTATTGTTAGCCTTTATCTCAGCAGTGATTAACAGTCAAGCTGACAAGTTTAGAGGTGCCATTATTGTCTGGGTCTTTCGTGATTTCTTCTGTTACAGCTTTTCCTCTCTCATCTTCAAGTGCTTCTCTGCACAACAGAAAGAGCTTATTGGAGACAATTTAATAGGCTGAAATGACCTGGAACATTCTGTCTCCTTCCATTTGAGGAACATTGTTGTCCTATAAGGATTATGTGGGGCAAGTCTGGCTACAAGATATACTAGAACATGGAAGGTCCAACCCTGCTCTTTTACAACTGCATCCAAAGATTAACATCACAGATACATCTAATAGATACATTACTTCAGGAGAGTATGCTTATGTCTAGGTAGTAGTTTTTAATGATGCTGTGGGGAGGAGCTGGTTATAAAGATTAAGAGAAAACAATCCTAATGAAAAATGTACAGAATTTAGAAAACATGAAGAATGCCTAATAGAACAAATAAGCTACCTAAAATATAATGGGTGAGCAGCTAACATAATAATGTTCAAGCTTGCTAGAATGCTTTTTGCTTCATCCACTTCAAAGACAGAGTAAGGAAGTTAAAACATTAATGACATTTCAGTTATAATATTGACTATTTTGAAGAAACTAGGAGGTCAGAAAGTAACAGTGATAAATGGTATGAAAAATAGGAAAATTTGGAAATCAGGAACAAACTGAAAAGTTTAGTGTACCTTGAAAAAGAATTGAGACTAACAACCACATTAGTATTTTCTGTAGAAAATAGATGTCTTGAAGATATAAATTATTTAAGCTAGCGGGACTTTTTATATATGCACATAAATGAAGCAAAACCACTTGAGCTTTAAAACTTGGAGATTTACAGTTAAAATCCTCATGTTGTTTGCAGATATAATCATTCTAGCGGTGATGGACAGGATTGGTAACCTAGGATTTAGACTAATCCATTTCCAGTTCTCTGAAATTTTTATAGTTTTCTAGTTGCAAAGCTGATTTTGAACAAGAAATGAGATACCAGGGATTACACTGGGTAATTGTATGTGCAGCTAAAAAACAAAATGACTGCAGATGTACAGAATTAGAACTGGCCTCAAATTTGCCAGAGTTGATTTCTTCCTGATCTGTATCTTTCATGCCAGTACACAGAGATGACAAGTTTGAGAAGTAAAAAAGAGCAACTATGCAGATGTTAAATGCCATCATATGGTATATGCAAGTTCTCATAATATATAACATTTTGTGGCCGATTAGCTTGATAGCAACAGTAAATGTTTCTGCTTTGGATTTTCTAAAACACAGTTTTGTTTTGTTTTTTTTTTTTACAAGAGACCTTATATTCTCCTCTCCCAAAATGGTTATAAAACCACAGAAGTAGATTTTAAGTACCCATCTAGAAGTAAACATATATGGCATACAGAAAATCCTGACAGTTCCTTGATTTTCTCTTTAAGGGAACCATTCCCTGAGGGCCTGGATCACAAGAAATGAAGCATTCAAAAATAATGTGATGTTGTTTTGGGGTTTTTTTGTCTGACAGCTAAGTTTTTGTTCTTCTTCTTTGTATATGAAAGATGGCTTTCCTGCACATAGACCCTAGTCTAGAGCTTCTAAAGACATAAGGATGGTACCAATTTACTACAACGTCATAGTTACTTCCACTTCTTTCCTTCACAGGTAGCTTTCATGCACCTTTTTAGTCCAACAGCAAAAGCAGTTAAATGGGGCAAACTCTGAAAGGAAGAAGTCTATTTTTGCAGCATTACCTTCATCTTCTCTGAGAGCTATCATTATCATTTTCAGTCTCTGAAAAAAGGCAAACCCTTGTTATAATTACTTGCTAATTCCTCACTGGCAACTAAAACAGTTGCATCTGTAATGTGCTGAATTTACCATTCTAAATTAAAACCTGTAACATAAAGTAGAAGAGTTTTACTTATGTAGCTGCTTTCCTCAGATATCTGTCCACTTTGCAAAAGGTTGTGAAAATTGGAAAGAACAAAATAAAACAGAGGCAATAAAAAATAGGAAAGACCATATGTGTATTGTAATTCTATGCTGATTTCAAAATAAATACAAATACTGTAAAACCTTATAGATTGTGCTTGTCGACTGCTGAGACAATGTACTTATTTTGTGAGAAAATAAACAAAAGAAAAACTTGGGAACAAACCTCCAGAAAATCATGTTAATATGAACTGAGTGGGTATTATCAGGTCTGAGAAATTAAGTCCCCCAGTGACACACAGATCATATACCACACAGGCATTGTTAGGCTGTGTCTGAAACCAGACAGACCTGGAAGGATATCATGCTTACAAGAATTTAAGATGTGGTTTTGGCCTTCCTTTCCAGCCACAATAAGCAGCATATTCAAAAGAGGGACCTGTCTGCTGACATTCAAATAAAAAAGGACAATTCATTTCATGCCAGGTGTAACACACAATGAGACAGGGAGGGAATATAACCCAACAACCTGGACGTTAACATACACCCAGAGAAAGTCAAACACTCTTTGACATATCACAAGATGAACAGCTGAATTGATCTGCCAAATCTTCATTAGTCGGGGAGGTAACATCTGTTTGAAATATGTACTAACTTTTGCGTCAGAAAAAAAAGAAATTGCAGCAAAGGAGAAGATGTGTGAAGGAATACTACCATTTTCCAAAGGGACAAGTCACGCTGTAGCCCTGTTTTCTAGTATTTTCCATTTTCCAGTCTTAGCTCCTGCTGCAAAGCTGCAGAAATACATGGGCTCTGTATGATTAAATGCATTTACATTCTCTCACCAACTGTAACTGGAGTAGTTACACCTCAAAAGCCACAAAAAGGAAACAACCAACAGACTCCTCAGAATAAAAAAAAAATTAAAAAATCAGGATTTTTTTTTTCTTTTTTTTTTTTCCCCCCAAAAAGCTGCACAAACTCTGTATTTTTTGGGTGATGTCCATGAAAGGAGAAACATTGAAATCCAGCTTTAAACGACTGAGGACAAATGGTTGCATTGTTACCTACTGGTAAAAGGTTACAAGACAAATCACCACCTGAGGCACTTCCAAGCACCCTTGGTAGGTACATCAATTCAATAACATGTCAGAAACCTCAATGGAACCTTACAGACTAAGATAAGAGGCATGCCAAAATTCAATACTACTGTTCCTGGGTTCAGGAATATGTCCAATGCAACTTCTACTTTGCAAATACACAAGTTAATAAGGCACTGAAATAAGATTTCACCACAAAGGTTTTCCAGAAACTCCTCAAGTCTGTCTTTGTCCCCTTCCTTCCCTGGATATATTCAAGGATACATGTCAAAGGGACGAGTCATACTGTAGGCCTATTTTCTAGTATTTTCCACCTATTCAAGAAATAACATGAGCTCTCCTCCATGAGTGAGCCTACATTACTCTCCATGTTCCTTCAGTAGCATTCCTACCCTGAAAAACTAACATCCACCACAAAGGCTGAACTCCAACCAACACAGTGAAGGTTTTTTCGCTATGCAGAATGTAATATTTTAGATTTAGGATGGCTAATACTCACTGGCTTTTTAAAATTGAAACTGTATGAGTGAACAAGAATTAGATACATTTTGAAAAAAAGAATCAGTCAAAAAATGTTATGATAAACAATAGCAGATATATTTCTCCTTGGCAACATCTACAGTGAATAGTTTTATTAAAAATGTCAAATTCCATACGAGTTTTCAGATTAATATGTAAGTAGGAAACATTTTTTAACAGTTGTGCCACATTACTAATTTTATTAGTTTGCTTTGTAAAGCACAATCAAAACAGAGGAAATTTCTGTTTATGCCTAAAACTATCCAACAGTTTGCAGAAATAACTTCAGTAAGTTTAAAATGCTCCAGAATGACATTTTAAAAATGTGGGTCTAGAAGAGAGAAGGCACACTGCCTCAAAAACAGGAGGAAATGTTACAAAAGCCCCAAGCCTCTCATAAAGCAGGAAAAATTACAAAAAGGAACCAACAACTTCCCACCTCCCAAACAAAAGTATGACATGATGAATTACTGTCAGAATATGCAAAGCAAAAGTAGCAAAATACTTTTTCTAGTGCTTCAGCTCACAAATGTGTGGAAATGACAACAGAAGAATGTCCATAGCAAGCAGGTCTTTTCAGATGCACAGAAACAATCTTCAGTGTTGTGATTAAAGGTGATTTGAATTGCCCTTATAAACTCAATTGTAAAATCCAAGCTAATTCAAATTACATTCAAATATAAAGCAGTGATTACATACACTCTTTGGAGACTTTTAGGCAGGTGTTCCAGCCCACATAATTGAAGGTAATTTTAAAGACAAAATAGTAATTTAGCACTAGCTCTGATCTCTAGAGGTGACTTACATAAAAAGAACAAAAATAAAAGCGTATGTACTAGAAGACAGCTGTAAGATTTTTAGGAGTATTAACTTCAGTTAAGTTTGTTTTGATGGTCACTACAAACTTGTAAATATTGGGTGCCAGTGACGGGTTGAGAAGCACCTAGCCCAGCTTTTATGTATGTGAGTGAAATATGAGTGGCAGAAAGGCTTTGTTTGTTGCCACCTTATGTCGGATGTGCAACATCATCCCTCTTCCATCTGCTCAGTCACACAGTACAGATCAGTATGCACATTTTCCCAAAATGCTTTGAATAGACTCAAAGAGTTAACAATTAGTTGCAAAAATGCGAACTAATTTGAATAAAGGTGTGAGAAAATAAGTTATTCACAGTATCCACAGATATGAAGAAAAACTAATTAAATTAAACACATGGTTTTTAAAATGCAAGTTCTACTTTTTCTACTTTATTTCTAATCCTCTGGCACTTTAGATTAATTAGGGGTTTTTTTTGAACACTCTTGCAGATTCACCTGCAGAAGAAACAGGGATACCTGTGGATCTGCTCTTCCTGCATTTCCTTGAAATTACTCTGCTGAACAAAGTAAATTGTTTTGTAAATTGTTTTTGACACATTGTCTGCCACAGAAACACAAAAAAGGATGTTTTAGCTCTGCACAGATTCTGAGGCAAGCAAATAAACAGCAAGAATTTGTAAAAATGTGATGTCACTACATTAGTATCAATGTATTCTTGTATTTACATGATCACAGCTCAGGGGTATCACTATTGTGCTAATCCCTTACAGGTATAAACTTCAAACTACTGAATGTCCAAGGCAAAGGTGGGGACAAGAATTCTCTGAAATCCTTAATACACCTACCAAGTCCTACCAGAGTGAAAGCACATGAAGTGCCTTCCATCCCAGTAGGGCCGAAACCATTGTCACACAGTCAGTCAGGTGATTAAAAGAAATTACTGTTGGGCATTAACTTGCTACCCATGTACTGTGCTATTCCAACATCACGTATTTAAACATTAAATGAGAAAAACAGATCTCAACACTACAACTAGACTATAAGAAAGGTGCCCACAAAGGTGGTGGAACCTTCCCCCTGAATATTTCCATGATGTGGCTAGATGAATACAGAACTGGACATACCTGTTCTTTGAGTGGGATCTTGGACTGGATGACCTCCAGAAGTTTCTTCCAGCTAACATTTCTGTGATACTACATTTTCAGAACCATTTTACCAAACCACTTTTTTTTTGTGGGTTTGGGTTGTTTTCTCATCCTTGAAATAAAAGGTTGTTTCCTTCAATGTTTTACACTTATTATCAGTGAGCCTCTGATGCAAAGAGGTAACTTGTGACTTTTAAGGTAAAACTTTGAACTGATGAGACAATTACATATTTTTCATATAATATGTCCTAGACTACATTATCCAAGGAACTCAACTACTGCATCTGAGCCACAAGCTTGATGAGCTATGTTCAGACCATTAAAGAAAAAAGCTTTAAAAGTGAAGACAAGCATTTAAATTTAGTGGAACAGAAACACAGGAGCCAGTGTAATGATTCATGGACATGGG
Organism: Climacteris rufus; assembly: GCA_013398175.1. Lineage (NCBI taxonomy): Eukaryota > Metazoa > Chordata > Aves > Passeriformes > Climacteridae > Climacteris > Climacteris rufus. The sequence goes on along the minus strand of VZRZ01005515.1, from coordinate 716,103 downwards.
GTGAGAATGTCAAACAGACTGGCTGGACAGATCATTGTATTGTCCTTATTTTGCATGGATATTGTAAGGGCAGAACTGCATCTGTCAAACCAAGAGAAAGTGATTTTGCCATAATCACAATGCAATACAGTGAGGATGCAAATTTATATCTGTGGATGAAAGGAAGAGAGAGTTATCTTGGAGAGCACATATAGAGATGACCCGTAAGTCTTGTCATGGTCTGGCAATGCATTGCTATGGTAAAGACTGAGTCAAAGATGCCACCGGGGCCAGTAGCCAACATGCTAGTTTATACCACAAAACTTTCCATATACATCAGGAAAGGAGACATCAGACTACATTTGAATGGGAAAAAAGATTAATTCAACTCACATTGCAGTTAGAGACAACTTGGCGAGATGAAATGACAGCAAATAGATCCTAGATAGGAGAAAGTAGGTCTGGAGCAGATCTGTCAGTCACTGATACAAAGATGATGACTTATTCTGTGTTCAAGAAAAGCAAGACACATTCAAGACACATTGTTGACTAATGCCAAAAAATAACACGAGTGTTTTTACAATAATTTCCCTTCCACAGAGGCTGTTTCTATGTTACTGTGTTGTGTTTTCTGCCTTTTGGTAACCATAATACTCAAGTACCCCTGAGAAACACAACACACAAGGCAACTGTGTGGGAATATGCTAAGAACTATAATTGAAACTAACTTGCCAGTGAGACTGCAGTGTTATCCTAGATTAACAAACTGGGATGTAATAGGTTTGGTTTTGATCATATTTACACCTACATAATCAAGAGTGACAGTACTTAAGAGAAAGTCTTCACACCACCACTACCACATGTCAATATCCACAAGTGCAATACTGCAAAGTGGGAGCAGTCTAGCTTGTTTCTGAACTTGCAGCTTGTATTACTTGTATGTGCATGGAAATGATCTTTTGTATAAGAGTAGGCATTAGCATCACATACAAGAGGAGTCTTGTAGATGTGTATAAATCATCCCTTCATCAGAAGCTAAACTAAAACTCCACTAAGTAATTTCACACAGGAAAGCAAACATCAAAGTATTATATTTGAACATATGACACTGAAAAGGTGTATGTAAATGCCTCTAACATTCCCTGTTATTAAGTAATTTTTCCCCTCTACAGAAGAGAATTTATCATGCTCAATAGTGTTTAGAGATCCTCAAGGAAACAATGACAAATACAAAGAAAAACTCTTAATTGCCAACCTAAAATTTAAATCACCACTGTTTTCAAATATTTGCATGAATAGCTAGGAACATATAACATTTCCTTTTGTTAGATAAATGGATACATTTCACTAAGAAGAAGATTAATGTGCATTTGAAATAGAATAATAGCTATAAACAGAAATTAAAGTGGTCCATTAAGATACAAGACTCTAAACACAATATTCTTAATCTAATCTCAGAGAATGAATAATTGCTGGACCTTTGCATTCCTCTTAATGAATCTATTTACACATAATTAAAACTATTCATCCTCCTTCAAGTCTGATATATCTTGGATGACATATTAGCAACCTAAAGTCTTCAGTTTGCAATTTGTTTTTAAGAAAACCATTGTGCAGGGAAAGAGCAATAATTCTTTCAGTTTTACTGAACACCAGGTCTTTTATTTCCAAATTATCTCATGCTAAATATAAAGTTCAGGTCAGGGATATTATATCTTAATTAGTGATGAATAAAAGACATTGTTATTTTGGCTACATACCTTATGGGTTACTAATTAAAAGGTGGCAATATCTGTGATTTGCACTTGTTAAAAGTGGCATACTCATACTATCTGCACTTTCTATTTCCTTTACCACAGCATCTCCTCTACTCAAAGAACAGCATTTCTCTTACAGTACTGACAGGTTTGCTATAATTAAACTCACATTTTGTTCAGTTTCTTTGCTGGTGTCAGAAATAGCAAAGCTGCTATTAATGAAGCCCCCTTTCCCTTCAGGCAGACCCATTGCAAGTTATTCTTGTACACCTTAATTTTTTTTTGTGACCAAGGAGGTGCAGGGCATTGATCCCTTTTTCAAAGTGTCCACCAGTGCTCCCATGCATTACCAACATCATTGGGAGCATAGGCCTGTAGCTGAGTTAAAAGACCAGTATTTTAGAAGGGGATAAAAGGTATCAAGATTAAAAAATGCTTCAACTTTGTGGGCTGCATCTGCAGTGCTGGAGATGGTAGATATGGCCTGAAGAGTACTCAGTGGGGTACAGTCTGTGCTAAAGAACAAAACACACAGGCTTATTCTCTGGATGTGGAGCCAATCAGGAGAGAATAAGGAGGGGAATGCCTTGGGATGTCCCTGTTCCACATTTGGGATCTCACTAATAACGAACCACAGCACAGTTAATCCCATGCTCAGTAACCAAGGACACGGACTCAAGCACTGACGTGGGTGCCTAGCTCTTGCTAGTTTACATTAGCATTTACTAATGTAAATGTAATCTGAAATTGCAGTGTTGAGTGTCTGCTTCATTTTACATATAAGTCATAAAAGCATAGAATGGTTTGGGTTGGAAGAGACTATCAGGACCATCTTGTTCCAATTCCTCTACCATGGGCAAGAACACTTTCCACTAGATCAGGTTGCTCAGAGCCCCATCCAACATGGTCTTGAACTCTTCTGGGGATGGGGCATCCACAACTTCTCTGGGCAACTTGTTTCAGTGTCTCACCACCCTCACAGCAAAGAACTTCTTTCTCATATGTAATCTAAATTTACCCTCTTTCATTTTAAAGACATTATCCCTTGCCCTATCACTACGTATCCTTGTAAAACGTCCCCTTCCAGCTTTCTCATAGGCCCCTTTTGGGTACTGGAAGGCTGCTATAAGGTCTGCCCAGAGCCATCTCTTCTCCAGGATGAAAAACTCCAACTCTCTCAGTCAGTCATCATAGGAGAGGTGCTCTTACCTTCTGATCATCTTTGTGGTCCTCCTCTAGACTCACTCTAGCAGGTCCACATCTTTCTTATGTCCTTCTTATGTTGGGGGTTCCAGAGCTGGATGCAGTATTTCAGGTGTGGGGTCTCATGAGAGTGGAGTAGAGGGGAGAATCACCTCCCTTGACCTGCTGGTCATGCTGCTTTTGATGCAGCCCAGAACACCATTGGCTTTCTCGGCTGCAAGTGCACGTTGCTGGGTCATAATGAAATACTTATTCCACCAACACCCCCAAATCCATCTCCTCAGGACTGCTGACCACGCTTACCTTTTTCCACAGACACCTTCTGGTGAGGCTGGTTATACTGCACCCAGGCAGTGTCTCATTTAGAGCTGCTTTCACCATTGTGCACACCCAGCTCACCACACAATGAAGAGGTGGGGCATTCTTGAAGTGGCGGAGAAGAAGTTCTGTTCTCCTCCCCAGAGCGTTTTTTTCTGTATCCTATTTCAAAGCACAAATTTGTGCTTTAGGCCACTTAGATGTATAAACCACATTTCCACATACACCTTTTTGACTGTGTAATAAAAAAAGGCTGTTTCACTGTTACCTTCTGTAACAATGGAAGAAAAGCAGATTGCTAACAAACAGTGGCTAGGAATAAGCATGGTATCACAAGTCCATTGGGCATTAACAAGAAGGAACAGCAGAAAAGCATACTTTAAGAAAAAGTGATGTTCATTAAACAGGAGATTACTGTACATTGAAAGTCATCTAGTTAAGTAGCTATGCCATTACAGAGCTTATTCTCCCCTTTTATTGTAAGACAATGATTTTTTTAAAGATCTAACAAAACAACCTGGATATAAAATGCATCTCATCTCTTCTAACACTACCTAAAGTTCAGAGTTCCTGGAAAGTTATCATCAGAGGATGAAAAGTTCACCATGAATAGCAGCAACTGGGCTACTACAGAGCAGATGAAACCACTTTCAGAGAAAAAAAAAATCCAGAAAAGAATTCTTGCAAATTCTTTTAAGTAAAATATGATTGAAAGATAAAATATCGATGTAATGCTAAATTAAGACTTCTAGTTCCAGTATACTCGATGTCAGGAAAAGCACTGTTAGGATATAAAATCCTAGGTCTCTACACTCTGAGTGTGCCCAAAATAACTCTGAGTTTTACAAATAAACAACCTCTATCAGGAATAAACAGCTTGGCTAATTGTTTCACAGCAACTGAGGATAGAGATCATTCACTGAACATTTTCTTTACCTGTTCTGAATGTCAAACAGAAAACATGGATACTGTAGAGCATGTCACTCTTGAGATTATTCAGATTTTTAAAAATACAAAGCATAGCTTTATCAATGTAATTAAGGCAGTCATGATTCCAAATCAGGAAAAAATAACTGTATAGTAATACGCAATCATAATACAATTTTTTCATCATTAACAGAAGAAAGTTCAATATTTCAAAGTTCAAGAAAGCATGAAAAAGAAATCTGTGCAAAAGTGCTAACAAAATTGTGAAAGACCTTCCTTACAGAAAACTGTGGGGGTCTTTACAGAACAAATGCATTTCTTCTATTACTTATCTGCATGATTCTGCTACTTGTCATGTAAAATTAAGTTCAATATAATAGAATTAAAAAGAAAAATTCTAAAAAGGAGTGCAGACACACAGCATAAATTGAGACAGAATGTAATTACAACTCTTTCTCCTAGAGACTGATGGACTCCAGACATCAAAATCTAGTTTGTAAACTAATTTCCTTGAAAAATTCAGCTTGAAAAACAAGAAGTGATTCAGATTCATGGTCTGTTTACTAGTTTATTGCACATTTATTTATTTTGTTTATTAACTGGGAGGTATTTGAAATTGTAGAACTGCCATTCAAATCACCCAAATTTGTGAAAACACTGTAAAATATCTTTCAACACAAAGCAGTATGTTCATTGCTTTAACACAGCAACTGATGATTTAAACTCAGATTTAACCAGGAAGAGAGTAGACCAAAAGGAATGATACCTGCCTTTAAGCATAAAGATTAATTATTCAAGGGACAATAAGGCACTACAAAAGCAGGAATTAACAGTCGCCTCAAGAAGACACAACTTTCTCTGCTGAATATATCCTCCCAAAAGGCAGACCAATGTAATTACCAACCCTCCTAAGACCATTTATATATTGCAGAAGCAGTAAGAAAAGCAAGTATTTCCAGTAAAATACATTACTACAAGTCTAAATTCATTTATGTGAGGCTATGAGGTTAAAGAATTAAGCACAGTACACCTATCTATTTACTGTTAGCTTTTTTTTTTTCAGTCTTAAAAAGGATGGGGTCCTTCTGGGTGGCAAAAGGCTCCCCCTGCTACCTGTTCTGCCCATGTCTCTGGAGTGCCAGAAGCACAGATGTCATGCCTGTGATTCTGCTAGGGCTTCTTTTCTCATATCATCCACTCCCCAAAGTACTACTGATACTCTCTGAGGTCAGTGGGTATTCCACCTCTAACAGAATATCTTAATATATATAAAAAAAGAGACACAGTTGTCTCCGAAGAATTCCCAGTGAAGCCCTCTGAAGGGCACATGCCATCAGCAGAAGAGACAGAGTGGGAACAGGTGAGTCACACCAACAGGTTGCAGCAACTGCAGTCTCCAGGAGAAAGCTGGAAAGTTTCTCTTTGGCAGGCCCACAGGACTGCCAGGGTCAGAGCAGGCAGCTCCTCAGGTTCCCATGCAGCCTGGAGACACCTCTAAAGCCACAATGAGTCTCCTTCTACCTATGCTGTGAGTTATGCATACATATGAAGCATGAAACCTAATAGGTACTTGCCTGAAATGTTCCCAGCACAGGATCTCTAAAGAGATGTGGCGTGCAAATGCTGTACCTCAGTATCATTCACAGGATAAATCTGATAAATTCAGCTACTTTCTCTCGTGCACTATTGCAGCAGGACAAATGGAGATGAACCAGGACTTCTCTGCTCTCTAATTCAGATGACTGAGAAGAGTTTTGTAGGACAGAAAAAAAGGTTTTGCATTTAGACACAGTAGGACAAATCCACATAGCTGACCAGAGAGTGAGTAACAGCCAGCGATTCAAGCTAAAGTAAAAGCAGTTGCTTACAGTCTGTTTGCTTGCTTTTAATGGAACTCTGAAATTAGATGTATTGCATTTCTAAACATTTCATATGTTTTGTTAAAGCATTTATTTAATAGCACGTAATATATATTATTAGCACAGGAAATTAGTAAAAGCTAGTAACTTTTCAAAGAGAATAATTCTTTTCAGTACCAAAAGAAAGTCTTAATTTACACTGTGTAATATTAGCTGGGGCAAGATCTTAGGAAAGTCTTTGCATCAGTTACTTCCCTCAAGTTCATGAGGTTATCTGATGGCTTATTTTTTACATCTGTTTATAAAATTTGCTTAAGTTGCATTAGATGAAATGCAATTTACTTTTCCAATCCCAATTATTTTTGATTCTGGAAAACCAACTCAATGCTGAGCTTAAATTGTTGAATTTTTTGAACACAGATTTTCTTACCAGATATGCACTGTTTTCTTTTAAACACCTTTGCCTCAAATATGCATTCACAACAACACACAGTGTGTCTTAAGACCAAAGGAGATTCGGAAGTAGCAGAAGAGGGAATGTGCGTCTGAGGGTTAAGTTTAGCTGAAATGTCACGAAACAGCTGCTGATCTGCTGCTTTCCAAGGTCCTGCTTTTTATCAGCGCAGTGACTCTAAGCGACACGCTCGGGGTTTTGCAAAGAAGGAGGAAGCAAGGAGATACCAAGGAAAAAAAAATGAATGTTGGGAGTCCAGCCAAACTGTGCGTGCCAGTAGCATCACTGAGATGCAGCTGAGTGAGAGTGAAGAGGTGTCTCCAATCTCCAGGGCAGCACTCCTGGATAGCCTCCTGGGAAGCCAAGATGGTTTTACACAGCACAGGCCTAGCCTTCGTATTTCTTTCATTAGATTTACGATAATGTAACTTCACTGTTGCTGTGCTCATTGGTGTAACACTACTTCTGCTGCAGACCCTGCAACTCCTTGGATCCTGACAAAGCTGCCACACTCTCTGACCAGCTGGAGATGCTGGGACCGGTGATCCTTGCTCAGTCAGGAGTGTCACCTCTGGCTGTGACACCCTGCATGCAAAAAAGACTCTGACCTCGACTTGAAATCACCTAGTTGAGAAGATACTAAGCTGGAGAAGAATCACTGCTATTCCTTTCGCAAGGGAAAGGAGATGTAGGGAAGACAGAAGAGAAGAACATCAGGTAAAGACGATTATAATGAGAGTTAATGGGGAGAATAAGGCTCCTACCACAGGTCAACAAGGGAAGGGGATGTTAACTTCAAAGAAGTCAGTACCCAAAGAATGGATGAAAACTGCTGTAAAATTGAAAAGGTGATAATATTCAGGTACAAGAAACCCACAAATGGTTTGCATGACATCTGTTTCAATTGTGATATTGAGTAAAGTGGAATGCAAGAAAAATTGTACTTCATAGTGGATTTCTCCAGTTTTATTGGTTTAAAAGTAATGACTTCTCATAGAACAGGGAGCAGCAGAAATGAGCATAAATTCCTACTATTATATATATTTGCCATTAAAATGATAATAAATTTTAAATTGCTTACCTTTGGAAAAGGACCCGACTATCTGTATATACCTATCCTACTGTAATTTATATTTTTAATACATCTCCCCAAACTGGATGTATTTTCTTCTGAAGAAACTTAAGTAATATTTTATCTATTTTCTGTCCTCATCTTGAATGTTCATAGTAGTAACACTATATAATAGTTTGCCCAATACGGAATTATCATTTATGAATTAGGATTGCATTGAGTAGTACTAATTTTATTAAGTTTGAAATCAAGGTATCCAAATATACAATCCAAACTGTTAACTTTTAGAGTTGCTAAACTAGATGTAATGTGTTTTTTTAAGCGTATTACCTTTACTCCCACAATCACAAAGTATTTTAGGACACAGCTTGTAATAGCAGGGAAGAATAGGTTTTACAAGATCCTCTAGATTTTTATTCTTGGGGAGAAATTTTTAGAGAAAAAATCATAAACACTTTTTCACATTCACAAATGACATTCATCCAAATCAGTATTCTAGTTTAAGAAAACAGACCATAAGACAGAAAATTTGAGAATTATTTATACAATACAGCAGAATAATTTTAATGTCTTTTTAGATGAATGAGAGTACAATTATTTTTAGAACAAGCCTTTCTACTGCAAAAAAAAAAAAATCTAATAGCTCAGGATGATTCAAGGAAAAAACCTACAGAAACTAAAATATTTATTAAGGTTTTTGAGTTTCCACTCAATTTCCCCTCTGTATTTATACAGAAAAAAAAACCTACAGGAGTAAGCCTCACTAGGCAATTTATTACACTGATCTAAGAAAGCAGGTACCTGAGTTATTAAAAAAAGCAAATTCAAAATCCAAGAAATCTCCAATTCTGTCCTTTCAAAACTTTTGGTTATGATTTTTTCCCCAAAATTTGAATTTAAATGACAGTGCAACAGTGGTTGCAGACTGATCCGGCTAACAGTTCCTTCATGAAAAGCTAAGACATTATAAACCCAGACAAACCTTTCCTTCTTACTCACTTCCCTTTCTAATCAACATTAAGTGAAAAAACATTGCATTACCTGGCTACTGGAAAAAGGGTACATGTACAGTGCACACATGTTTTTAAATACTTCAGATTATAAAAATACACAGATATACTTCTCTAAACTGCTTTCAATTTAAATCAACTGGTTTATGCTTGGTTGGACATAAATAAATATGTAAGACAATATGCTAACAAAAGCAACAACACATGCCAGAAAAAGTGCAGGTTTTCTCTATTTATTTATGTATATAAATCTCTATTTAAAATATTCTATTGAATATTGAATCTATTAAATAGTTTCTACTATTTAATCTACCAAGTTGCTATGTTACCAGAATATATCATTAAGTTTGGATTCTAGTAAGTTTTCTTGATTATTGCCTGTCAGTGACATGGAACATAAAACAGGACAACTACTCCTGGTCAAAAACTGAGCAGAGACTGTTTAAAACCTAGTATACTATTTCTAGTGCTATGCAAGAGCTTGCATTAAAGTTTTAGTGAAAATAAGTAAACCCTTGAAATGTTAGAAACTGTAGCTACATAACTAATGATGCCTAAGTTGGAATAAATGTATATAATATACAAATAAATTTGAGAACTGTGTTCCCACATTACTCTTGCAGATAGGAGGAACTGTCTTTATTTTGAAATGCCCTTAGGTGCCGGTCTTGTTGACACTAACCATGTCTGCAATGAGGCACTGAGCAAGGCTGTGCCTCTGCCCTTCTATCCAAGCTTCCCTTGGTCATCCCACAGATTGTGCCTGAGCGCTGAGGTCTCCTACTTCCCCATCTTGCATAAAAGGCAGAAATTAATTTTAAACCAGAGCTACTGGCACGGTCACAGGCCTGAGCCCTGGCCACAGTCCTGCACTTTGTTTTACTGCTTTTTCAGATGTGAAAACTGGGATGTAGGCAACCCATGGAGAAAGTTCCCAAGTGCAGCCACTCATGGGAGAAACTTTGGTGACCAGCAAGTGACCACTCCTGAAGTCACTGCTGATTTGGTCACCTCATCTCAGGGTCTGCCTCATCTCTCCACGCCCTTCCTCTCCTCCTTCCTGTCTGTCTGGACAGCACCATGATGCAGACAGACAGCTGGTAGCATGTCCTCTCCTTCGTGAGAGATGACCAAGACAGCCACATTCAACAACAAACCAAAACAGCAAAGCATTGAAACCAAGGAGGCCCAGATGTCTAAGAGCACAATATGTTCATGAAGGGGAAGCTAGATAGTTAGGCATAAAGAAGTGACAAATGAATAAATCTATGTTTTCAGCATTCTAGGTCCAATACATGACATTTTAATTTACTGTATAATCACATATATGACTGAAATGAACTGCAAACAGATAACATCTGAGGGTTCAAGAATCAAGTTGAAGTGTAGGAGGGTATTGCAGGCTGATTAACTGACTTATAAGAACAAAATCTTGCTAGCAAATATATAATAAATGAAATATATAATATATACGTTGAAAATATATTCATTTTAACCAAAAAATCGTACCAACACAGGCCATCTGCTTTTGACTGACAGGTTTGGTAAACTGTCAGAATATCATGTAAACTGTTACAAATCTCATTTAATGAATACCTCAAAAACATACATAGCTCACACTACTGGCAAGCTTTTAATAAAAATATATATCAAAGAATCAAATATGTGTGAAATCTGAATTTCAATTACTCAATAAGATCATGAACAAAGTCTGCAGAAAAACAGCAAGAGCTCCATCTATGCCTTTCAAGATGAATCAAACCCCCACAAATTACCTTAAAGTCATCATAATCAACTTCTTAAGAAATAATTTTTCCATTGTTAATTCCTTTAATATTATAGAGCATTTAAACCAATTTTGTAGAGACCAAAAGCAAACTAAGAAAGAGAATACAAGTTCAGCCTCCTGTGAATATCTGCAGAAATTTTGTCCAAAAGATAGGTGTTCTCCACATTCCTTTACATTATTTGAAATTTTTCCTATGTCCCATTGTCCTCCCTTGGAAGGCCTAGCTGAGGATCCCACTGGAGTATAACGATACCCTTTGTTGACTGCTCCTCTACACAAAGACAAACTCATGCACAGTCCTCCACAGGATCATGCACTCACATGAATGTAACAGCTTCTCCCTCTGTTTTAAAATTTTGTCCAAAAGTTCTCTGAGGAGACATAATAACTTTATTTCAAATGCATGAAACATTCACCAAGAGAACTTTTATCAAAACCCACCTGACCTCAGAAACAATCCCTAATATTTTTGAGCATTTAAATTTCACTGACATGAAAATGCTAGACTCTAGAGACATTTCACTGTGATAGGAAATCTTATATAGTAAAAAAAAAAAGTTTTTTTCCATCATGTCAGCTATAATACCACCCCCAGCCCTTTCCCAGGTAGCTTGCTCCCTGACATGTGTTGTTGCTCTACTCCTTGCTCTCCACCTCATCATGGCCAAGTGTTCACTATGTGGCTGCCCACAGAGACCACGCCTTCATGGAACTGCCTACAAGTAGCTTGAAAGTGTAAGAATGCTGTTTCTGTAGAAAGGTAGGTGATACAAACTCAGTGTCATGTAGTTTCAATGTTTACGCCACAAATTTCAATCTTACACACTCTGACATTAGTACTGAATGGTGTGATAGCCCAATACATTAATAATGACATACAGTGCATGCAGCAGGTGCAGGCAGCTGTCAGAGTCCATAGAATAACACTGGAAAAATGCAAACTATTACTTATCATGTCTGAAAACTCCATGGCTTCTTTCACAACTCTTTCCCTACAAGCTCTCTGTGATGGCAAACAATCTTCGGAAGGAGGAGAAGACAATGCTGCTTCTCCCTCTGAAGGCTGCAGTTACATTTCTCAAACTACTGGAGTCATCTATGATCTCTCCTCAATTTCCTTTGCGTGTACAAATGCTTTACCAAGTTCAGCATTAGATTCTCATATAAATCTGCCTTACCCTGCCACTAAATTGCTGCCATAACATGAAATTCAACTTTGTTTTTATTTCCCAGGGTAGGGATAGACTCCAGAATCTCCCCTTATGTATTTTATTGATAGCATTTTTACACCCATTTTAAATTGCTTTGCTATCCCAAACTGTATTTCACATTACCCTGTTTTCAGTTTCCGCAGTTCATTTTGAAGCACCTTTTACTTTTTTATCAAATTTTATTTTTAAAAGGTTTCTTTTCAGTTATGTGTATTTTTATTAAAACAGTAAGAATGGCAGCAGAAAAACTCAGAATACTCTAGCCTTGCTAAATGACTATGTGACAGCCTATAATTTCTCTGTCATTAAAAATACATATTCTAGCACTAAGTTCATGTTGGAAGAATGCTACTCCAGGGAACAGTTTTTTGCCATAGTATGAAATTTAAGTTTATTTAACACACTTGCATTAAAACAAAAAGAAGTCAGTTTTTGGGAAGAGAAATTCTGATGTAACTGAACATTTATAACAACAGGACGTACAGCTACTTGTCATAAAGGAATTCCAGAATACCATTCACTGCATATATTGTCTTGGAAGGGTCTGATTTTTAATAGACCAGTATCTTTCCTCAAGTAGTTTTACCATAAGATAAAACACACATGGGATACTGGAAGGCCACGCAATAAGCATTGTGCATAAACTAATTAGCAGGACTACACTTGCAGTGTATCTACATCAAAGATCTGAAAGATGCTTGAAATTGAATACAGCAGTCTTTATTTTTTCCAATAATATTATCCAGTAATATTGAATCTTTAAAACCTTTTCTTCTATGCTCCTACAAACAGCTCAACAGAGACTAGTTTTCCCTTTCTTCTGTGCCTTACAAAATGCCTGGCTTGTAATTAGTCAGTCCCGGCAATATGTACTATTAAGAGTTGATCTAACTTACATTTTAGGGAAACAGAAAAAATTCCAAAAGTCCAAAGAGAACCTAAAGACCTGACAAAATGTTGGAATTTGAAGAGGAGATATGAATCAGCTGTTTCATATCATGTAATTTTAAAAATTGAAGGATGCCTAAGGGTAGTAAACAGCTGAAATTATTTGTTCTTGAGCAGTTATTTTTCTATATGTTGTTTGGTCTCAGTTTTCTATCCTGTGTAAGACAATCAGCATTAAACAGCATCTGAGTTCACCCTAGAAGTCCACACTAGAGAACATTATTGCCTTTCACATGCTCATTTTAGTATCCCCTGTGCCAGCAGTACCTTGTCAACTTTAATAATTTTATTACTAACAGTGATATTAATATATATATTTACATTGCTGCATATTTAGGAAACCGTGGGAAAGATCAAAGAAACAGAACTGCAACAGCGCTGGATTCTGCAAATTTATTTCACCCCTGCAAGAGCCCCTGGACATCACCATGGGAAAGCCACTGCTCCCACAGGCACCATTCCATCAACACGGGAACACTGCAACCTGACACGGGAGCTGCCGACCCCTTTTGGGGGCAGGCAGGATGCGCATATGACAAACACAAAGCATTTGGGCTGGTTTGCTAAATGCACGATTTTTGGTACAGCAGAAGTGTCATGATGCCTAAGGGGTATGCGGTGCCACCCCCAACTCCTCAGAGTGTCCCCTGCCACCATGCAGGCACTGAACTCACAGACCATTCAGCAGACATTCTTATGGCAAACTGCTGCAAATAAACCATGTTATTAACCAATATTAATGCCAACAAGGTAGAACAAATAAGAAAGGGATGGTAAATGAATGCAAAACAGATACTTTGATACCACATTTTCTCTAACTCTGGAATTTTCCAGTTTATTGTGGCAGGTCATAGCTTGGAAATCTTGTAGTTACTAGTTTAGAAATAATTTTAGAACCTCAGTAAAGCTCTCAACGGATACAACTGCACCAGTCATTTCATAGTGGGTAGCCATCAAGAAAAATGTTTTTACTTATGAGCACTGTATTTATCACATATCCAGAACATATTAAACCATTAACATATAAATACAAAGAAAACACTAATTGCAATTAACTACAATTTTACTTTCAAAATAGATCATGGGGGAGCTAATACTTTTCATCCCCTTCATATTTTTTTACTACAGATCTACCTATCAGGGACAGTTTTGTTTTAAAGTTTAGAGTGAGATGATTGAGTGGTAAGAAGTGAACTGAGTGGTAAGAACTTCACCAACCCTATAAAGGTTGGACTAACATGTTTGTGCCACTTCTCTTTGTGAGCTAACATGGTCAGAGTTACCTTGGGTATCTGCACAGCAACGTACAGCTATACATACGTACATCCATCCATCCATACATCAGATGTGCAGATGAAAATTCATTATTAATGTTCTGTACCAAGAGATTCTGCTAATTAACTGAGCCACCCTCTAGTTCATCATTATCATTTCCTGAAGCATTTGTAGATGCCTTGGTTTCCAGAGCATTCAAGAGAGTAAAAGCTAATTAATTTGTGCGGACACAATGGCAGGATAAAGTAGCTGCAAGCTATGCACTACTGCTCTTTCTCACAGATAATCTCATTACACTACCAAAGTTTTAGTCAGGGACAAAGATAACACACAGAGAATTGCACAGTACTCTAGTAGAAGTTCAATCACTAAAATATGAGGATTAGGAAAACATCTTAATGGCATTACTTACAGAGCTACTAGGGAAAGGGAGATTATTTGCCAGAGGGAATTTAATTTGCTGTGGAACAGCACAATACTTCAGCTGCATAGTCTTCTTTCCAGCCCAAGGCTAGAACTTCTTCAGAGAGCAAAACCTAAAATAGTAACAACAATAAGTAACCCAGGTTTCTTACAAAAGATTTGTAGCACAGAGTCCAGAAAAATGCAGTGATGCCCTCACAGATTGGCAGATGATTCATATGGTGATACAGTTACCATGGTAATTTTCAATTCAATTTTATCAGATCGGCAGATAAGATATACGTATGTTCTGCTGTCACTACAGGCCTAGAAGTCATCAGAAGTACAGAGTTACACAGCTGGTAAAACAGAATTGTGCACAGAAGTCTCTTTACAAACCAGGTCAGAAATCTGAAATCAGAAGACGATGCTAAATTTTACAGCATTATTTGAGTGTCATGATTTAAAAGTACATAACATTTTCTGAGAGTCTAGTCCAGTGGCATCTTCCTATTTTGCTCAAAACCAGCAGAGTTTTACCCACCACACTACTGCTGGAGCATGCCATGGAGAGCAGGCTCGATCTTAGAGGATAGGCTAAAGTTAGATGCTGAGATTCAGCGGGAAATGGCAGCTTGCACTTAGGGTTTGAGGCTGAGACACACCTGTGTCCGATGGTAGCAAAGCCTTTTGAGTCACCTCCACAGCTGTACCAGCCCTGTTCCCTGACCGAGGGGCCTGGGCCAAGCAAGTTACCCCAGCACTCTATTCAGTTTTTTGATCTGGTTTATTGACTAGCCCTTTCAGCTGTGATCTGTTTCTGATGAGTGCATGTTCAATGGCAATAGGTTTTGCAATCTATTCTAAACCTCTTTTCATTTCTCATCTGATTTTTACATTTTGCATTTACAACTGGCAAATTATGTTATCCGTACAGTTTTCCAAGCAACATCCTCATAGCAAGTTGGACGTCACAGTTACCTCTATCAAATACCTCAATTTGCCCAAACATGCTTTCAATACCCAGTTTTCAGAACACAAAATTCCTATTTTGTATTTTCCCAGACGCCGTCTTCATGATGGGTCAACCCTCTGGTCCTAGAGACTATGCCTTTAAGAGATTAGTGTAAGAGCAGGAAGGCAGGAATTAAAACACTTGGAACAAGGCTTAGAAAAAAAGGCACATTTCCTGCCAGAATCTAAATGCTGAAAGATCCCTATCACGTAAATTGTTAAAATCAACACTAAAAGTAATTTTAGCTGCTTGGATGTGTAAAGAAATGGGTGCTTTGGTTTGTGCCCACTGACTCATGTCCTTGCACAAATAAAGAGTGTTGCATCGGCATGCTTTGGAAGAACAGGAGCAGATAAGCATGAAAAGACAGGACTCCAAAAGACAGTGCTGGAGTAATATTACACACAGCTTTGAATAATATGCTACTTAGGATTCTGTGTGGAGTACTCTAAGCATATTTTAACTATAAAAAGAATGAACCCTGTCAGATAAAAGAGAAAAAGAAATTCAGAGATCTTCCCACTTTGAAATCTGGGAGGTTTAGTAACTGATGCACCAAATGCTGTCAGCCACAGTTGCATTGTGAATTGTCTCTTTGTGCTGTTAATAAACAGAAAGGAGCAAGGAAGGTGCTATCAGGTCCCTTATCATACAGAGCACTGTGGCACTTGATAAAGCTAGGTCACAGAATAAAGCAGGTTGGAAGAGACCTCAAAGATCACCAAGTCCAACCTATAGTTACCGTCATAATTTAAATTACCCAAACTGGAACTTTCTACAGAACTCACACTTCCGTGAAACAATGCTGGAGGACAGCTACAAATTCAGAAAGGGCATTGCTAACTTTAGAGACTAAATTCAATAAATTAAAATTATTTGAGAGATTAAATGGAGTCATGTTTTTAAATTACAGGCTCAAATGTCTAAGTCTTCTGACAGCAAACACAATGATCCATGAATGCAGTAAGGACCTGGAGGACCTGGAGAAGCAGCTAACAAAGGTTCCTTTCATCACTACAATAACTCAAAATGTCTACAGCAAAAATCATACAAGAAAAGGAACTTCACATCAAGGGAATAATGCTTTACAGCTTTACAGCTTTTCTGATGTGTTAAAGGTACTTTAACCTCCTCTCTCTTTCCCCGCTCCTGACACTATGCAGACTTGTTAGAGTCTATATGTGGGGTCATAGCCAACAACATGAGAATTATTTTCAACTTCTGTGTCAGACAGAAAGAAATTACCTACTGCTTATATGTGTATGTATATTACACTACACTCCATGAGGAAACATATTTACAAATATTCATAGTAATAAGACTGACAAACTTTCTCATTCTAAAGCAAAATAGGTATATTTTTTATCCTCTAATAAATTTTAATTCATACACTAAAGAAATTAAAGAACCATCACAGTACCAATTAGCTAATTGTATGTAGTGGTAATGACAAAAAGTGGCAAACTGCATGTTAGACATGAGGCCACACACATACATACATGCTCTAGTGCCTAGCAGTAATATATAGCAACAGCCTTGCATTTCAACAGTTAGCAACTTGATACAACAATAAAAAGCCCCAAGTAATCTTCTCATTACTACTATACAAAAAAAGCATGTGTTTTTCTAAAGAGATTGTATTTTATTTCTCATTATGCTCCTGCCAAGGAATACAGAATCAAGGAAATACTTTCACGGCTCCACTTTTGGCATGCTGAATCATGGCTGCCACAATTAAAGAGTAACAGACTCATATTCTCAATTGTTTTTCAGGAATTGATGGATAATCGAAAAAAAACGGATCAGTATTCTTTCTAAGCACTTAACATTTTCTTGCCACCGTATTATATTAAAATCAGATCACAAAGAGATCAGATTTGGAATCTTATCTCCACTACAATTAAAAACACCTTCATATGATATCTTTGCTCTGCTGTATGTATAGGATAAACTCAGAAAGGTTACTGATTCTCAAATAGGACTATTAGCACACACAGAGAATGACCATATTCATAGAATTAAAATGAGAGTACCAGTAATTTTTCATCTAAATAAGCCTTATTAATGCTATTTAGCATTTCTGATTTTTGCAAAATGCAATCTTCTAAAAGGGAAATATGAAATCTAATAACTAATAACAAAATTATGAGGAGGCAGAAATACAGGCAATAAACCATGATTCCAGGGAGTCATCTCCCATGTTAATACATAATAAACTGTTTATATAGTAATTTGCAAATGTATTCACATATACCATGACATAATTTTCTGTAAGAGGATGCTCTTTATCTACCAAGCAATTTTACTGAACTTTTACTTCTATGGCAATTATGCCGCACTAGTGTTTGGATGAAAAGACTCCAAGCCATAAAGCCCAAGCAATATGGAAAATATCTCTAAAAACCCACCACTGATTTCTAGAAGCATTTGCTCCCTCTTGACTGTGGAAAATGGAAAAATTACTATTAATAAACAGAAAAAGGTATTCCATTGCTGAACTCCTAACACTAAACCATTTTGTAAAAGCTACATTATCAAAATTAAAAAATATTACAAAATGCTTTTTTGAATTTTCAGTGATGAATTTCCCATATTCACTGCTGTAAAATAATCTTTTTCTGTTTTGTATAGCCCATACACATCACTTGTCCTGACTTTTAAATGTTTAGATTCAAAAATTTGATCTTCAGTATATATAAGAAATCTTCATGTAACATCCAATAGAAAGTATGAATAAATTACAAGAGAAAGAAAAGCTGATGCAGTTGTCCTGCACTGTTTCCAGCTGTCTAAGATGCCTGCATAAATAAGTATGAATCACTGATTATTTTAGCATCTCATAGGACAGCTAATTGGAATTAACTTACTACACTCACTCACACTCTGGTATAAAAAGCCTTCTACAGTTCCTTAAAGGAAGCTGCCATCATATGCCATTGTGTTTTATAAAAATCACAACAAGGTTTTCTACTTCAAGGAGACCTCATCAGTCTTTAAAAGAAATGTTGCTTCTGTTGTTGGCCTTACATTAATCAAAGTGCACTCCCATCTCCTGCTCCATGCACACACATAATATTGGGAAAAAGGACAATCAAATTGGTTTGTCTCATATCTAAGTGAAAGAGTTGGGTTCCTGAAAAGAGCACTTCATCCTGTCCTAAAATGAGTATCAAAGATGATAGTTATGACATTTTTGCCTCTCAAGGTGCCTTTTCTCCTCTCCATAAGTTTACATGCAAGCTTTAGTTGCTGAGACTTGCTGAGGCTAAGGCAGATGTCTTAAATCCAGATACCCAACTTCCGATTGGTGAGGTGATCCCACCTTACTGATGGCATAAAATAGATTTTAAAAAATCTCATTTCAGAGGCTGCATTAATAGTGTCAGTCTTAAAATAATTTATTTTGCTCATGCTTTACCAGCACACTGATGATTTAACACATGTCCTTTAACACCCACTATTGTCACTACTATCAGTGTAAACCCACACTGAACTTTACTTCATGCATACAAAATTATTTTGGACTTACTTGACTATAAATCATCATCAAGCTACAAAATCTACCACTAACATGCACTGAACTTAATCCTTGAGTTCAACATTCTTGCATGAATATTTAACTAATCAGAAGCATACACTTTTACACTGTAATAAACTGAAAATTCTATTATTCAACTCCCAAAGCACTAATCTAGAAGAAACACTCATTGAAAGAAATACCATGTCCAGCACTTTTAGAGAGGTAAGTACTGACAAAAAGCACCATCAAGCTGAAGAACTGAATGCTGGAAGATTTGAATGTCAAAGCACAAAGAGCTTTGAAGTACAATTAGAGCATTTGTCAATGCAGCTGCCTGCTGAGCACTGCCACAGTTTACCGGAGCCTAGCAGGACATCACCTTTCTGCACCTGTGCACAGTGGCAATCACAGGTAATGTATCTTTGGTCTGACCAACATGGCCTTGTGCATTTACTTAGAGATGGAGAAATTAGCAGCCTGAGTAGCATCCCCCATCGAGACAGAGAAGTAAACTCCAAGAGGCATAGACGAGAGGTTTATCTGGCTTACAGCAGAGAAATCCAGACAATTGTTTTTAAAAAACCCCTGAGAACCTCTTCTAAGAGGAGGGTAAGAGTAAATGACTGGTTTGGCAGAGCAAAAACAAGCCAAAGAGAGTATAATCCATATGTATAGATAGATCTATGGGGGGGGGCAGTGAGGGAGGAGAGACAAGATACACTGTTGGCACAAAAGCAAATGCATATAAACCAGCAATGAAGAAATCAAGCTTTAAGTCAGATGTCTATTTCTAACCAGATAAATAGCTGGATTTTAGAATGTCCCTGTGCAAGGTACAAGTTCAATGAGAAGATGCCTGCACTCAGGTATTCATCATGTATGGTCATCACTAAGTGTACAATTATAGATAATCTTAATTGTTACTTTAGGTCCTTGAAATCTTTGTAGTAAAAAAGTGTACAAAATAGAACTAAAATAGTTCCACAATTCATGTTTCGTGCATATAGGGTTTTTTTTCCAAAAAGCTGTTAAGCAAATCTTAAGGAGCTGTATGGTTAAAATGAAAGACAGTGTACACTGAAGTAAAACAAAGTAAGTGGAAAGAATGCAAAATTAGAAATACAAATAAATATTTTTTTAATATATAGTGAATAAGAAAGCCTACACAGGCAAACTGCATTGATAATATCAAGAAAAGAGCAGGCAATCTGGCATTTGTTTTCACTAGACATCAACAGTACACTGAACTACAATGATTATCCAATATTTCAGTTCATTATAAACATGCCGACAGCTGTAAGAAATCAAGGTCCCTCCATGAGATCCATGGACATTTCATGTAACTTTACAGTTGGAGGAATTTTCCTGTAGATCATAATTTTACCAAGATCAAAATTAGAATGTCAGAAAAAAACATTTTTTGACATACGAAACTGGAGGAGATATATTGAAAGCACTCTATAATGACAGTTGTTTCTAATTAAGCTACAAAGTAAGAGAAGTTTTCAGTGTGCACAAGTATCAAGAAGAGTTTAAAACACCAATGACTGAAGCTTTGTCTGTATTGCAAAAACTGGTAGAACATTCTGGATGATTGCTACAATTTCACAGCAGTCTATGAAAAGTCCAGAAAGCTGACTTTGTACAGTTATCACTCATTTTCTAAATATTATTTCATCACCCCAAATAGTATCATTACTTGGATGAATAAGGTGTAAAGTCCTGTGTGAATTACAAACTCTTACTTACATCTGGTTAGTGTATTTTTTTAAGCATAAGTGTATTCACTTAGCTATCAAGCCTGGAACTTCCCTGGAAAGCCTGCTGTGCAAAATGATGTAGCAGTTAGAAATGAGAAAAAGTCAGTCACAGACTTTGCCTGGTCTCTTCTGGCATTAACTTCCACAGTGGGAGCTCTGATTCTGAGGATGGTTTTCACAGGAAACAAGCCAGGAGTATCTTCTGCTATTCTATATGATACATGGCACAGAATGGTGTGTTTTGCTTTTCTTAAAGGTAGACATTTCCAATCTATCAGATGGTTTTGTAGGTGGAGAATTTTAGCTATGTTCTGATAAGCACAAATTGCAAGTGAAGCTTACAAAGGAAAACTCTTCTGTTGTCCATGAAAAGCACTGCTGGTGACTTCAGAGTAATCACAGAAATCCACTGGAGCACTGGAGAGTTGACAGTGCTCGAGTATATCCTTAAGTTAAACCTTAGTATATTTTTTAGTTCTTCAAAGCTATTTTTCTTATCTAAGATACAACAAATTAATTTCATGAAATTACACAGTTTGCTAAAAATAGAACCTACCTGGACTCAAGTGCCCCAGATCCTGTGCTGTGTGACACCACTGACACAGAGAACATGCTGAAGAGCAGACCCTTACTTCACAATTTGAGTAAGTACTCAAAACAAAGCAGAATGCTACGGGGCCTATGAAAAACAGTAATAGCACATTTGAAAAGACTTCTTACTGCTCCTTTTCTTGACTTTTGGTGGGGGGACTCAGGCACAGCATTTCACTGATGTATCACAGACAGAGTCATCTCTGGGTCATGCTTCTATGGTGCATGGTGTGACTCTATTGCCTCCAGAGCAGAAAGGGTTTATAGTAACAAAATCTCATGGAAACTAAAAGCAGCAGTTTGCTGGCTTTCTTGCTGCCAACCTGCAGATATCTTTCCTCTTACAGAACTGTGACAGGTGTTGACAGCCTTTGCAAAGAGCAGAAAAGAGATCTCCAGTGTAAATGTAAGCTCCAGCATAAATGCAGCCATCTTAGACTTTTTGGTCTATGGTTAATCAAACAACTGTATTTGTTTTCTTTGGTAAAATTACCAGTGCATTGGCGTGGAGAAGAAGAACTGGTTTGTTTGTATCTTCAGAACAAATCTGATGAACAAGCTACTGGATCTGCCTGAAAACTGTCACAGCAGAAAACTGATTTATAAGGAACAGTCTTGACTGCTCAGCCCATTGAGTCACTTACAAAGGTTAAAATCCCAACTTTTCCTGTATTTCTTAGAGTTAAATCCCATGGAACATAGTTTGTGAAAATTGCAACCGTATGGAACTGGATATGGTGTAAGTCCTGGTGACTGAGAAATTATTCAGCAAAGTAACTAACTGTAAGAAACCAAGTACTTAAAACTTTTGATATTAATTTTTTTTCATCATTTCACCATCAGTACACATCAAGTTCTGATTATATTGTTCAGTATTATTACTGAACAATTTTGAAAGTTTCCTTCTGCCATAACCCTCAAAAGCATCATCAGCTTTTTGGGATGACAGGGACTGAGATTATTTCCACATTTGAATCAAATATAAAAACCAAGCAATTCGTTCCATTATACAATATTACATACAGAGAGGTTTTTCTCCTTCCTTTACACAAATTGTGCATGAGTTTTGCTGAGAAATTCTGAATTCCAACAGTAACTCCCCCAGCAGCAGCTAAGCCTCTTAACCTCAAGCTCAAAATAATAAACTTGCAAAACTCAGTTACCGTTGTTCCTCTGTAAAATTCTACCTTCCTGCCTCTCACTTCCACAGCCCTATGTATTATCAAGGCAGAGGTAAAAGTACCAACACCATTCAATGGATAAGCAGGACTGAGAGAGCCAAGACCCAGTACAAGATTTGCATATGCACCCATTACTGGTGCAAAAGGCAATAATCCTGTCTGAATTCCACAACCCTAATAATCTTAATTTTTCTCCCTTGATAATTCAGATTTATCCAGCATCCTTCTCTGCAATTTATCTCTTTATTTAGCTCACAAAGTAGGCATTATCCTAAGTAGTTAGAGTATTCATCTTTGGTGTCAGTGCCAGTTACCCTGGCAACAAACCTTTGAAGGGAAACCTTGTTTTCATCTGGTAACGCAAAATAGGACTAAAGGGTCAACTGGAAAGCAAATGCAAAAAGGCAGCTCAAGCCTGAAAAATGTTCAATAAAGGGATTGCTTTCATTTGAAGAGTTCAAATGTCTGAGATTTTTTTTTAATTTACTAGGTCACATGACTGGAGGGGAAACCCCTAAACGTGACATACCAGTTGCTCACTTAAAAAACAGATGCAACAGCATTGTGTTTCAAGAAGCACATCCACTTAGGACAAGCCTGAAGAATTTAGATGATACAATACTGACCAAATTTAAACAGGAAGAAACCACACAGTCTAATTCCAAACACCAGAAACAATGACGTAAGTTTTAAGCCTGCTGTGTCTGAGACACATCTGTGTACATACACAAATTGTGTATCTCACCCTTCCCCAGCAGTGAGACCTTTGTGTGCTGTATTTGCTGAGTTTAGGCAAAGCAGTCCTGTGACCAAGCAATATAAACACTGAATTAAAAATGGGTCCTATGGCAAAGGAAAAAGGTAAAACAACTGATATAAGAGCTATCTGAAACTCAGCCTGCTGGCGTGTAAAGCAGGGGTGCTTTCTGCAAAAATAACATGTGAGTTTCCATAAACACATAAAAGCAGAATAGACTAGCTTCTGCCAAGGCTGAGAATCAAACCTTTGCTTGATTTGGATCACCTGAAGCAAAATGTCCCAGGATCAGGAAAAAAAATTTGCTACTATTAAGTTTTGTCTAAGGCAGAACGAGCTGATAGCGTGGCAGTGCAGTGGTAGGATGAATTCCATGTGACAGCAGCATACAGCATGGGATTCGTCTCATAAAAGGCAGATACTGTCTACCATGTCACCTGTCCCGTAAAAACAGTGTAGAAAAGCTAATGCTTTTAGACAGTGCATCTTGTTAGAAAATACAGATGCAAATCAAGCCAGATGAACTGCACCCAAATACCTATTTCTTCCCACTGGCTATTTGAAGAAGCACAGGGTCATTGCCTTCCTTGAGATATTCACAGCACAGCACACTGTCTAATGCCAGGGGACACAATGCCCACTGCAAAGCCAGAGTCAGCATGGGTTCACCTCAGGAAACAGAAAACCTGGTATCTCTTCTGAAATCCTCTTGATACATAAACTCAAAGCCCAAATGGGTATTATTCTTTTAACTGGCTTATGAGGATGATATAAATACATTCCTGACTGTAAATATATGGGACATGGGAATTTCAAAACAAGCCACTACTCTAGAAATTTCATTTACATTCATTCTAATTCTGGATACTTCAGATACACTTAATCATGTCTAACAATTTAAGATAACTGCTAGACCCATATTTTTGCCCTGGCTTTGGTTTTTTGTTGGGAGCGTTTAGGTTGAAAGACAGGTGCTTCTTATTAATAGCTATTGGGGGTACCTGGAAAAATATAACATAATTTTAAAATTGCTTTGTCTCAAGGAAATAGCTTTAGTCAGCGAGCAGCACTGCAATTACTGACCAAGCATGCATAGGTCAACATTGATCAGCAGAAATATTAACTGCTACTTTCTATTTTAATTTGCATTTATAAAACTAGGATCAGGACATTTGTTTCACAAGTTTTGGAATAATGCACATGCAATATTTACCATTTAGGCATAACCTTCTCCTACTGAACTGACGCTCATTTCAACAGAAAAAAACGGACCAGTTCATGTTTGCAATACCATCTACTGTGTACTACTGCTTCCACAAGCAAATAATGGAAGACATGTGATGCTTTTATTTTAACTGCTTGGATTTCTTCTCTCTGAAGTGCATTATGATAAAATTAGTAAGCTATATTTCTACCCACTTGTGATTAGCAATAAATACTCGCTCTCGTAGCCTGGTGCACTTTTCCCCTGTGAAATCTAATCAACACCCACTTTTAAAAATTCAGATATGGAGATATATATTTCTTCTTGTGTAGAAAAAGAATAAGGAAAGATGATACAACATTGTATGATAATAGGGCATGGATCTTTAGGGTGGGGAAAAAATTACTAATGAAGGGATGTCTACACAATCATGAAGTGAAAAGAAAACATTACTATTTCTCATGGTTCAGAAATTAGGGACATAGAGAGAAAGTATGCAGTGAAATATGCTTGGTTCTTCTGAGCACAACAGACAGAATTCAGCTTCCAGTTTAGAAAGCCCTCAACAATTCCTTATCATAAGTCAAGGTGGTTACTAGGGGAGACATGAAGAGGGTGTTGACTCCTTCATTCTTCCTCTAAGAATTCACTACTGACTTGTCCTGGAAGATTGTAAATTAGGGTAGCTAAAATCCTAGGCTGATTCCATAAGGTTATTTCATCAGAAGAATTACCAGTGTTTTTTTCACTTAATATTGTAAATTTCTATTTTCTACTGAGTCTGCTCCTAGAATACTATTTTTTATAGTGTTTTTCCTGATCAGAAAAAATTTGTGCTTCTGATTGACCTTCCAGCTGATTTCTGGTGGATACCCATTTATCTTGTTACAACTGACTGGAACAATTGACCTGTCCATGTGACAGACAAATCACACATTATGTGACAGACAAATGTATATAAGAGATAAATATATTTCCATAATTCGTTTGCAAGTCCCTGACAAGACCCCAAACTAACACAGTGTTACCTACTATATAAAACTCTATCCCATAAACCTTAAGAATATCCCAGTGTAGCTAGGACAGAACCTCTGCAACAGGTGTCACTATAAAGGCAGTGGTGCAAGGACCAGCATTTTTACAGTACATCTCTGGTAGTAATTAATGTAGGTACCTACAGGCAATAAACCAGGTACTGCACTTTGGTGCAGTATTATTAAAACCTGGGTGGATGGAAATCAATTCAGTGTGTTTGTGCCTAGGAAGAGAACAAAACTGATTATGGAATGCCTTAGAAACAGTGCCAGTGACACAAAGAAGGCACATTTATGTATACAAGTTCTGGACTCTTATTAATATGGACAGGTAGGTCTAAGGCAACCTTTTACCAGTGTGAACTGATAAATTGAAGGTGTATTCAGTTCCCATTGGGCAGATGTTTCTTTTTTATGCAAACACTTCCTGCTTTGAGCTGCTTCTTTGAAAGTTTGTTTTAGATGAGCTGAAGAGCTTCCTTCTTGTTGTGCCTATAAACTCAGGACTCTGTCACAGTTCCCCCTGCTAAGAAAGCAGTTTATTGGAAAATAGCCTCGACTTGATTCAATGCAGTCTCCCTTTCTCATGATACTAACTCACACCCATGGACACAAATCAACCTGTGTAAAAAACGGGAAATATTTCTCTCTCTCTCCTCAGAGTTCTCAGCCAAATTGCACAGGAGGTGAAGACACTTTCGTTTTCTTGCTGCAATTTACCTTTTATCAAAAGTGTCTCATGCTCAGTCAATGAAAAAAAAGCTGGAAACATCTGAGCTTATCCAAAAGCAAAATGTGCTTTGTGATGGTTTTGAAACAATTACTTTTCAGGAAAGCCAGTTATGGAAGAGTTCCAATATCCCATTAAATGCTCTTCTTTTTAATCTAAATGTTTTCATTACATGTTATAAACAAAGACTTAAAGGTAATAAAACACTGTGGATCAATTTAAAGAACTGAGTTTAATAACTGAAAGTATGATTTTGAATTATTAGGAATTTTTTATTTAAATTTATTAAATTTTTTTTTCAAAATCTGCTCTTTAATTTTGTTTCCTAGTGAAAGATTTATTGTCTTAATTGTTACTTACTAAAACCTGTTGGTTTCCAATTAGCCACAATTTTTTGGCACTACTTGTTGCTAACTAGAAGTCTACACAGATTATACATATTTACACACACACACAGATACTATATATAAATGAAATGTTTACAGAGCTCTGTATCAGAAAATTTACTCATTTTCTGACATTTTGCATTTTAATTCATGAAATAGTGAGCTAATTTGTGTCAAACTGCCTTCAGATGAAAACTAGAATCCCAAAATGTAGAAAATAATGTTCTAAAAATAGTTATGTACATTTATCAGACTTCTGGATTCATATACACACAGTCTCCTCCCTCCTCAGGGGATTATCCCCAACTTAGGAAAATTATTTACAAATCAAAAAGAAGTCATGTTTTCAGCTAAATGAGCTAAAAATCCTGATGATCACATATTTAAGGAATTTCAGATTGAGAGACACATTTTTATATGTGAAACTGGACAGAATGCAACTGCATTTCAATTTCACATGAATCTCTTTAGTTCTTGAACTGAACAAGCCAAAAATACTATTTCTTTACCCATAAAACACACTAGAGACTGCTACAGAGAGCTTAAGCCAGAAGTTTTCACATTTGGTGCTCTATTAAACATGCTAGCTCTAAAATTTGTAGCACTTAGAAATTTCTGAAATAAAATACAGAGAGTGTATAATACTAAATATTGACTGATATGTCAAATTTTAAACAGGAAGTACAGCTTTGAAGAAAAAAAAACTTACTTGAATAAAGTAGACAAAAGTGCCTCAAAATTGTTATACACCATAACACGCATACACATATTATGTTCACCTCTTGAAAAGGATGGGGGTGTGAAATTAATCCTATCCTTTCCCAGCTCTCCAGCATTGTACTGGTCAGTATAATATTTTATTTTCAAGATGAAAAGAAGCTATACAATAGTTTCTCTGTAGTCACTGCTGTCAGGAATCACCTGCTTTTTAGAACAAAAGTAGGCAAAGTGGGTTGCAAGAGCCAAGCACCATGTGGGACAGCAGTTCGGTACTTGGTTCTGAGCCACGTGAGACCTTGTAATTCTAAATTCTAAATTTGTCTCACTTTGCATCTTCTTCTGTCCTCAGCAACAGAGTCGTTTTCTGGAAGAAGAGCTCTCTGGTTTTTGACAACCTCATGTTTCAGTCAGAGCCAAATACACATTCAGTACCAACCACATAAGAAAAGAGTGATTCCTTATGGAACCAGGGTGATATAAAAAAGGTTTATGAAACTAAGTACAAAATTTTTCCAGTCTACGTGTAAGGAAGTCTACTGTGTATAGAGAACAATGTACTAACCAGATAGCAAATTGAACTCAATTTGCCATGAAAATGCAAGCCACTTTTTTTCTATAAAGTTTGTTTGAATGCTAAATATTCTAATTTCATAGTAAATTTAAGTTTACTGAAAAATGGAAAAAGCTGAAGACACTCTCTTGACACAGACTATCTTTTTGTTAGTGGGTGTTTCCATCAATGTATAGGTATTAAGAGACTACTAGAAAACGAGGATAAGCCTTATACTCCATGAAGTCCAGTTTTCTGTCTGACATTGTATTTTCTCACACCTAATTTTGTCTTTCTAAGACCATTTTTGTATAGAAATACCTAACTTCTGCAACCCATCGACTAACATTTTTTTTTAATTTATAGTATCAGAACTACTAATAATATCGCCCTAAATTTTCTGTCAGGAATGAGGAGTCCTGAATCTCAGTGCTTTCCCGAGTGCTTTCCCACAGTGCTTCCAAACAGTAATGATGGTTGAAGCACTCAGTTTCCAACAGGATGCTTCATCCTCGTGTAGACCAGTATGTAAAAGGAGTTAATTTTTAACCATGCACAAAGAGGATCTGCATATGGCCATTCACATCTTCAAACCAGAGCACCAGTTCCCCACACTGACAGATCTCAGAGGTCCTCCTTCTGTCTGCTTCTCTGTAAACTATAATGTCAAGAAAATACTCGTCTTTTTTGCTCCACAGGCTCCAATTATAATCTCACAAAATGTCTTTTTTTTTCCATAAACAAAGCCAAAAATAACTTCTTAGTCATTTGATTGTGAACAGAATAGCCTTTTATCAAAGCACTGCACCACTGCTGACAGATATGGCAGTAATAATCACCCTCCCCAAATATGTAACCTAGAAGGACATATAGTCCTTACCAGGGTGATAAAAATCCAGCTAAGGGGAACCGCACTGCTTGCTCAGTTCTCGACTAGCTTTATCAATCTGTAATAAGTCTGTTCGAATGGAATTACAACAATTACATTTATGTAATCTGTCTAATAATACAGAACCAGGAATACCATATGGATACAGGACAAACCCTCCCACAACACATTATGCTAACTAGCAAGGATTTGGGGGTTATGCTGATTATTTAATGCCTCTTAGGGGCAGGAAGCCACAGTGAACAGACATACCAAATGGCAAATAACCCCATGGCAGCCAAATGCTGGCAGCGGTAACCCCGCCAGCACCTGCAGAAAGGGCAACAAATCCCCAGCCTCCTGGGCTGCACTTCAGAGCAAAACCACTTGGAAACATTTCAAACTATTTAACTGTGACACTCAGACTTACCTCAAATCTCACACTGATGATAAAATACTGGTTACGTGAGTCTGCTGTGTACACACAAAGAAACTGCCTTAGTTATCAAAGACCTCATGTTCAGTAAGATTGATTTCAAATAAACATAACTCTCCGTGTTGCTGGGAAATGGAAGGAAGTGAAATACTATCATATTTTCTATTATTACAGGCACATATCACATAGCACAGCAGAACCCAATTATTGTCAGTATGACATTAGTATGACATTAATTATTATTAATGTCAATTTGTTTGGGCAAAACTGGACCTCTTGCAAGGATTTCATCCATTTATTAATTCCCAGTTTTCAGGATACTTTCCAGAAGCAGAGCAAAGTGCTTTTGTCATTGCAAACATTAAAAAGACACATATATTATATTTTGTTCTGGGCTGGTGCAGTTAATTGAAATTGTATGTCTCAAGCAATCAAGCCACAAAACCAGGATGCTCACTATGAAAGTGGCCTAGAATAAATGCTGCAAAAGCACAATTTGAAATTATAAACTGGAGCTGGTGAGGTATATTTCATACATAGAAACAGTTTCACTCTCTGACTTCAGTCAGTGACTGTCTCTTGTAGGGTCAACTGGAAAAAGGATTTTTGGCTCTTTGATCAAAGACAGTTATTTCCAAGATGAACACGATAAACACTCCAACATGTTCTGTTTGTAGAGAAAGTAAAAATACCTGGGATAATAAAGGACTAGATTTTTTAAATGAGGATAAGATGGTTATAGTTTCCCACTTGTGCAATAGCTCTGTGGTAATAGTTTCCCACCTCTGGAACAGATCAGAGAAGATACTGGATGCTAAGCCTGAAATTCCCCCAAAGTCAGAGTGAATGCCCTAGCTGTCAGCTGAGGCAACAGTATCATAGAATCATAGAATAGTTTGGTTGGAAGGGACCTTTAAAGGTCCCTGCAATAAGCAGGGAAATCTTCAATTAAATCTGGTTGCTTAGAGGCCCACCAACCTGCCCTTGAATCTTTCTAGCGATAGGGCATCTACCGCTTCTCTGTGCAATCTGTTCCAGGGTTTCATCATTTGCATCATAAAAGAATTATTTCTTATATCTAGCGTGAATCTAGAGTATTTTAGTTTAAAATCCTTACCTCTTGTCCTATCACAAAAGACCTACTAAAAATCACCTGGGACAGATCTGTATTACACAAAATACCTAAAAAATTACTGATAAACACAGCAACAGATCTCCCCAAGAATCAGGACATGACAGTTCCCACAAAACATAACCACATGTATGAAATGCAAAGGTACACAGAAGAGATGGAGATCTTCCTCCAAAATGCTTTGTAAACTTGTAGCTTGAAGCTCACGCTGGGAAAATAAAAGGACAGCAGTGTGACTAACCAAAGACACAACCATTTTTCCTTAGTAATTTTCTGAATCTAAACCCAGACACAGTGTATGATTAAACAGCTCACTAAATCTAGTCATTATAAGCCAGTATTTTTGATGCTATGGTTAGGGAGCCCACAGAAAGACTTACCAAACTTTGAGCTTTTGGAAACATCACCGATAGTGTGTTTAATAAATAGATATATACACAATAGAAGTATGATAGGTAAGACCTGAAAAAATATGGAAAAGCAAACTAATACATTAAAGAATGTAGAAAACATAATTAATTCACAGAATTAAAGAAAAAAATAAAAGAAAAATCAACATTTAATCAGTGATAATTTTAATCTTCATCAAAGATTAAGCTCCTGCTGAAAATATGCGAACATATTCTGTTTGCAGTTATACCATTCTAAGCAGAGATACTGCTTTGAAAAGTAAAACTTGAAGCATGAAGTTAGAGGTATAAAACTCACCACTTTTAGTAAGCGACCATGTTGTATGTAGCCTTAGCATGTCCTTTAACTAGAAGTTTTCTTTGTCTATGTGATGGTAGTTCCTTAAAATAAGTAAAATAAAACATTATCATCAACATAGTCTTTGTTAGTGCACAGGCTATCATGTGTGGGGTTTTTCCCCCTCATTTGGAAAAAGGAGGCTGAACAGAGAAAGAAAAAGAAAAGAAACTATCCTTGCTGCTTGCTTGCAGAGAAATCTGTACTCCAGATTGGAAAGTGAGCTCAAGAGTTGTTTTGATTTTAATACTTAATTCATTAGTAATGGAAAAACTTCAGATCATAGTAAAGGAATAATCTGGTGAATTTCTCAACTTGTAGGACATTGTTTTTGATAATTTGCCAAGGAGAGCGGAAGATTTATTATGCTGAGCATGCCAAAATGGCAAAAGGCTTCTCACGGTGTAGGGCCACAAACAATTGTTTTATGGGACTGAACTTATTGGTTCTTACGCTTTATGGCCCTATATTGCCATGCAAAAAAAACAGTAAGTCTGTATTGCATCTCAACAGGCTGTGAAACCAGCTGGGATGTTTCATTTTGTTCTTTCAGGCCACCAAATCACCTGTTAGTTGAATATATGTCCAAACACTTTTGTCAACCAGATGGCCAGAGGTTCAACATGCACTTTTGCTATCACTGTTTTTTACTTTGCTATGAGGAAAAATAAAAATATTTCTTTTTGAAGGTAGATTCGTTTCACTGTCTTTGGATATAGTACAAGTGATATACCTATGTTTACTTTTATACAAAGTTTATTTTTAAAATTCAGATATTTACTGCAAAATATATTGATTTGTCATGGACAAAACCAGTAGTTTTAATTTCAACTTCCAATTTCTTCTCGTAATTATAAACAGAACAAAACACATTCCTTCCCCCCAACCACGTGTCCCCCGTGCGCCCCCTCCCCCGCTTTTATACATATGTAGTTTAGGTCTAACTTGTTGTTCATAACATTTGTGGACTTGAAGAAAAATTCCAGCTCTAAAATATCTGATACAGCATCTTATAATATCAGGAAGACACACATTTTGTAGTTTGTCACTGGGATACAGCATCATGAGTAAGAAGCAGATCTGACACTGATGGGAAAAAGATAAAATAACCAAAATTTGTTTGTTAAGAATAGGAATATACCTAGAGTGACATATCTCTATTCTCACTTGTAAGTTAACGAGACCATAGTCATTTTTCCTAGTTCTTTTACAATAGTCCCTGCTGCCTCTTTTTTCATTTAAGAAATAAATGCACATGCTCAGATGCAGCAAAGAAACTTGAAGCCCAGACTGTTGTCATGGTTACTCTGAGACATCCTAGCATATAAAGTATCTCACAGGTAATTTTCATTTTTGTTTTAAATATTATTTATTTGTTTACAAAGTTAGAATTCTTTACTACTGCATGCTTAGGTGCCAATACATCCATAATTTAGTTGCTACTGTTTTTCCAAGTAATTTAGTTTTAATGGCCTCTGCGCAGTGGAAAATGTGGTGTCATAAGGGTTTCCAAAGCAATTCCAACCAAGATACAGCAAAGAGTTCTGTCTTGATAAATTGGACAAACCAGCCATAGCATACCACCTTCCAAATATGTGGCTTCACAGATGAATTATATGTTCATTTTACTCCAATGCTTTAGCTAAAGGCTGGTTTGTTTATTTATTCTGGAGGCATTTCCTTATGCTATTGCAGTTAAGTGCTTGCCAGCAATTTTATTTTTAGACTGTGCACTTTGGTGGTAAAAACTGAGAAAAAGTGATAATTCACATTGAAATCTTGATTTGTATTGTTTTAAACATATGTTTCTTTTCTGAAAACATCTACTTTTCAAACAAATTTAAGAGCTTGAAGATGTGCAATAGAGGGATGGAATGCCTAGGTCATACTTCACGTGTGCCTGCAAAGGAACTAGAATTTATGTGTGTAAACAGGAGTTGGTAAAAGATTTTCATAAAATTCCCAGCAGCAGGCAAAACTGTTTATTTAAAATAATGTTTGTGTACTCCAGCTCAGCAACTGATACAAAGCAATACAAATTTTTACAAACACAGTTAACCTCAAATTTTACAAGCATGTTAATGTTCTGGCAGTTCAAGTATGTTACTGAAAATGTGAGCTGACTGCAAGCATTGCATTTCTTTGTGTGGCTTTGTTCAATATGTTGAACAAATATGAACAAATGTATGAACAAATATGGCTAATTTTAACATAGGATCTTAATTCTAGCATTGTTAAAATTCATGGTGTTCACATCTTAATAGAGGATCAGATGTTCTAGGGAACAATTCTTGCATAAAACTAGCCATAAAGGTAGGCAATGATTTACTGCCTATACAGGAGTTACATTTCTGTGTGAAGAGCAACAACAACTGAGAAAAACCTTAACCAATCCTTTGGAGAAGGAAAGCTCTCCAAGCATATCTCTGGGTATCAGTTTAACCCAGCTGCTTTCTCTCGACAATATTCAAGTTCACTCTCATATCCACAATGGGTCTGTTTAGATGTGCATTTAGGAAGCAACTTTCTGAAGATCAAAGGAAGGAAAAAAAGAAAATTAAAAGAAGGACTGAGGTGAAAGGTAAGGGAAAATGAGATTCAAGTCAGCAGGCAGATGGAAAGGAGGTAATTCAAATTAATTATTACCCATTAACTACCTGATGTGTTGCAAATAGTCACAGTGACTCCAATTGCTCCAAACTCTGCAGTCTTATACTCTCTTGGCAAGGAGGAAAAGGACAAAAGCAGGGACATATTAAAGCAAATAAGCAGGCTTCTATCTCCCATCAGTAATGTAAGTGTGAGGACAAGTGTACCACAGCTACGTTTATTTTATGCATGCAAGCAAGCAAGACTGTGGGTAGAAAACCTGCATTCTCTTGTCCAGAAGCAGATGGCTTTCCTCACATCCCTGTGCAACCAAGTACACCAAGAGAATCTTCTTAGGTAAAACTTAATATTATTAGTAATAAAATTTAAGATGTGCCTTTGCCAGAACTCCATAAGCATTCATGATGTGAATGAATTCCCTTTAGCACTTACTGATACTGCCTCTGGATCAGTCGCCAAATCAGTCTTTCCCCACAGCACCACAGATCCCTCTCTC
>VZRZ01005515.1:666531-681937 GCA_013398175.1 Climacteris rufus | reverse complement strand
ACTGCCCTTCCCTCGCCTCCGTAATATAACACGCCCCTGACCGCCATTTTGTTGTCTTTTACCGCATTTCCATGATCCAGTAATAAAATCCTGCTGGCGATAAGCAGAAAAGAACCCTTCCTCGTCTCTTTGCTTCCCTGCTTTAATTAAACCGCTGTGCGTGAACTCTGCAGGAGTTCTGATACCTGGCTCGCCTCTGATCGGAGACTGGATGAAGCCAAAGTCGCTTCTTTCAGGACACGACACCGATGCAAAAGGCTCAGAGTTACTCACGCTTTCTACCCACGGCAGTAGCAAGGCCCCTTCTGTCAGAACCAAAATGCTTAATCCTCAGCCACTGGTCAAGTTGTGTCAGTAGCATCCTGATTGCTACTACCCTGCCATAGTGACAAACAGAAATCCATCAGCTTGAGCAGGGTCAGTCAGACTGGACAGAAACAGCCATGCGGGCCTGGGAGCATCCAGGTTTGCTAGGGGGAAAAAAATCACTTGTTCAGTCTAATTCCTATAAATGAAAAGCTACTTTATCTTAATGAGGGCACAGTCTAATTTAGGTGGGAACTAGTACGCACTATGTATTCTCATTGTTTTTAAATTATTTCAGTCACTGAATGGTTGAAATTATTTTGTTACAGTAATTAGTTTCAAGATGGCTGGTATCCTGCGTCACACGTACCCAGGGGAGGAAAGGCTGGGGCTCAAAATCCAGTTCAACAAATCAGCCTGGAACCTGATACAGACTTGAGATTTGAAGGAAATGCAACATCTCACCCTAAGAAACGTTAAGGAAAAAGCTGTCATGGCACAGAAAGTACAGGAAAGGGAAATAAATCAAGCCAACCTCATAACATCACTGCACTATTAATTAATTAAGAAACCAAGCCAAATTAGACATGTGCAAATGCCATTGGCATCACCTTTATCCTATCCAGACATGAAGATCTTTGAACAGGTTAGCCCCCTTTTTCATTGGTTGTCTTATGATAGATAAAAAAAAAATTACCTCTAGTAATTAATTTTAGTGGGAGAACTCCAGGTGTGAACATCATGTCACAGCTATGTCCGAGCTGAGAAGCAAACACCTGCAGGCAATCTGTGTACAAGCTCTAGGCTATGCAAGGGCAGGAAGATCTTCACAGAAGGGGTGAGGGAAGAGACACCTTGCTTGTACATCCTATTTGGCTCCTTTCCCAAAGGCCAGACCCATATACAACTGCAAAACTCTGCTCTAAAGCAACTTTGGCAGTTTCTTTCCCAGTTCCTTACTTTCTTTTATTTCTGGTAGCTTAAAGTAAACAAAATCATCTCCATTTTGTCTTTGATTATTTTGTTTCATTGGTTTTGTCTCTGTAAGTACACCAGAATGTTTTGCATGATGTTTTTCTAAATAATTCAGGTGAAAGGAAACATGTGGCTAGAAAAGAAATCTCAGCTAGTATGGCCCACAACTAAAAAATATGACTGAAAACTCATTATTGAGACATGGATGAGGAACATCAGGCAAATCTGAGATCAGGCAATGACAGAGGTTCAGGTTATAATCAGAAAAGAGAAAGAGCATTCACTGTCCTTAAGTTTATGCCACCTTACAACCAAGCCATATGAAACAACACACATATGAATTAATCATTTCTGAATATAGAAACAGACAGTGAAGCGTTCAGGACTGTTCACACATTATTGTAATTCACAGGCATCTCTGGTCCTGAAAACATTTATCTCCCTCTGCTCCATACATCTCTTTTCTAAAATTAGAGAATGAAAATAAATAACTCTAAAGGAAAGTACATAAAATACAATGTAAGCATTTTTCTCATAGGTTTGCTACATCGTATTTATGAGAAGCCTTTCCCTCCAGAAAAAAACACCCAGCCCTCTCAGTTTTTCCCAAGTTTTTCCCATGCATCACACAGAAAGTCTAAGATTTCAATGCACTCTTTCTAAGCTTTCTATTCATTACCCACCTCTCAGTGAAGTTTTCTAGTGGCACTCCAATTGTAGATGTTCTGTGCAAGCATGACATCAAAGGTTTACATTTCCTTTAGCTACAGCATTTATTTAATTTTCAATATAACTTAACTTTTAGGAACTCCAGACTGTTTACCTTTACTGAATTACCAAATATTAATCATCTTCCTAAAAATAATTCCCAGAAAGTCTCAGAAAAGCCAAATATATTCATCAATAAAGAAGACAAAGATGAAGATGTACCAGGAAAACATAGCTCTTCAAGCAAACTCGAGTACGCAGAAAAACTCAAAGCTACATTCCACAAATTATTAAAGCTCAGTACTGCAAAATCAAGCTCACAGAACCTTCCTTACTCTCACACTTGTCTCTAATTTGGAAAAACTTATTATTCGAACTGGGAACTACAAGGTTTGAGTCACTAACATCAAAAAGTCTTTTCTAAGGATGCATTTAATACAGATTGCACAGTGAAAAAAACCCACCAGGATTTAGCTCAAGTATTAAATCGAAACAACTTAGCAGGAACCTTTCATTCATGTGTTTTTTTTTCCCCTACACCATCAAATGTATTACAGCTCTGATAATTATACTATACTTTAAATAGCACTTCTGTCATAGTTCTTAGTATTAAGTGCAATTTTTGAAATCAGGTGTGAATTCATACTGAACTAAAACCTTCTCCATGTGATGGCAGGATGTGATGCCCAACATTTGCTTTGCAAATAAAAATGTTAAACAGCATCCTGAATTCTCACTGGTCCTCCCATGCTCCAGATGCAATCAATGAAACATGAGAGTACAGATGGTTAAATCTCTCTCCAAGTTGCAGGCAGTAATGTGCTGACTTCAATTCAAGAGTCCGAAAGGAAAATACTAGACAAATGCCACATATCCTTGTTTTTCTTTTTTTGAAATGTCATCCTCAAAATGCCCGAGATCTGTACGTATTTTCTGGCTACATACCCCTTGTTGCCTGTCATTTAGAGAGATATAGTACAGAAAAACTGTGCTTTGAGTCCTGTTTCTACAATCCTTGGAAGTTTCACTTGCAAACAAAGGCAGTGCTGACTTTCAGCTCTAGAGCTGACTGAGAACTTAAATCTGTCAGCATTTAGTTCTGGTTTATTTTTAAATAATGAGAAGGGAAAAGAGCAGTGAAAGAATGCAGAGTTTCAGTACGTCCTAATTTGGTGTACACGCAACAAGTGCAGAAGAACACAGAATCAAAGAATCACAGAATAAACCAGGCTGGAAGAGACCTTAGAGATCTCTTGGATCCAAGTCCAACCTATAGTCTAACACCTCCTCATCAGCTAAACCATGGCACTGAGTGCCACGTCTAATCTTTTTTTAAACACCTCCAGGGATGGTGACTCCACCACCTCCCTGGGCAGACAATTCCAGTGCCCAATCACTCTCTCAGTAAAGAATTTCTTCCTCATTTCTAACTTAAACTTCCCCTGTTGCAGCTTGAGACTGTGTCCTCTTGTTCTGACAGTCGCTGCCTGGAGGAAGAGATTGACCCCCACCTGACTACAACCTCCTTTCAGGGAGCTCTAGAGAGTGAAGAGGTCTCCCCTAAGCCTCCTCTTCTCCAGGCCAAACAACCCCAGCTCCCTCAGCCGATCCTCATAGGGCTTGTGTTCCAAGCCCTTCACCAGCCTTGTTGCCTCCTCTGGATGCGTTCGAGTGTCTCAACGTCCTTCCTAAACTGAGGGGCCCAGAACTGGACACAGCACTCAAGGTGTAGCCTCACCAGTGCCAAGTACAGGGGAAGAATGACTTCCCTGGTCCTGCTGGCCACACTATTCCTGATACAGGCCAGGATGCCATTGGCCTTCTTGGCCACCTGAGCACACTACTGGCTCATATTCAATCGACTATCAACCAGCAACATCAAGTCCCTTTCTGCCTGGACACTGGCCAACCACTCTGGCCCCAGACTGTAGTGCTGGAAGGAGTTGTTATGTCCTAAGTGAATAACCCAGCACTTGGACTCACTAAACTTCATATTGTTAGACTTGGCCCATCTATCGAGCCTGTCCAGGTCCCTCTGCAAAGCCCTCCTACCTTCCAACAGATCGACACTTGCCCCCAGCTTGGTGTCGTCTGCAAACTTACTGATAGCGGACTCAATCCCCTCATCCAAATCATCAATAAAGATATTAAACAAGACTGGCCCTTGCACTGATCCCTGGGGGACACCGCTGGTGACTGACCGCTAGCTGGATGCAACACCGTTCACCACCACTCTCTGGGCCCAGCCAACTAGCCAGTTCTTAACCCAAGAGAGTGAATCTGTCCAAGTGAATCTGCCAGCTTCTCCAGGAGAATGCTGTGGGAGACAGTGTCAAAGGCCTTGCTGAAGTCCAAATAGACAACATTCACAGCCTTCCCCACATCCTTCAGCAAAAGACCAGAAGAACCCAAATATACACTCCAGCCATTTCCTCAGCTGTTACAGGAGCTCTCCTGTGGGTGTCCATGGAGAACAGTTCATTGGGCAAGTTCCACAGGCTCACCAGGTGAAAGCTGCGATCACAAGATATGAGGGCAACACAGGGGTTAACTATGAGGGAATACGGCACTGGAAGTTGCGACGGAGGAAAGAGGGAGCCACTGGTCATAGGACAGGACTGGCACCCTTTGTGTTTGGGACTTGAACTGCAAGTTATCTGTCTTGCTGAAGCAGGGGGGGTTGATAGCTTGCTATTGACACCGACACTGAATTACTGCTGTGATGACTCAGGGACTGGAACTTACAGGGGAAATTCAGGTCTCTTCTGAGGCTGCCATGGTGTTCAGAGTGCATTCAAGCAATGCAAAAACATGTATCCAGAGACCACGTGTCAGGACTATGAATTCCCCTGGTCAGAAGGAAAAGATCCGTCTGTAGGACTGTTTCAATCAAACTTTATATACATTAGCAAGCAGAAACAAAATAAAAAAATTCTGTTTGGAGGAAGCGAACTGCAAGCTAGATCTTTTAAAACATTATCCCTACATATTATTTCCATAGTCACAAAAGTTGTATTTTATTGCTCCTTTAGAAATTGTAAAATACTTTACTAAACAAATGTTCTAAGATTTCCTAACATGTAATACCTTCTTTTCCTAATAATTCAGGATAAAAGCTATTGTGCACTTTGTTTTAGCAGAAACATAAGGTAAGGCGTAGAAGAATCAAAAGTATAACAGAGGTATAAATGTTATTAAAAAATCTAATTTTTAGATTAAAAAAAGTCTATTAGCTGAACAAATGAGTCTTGCACAAAACACAAAAGAAAGCTCAATTAAAATTTGCTTTAGCATGTGAAATTATTAGGTCTATTTCTGTGAGTTCACAGACATTTCTGACCTTCAGAATTTTTTCCTCAAGTTCTGAAATTATCTGCTAAACTAGAATACTCCTATGACTATCTCTGGTGAAAATCCATTCTACTTTCTCTTCTTATCCAGTCACCAGTATCATAAGAAGACACCTTCAGCATGACAAGCTGGTTATATGAACAAGGAATTTACATCCTTGCTTCTTTTTCCTGACCACTCAAAAGATCTCACCATTCTAAAAGAGTTAATAGTTCCTAAATGCTAGCTTGTAAAACAGAGAACACATTTTTGTGTGGGCTTAGATACAATTAAAGAAAGCTTTCACAAAAGCTGCACTATGACAAATGATACAAATCCACCCTGAAAACACAGAAAGAGCAGCTGACGCATGTGCCTGCGCACCCCCACGCACAAACACAGAGTAAGACTCAAGTGACGACACAAACATGAAAAACAAAAGAAAATTGGGCTGTCTGGATTCCTAGACCAGAGATTTATTCCGATTTTGTTTCCATGCTGTACAACATACCAGACAGGAAATCTCCCACACTAAGCAGCAAGGTAAACTGACAGAGCAGAATACAGAGACATGCTACAGTTACTGAACAGTTTATCACCACAACATGTAATAGTTTTTTAATTTTAGTAATTTGTGTTGGTAGATTATGATGTATATACAGTTTTTGAGCAGAGATTACCTTAAAGCTCTCAGTAAGGTATCAAACCTCTCAATTTGAAAATGTCTAGCTCCACCCATACTCAAAAACCATAATCTACTGATGTTTAAAACTCCTAATTATCAGATAGCAGAGGTACTTTTGTACTCCTCATAGATTAATACGCTGCCTTGTCATAATACGGCTCTGACTTCAGTCTTTAATGGCAAAGTCTTTCCAATACAGCTTTTTTAAGATAGAAGAGTACACAATTTAATGGTACAGCTCTAATCCAAAGGGAAAGAAAAGACCAAGTGATTATGCTGAACACCCAACTTTTAAGCTTGACAACATACATGTTAAAAAGTCACAGTATCAATGAAGAAGAAAAAGTCACACAGCAGCACAAACTTCAAATATGCATCCACCACTCACCCCTAAAACATTTGGAAGATTATCTATAGATCCAGAAACTCTTTGCTGTGACTTACACCTACTTAAATTCATTTGCTCTGGTTTACACTGATCCAGAACTCAGATGACTAGAAAGCAAGTTTCCCTACAGGAAATGCTACTGATGGC
The DNA here is from genome assembly GCA_013398175.1 of Climacteris rufus. Taxonomy (NCBI): domain Eukaryota; kingdom Metazoa; phylum Chordata; class Aves; order Passeriformes; family Climacteridae; genus Climacteris; species Climacteris rufus. The sequence continues at coordinate 675,398 of VZRZ01005515.1, read as the reverse complement.
ATTGGCTACTAGTGGACAGGTAATCTACATTAACTAAAAGTGATTCTAAAAGCACCTAATTTTCTTTAAAAAAATAGATATATAATACAAGCCTAGTTTTCAAAGGAACATAAGGTTTGCTTCACACTCTACAAGAATTTCTTAAAAATGCAGGGAACTTTCTACATCAACAGTTTCAAGAACCCTGATCAAAATATGAATTAATATTTTCTAATTGTTTAACCTAATCTTTCATTGCTGAAAGAATATCTTAATAATCTGGCTATGATAATTTCTTTGTGTAAATGCAATCAAGCTGAAAAAAGTATAAAGATGAGGAAAACTGTATTTTTTCACCATTACTTTGATGGTATAGGAAAGAAAGGACAAATAAAAATATCTATCTTTGGGTACATTTAGCCTGATGGTCTATTATTATTAAAAGTTGTTTTCTAAAGCAAGATATTTTTCTAACCTTACAATCTGTATTCAGTATGGCAAGTATTTATATGACAGGTAAAACTAATTTTTAATTAATGTCAGTTTTTAAATTCTACTGTAATTTGAACATGTTCTTTCATAGGCTTAAGCATCCCAGCACCCAAAAACCTTTTGGCATTGATTAAAATTTATATAATTCAGCCCTACTATTTCTTTCCAGGACATGAGATGTGTATGCACTGTCATTTGTTTACTTTTATTATGTACAGCCTTTGTGTGGAACTATATGTTTTTCCATAAGGTAAAAGCCAGTGACTTGTATCCGACTTAGATGATGCAAACACATCAATTTGCTGGATGGTCCTCCTAACTATATTACAAATACTGGAGATTTCTGGTTTTATTTACCATGGCCTTGACTCCTTTTTCCTGGTAAGATTTGTGTGGTGGGATGTGCTAGGACAAAAGGGGAATACATATCTTATCTCAGAGAGGAGAACTAAAGTTTAACTGTGCTGGCACACCTAGACTACGTTTTGAATACAGCTTTTAGTAGTTCGTATCTTTCTTTATCTTGGAAATACATTGAAAGCCAATAGTTGGGTGTCCCCTGGACAACTTGTTGACAAGGTATAATGAGTGGGCTGCGCAAGACCCAAAGGCTGAAGCCAAAAGTTTCAAGGTGCAGGAGGATGAAGCTTAGGACAGGCATACCTGGCACAGCTGAGCCAATGTGGCCAATGACTACTCTACCGGGATGATACCTGCAGCTCTAAATATTTTTCAACACCCTGGCATGTCATATTTAATCAATGACAGCCTTCTTATTTTGAAAACTAATTGTTTCAGTGATATTAAAGAAACACAAAACACAGGAAGGTCTGTTTTTAAATCCTTTGCTAATTTGTGCCATTTGATGATTCAGAACAGAGTATCAAGTTTAAATTTAGCAGATACTGAACAAATTAGCAGGAGGTTCTTCAAAGCCCTTGTTTTGTTTTTTGGGACAGGGTTCAACACTGCTGAACAAATGTGCTGCCAGAGGTACAGGACTGGCAGTTGTACTCACAGTACCACTAACATCCCCGTTACATCACTGCTTCCAATTATTGATAAACACCTCTACGCTTAATGAGCTACAGCGAAGGGCTAACCCAACCACACAGTAAACCAGCTGAGGGGGCAGGACTATCAGTCACCATGGTCTTTGAAAGTAACCATCTCTTGTTTTCTTGGCGAGGGACTGGCTGAGTTTGCCTGACCTTTATGCCGTTCTCTAGCAACACACCCTCCACACTTTGTCTGCTCATCATCAAGGCAGTAGTTAAGTTATGCTGCTGTCTTTCCAAGGAGTAGAAAGGGACTGTGAATCATGTTGCAGCTCATAGTAGGTACACATTTTAATGCAAGGCTTTAAGCCCACTTTGTGCAAGGAGCAGTCCTCTAATCCAGTCCTCAGACTGGGGCTCACATCAGCTTTTCCTCAGCATGGGCTCATTTCACAGTGCTTGGAAAACCTTGCTGCCAGTCATGAAAATGATGGTAAATGTGTGGAGTTCTCTGACTCCAGGATAACTACCTCCATGCCTACCTCTGTTAAATGACTGCCTCCAATTTCTTCTCTGGTATTTAGATATTCCTGCAGCAGATGCCCGGGATTCAGTGGACACCCGTAAAACCCATGCAGCATGTCTCTTCTCAGCCATGTAAAACTTATAAAAGTCAGCATCACTGGCACAGATGGCACTAAATGACATGCAAAAAGCCCAGACACTGCCTACTGATGCTAAAGTACTCCGGAAATATGGTGGATAGAAAAAGATGACAGTGATTAAGAGGAGAAAGAGATGCCCTCGGTGAATATAAGAAAGGGCAAAAAAAACCTCAGGGATGCAGAAAATCACCAATCAACAGTAACTGGGGGAGAACTTACGGGATTGAGACATGCTTACAGAAAACATGTGTTGTGTGCTAAAAAACAAGGTTGCAAATATGAATAAGTGTCGAAAAAATGGATATAGCCATTGTGGTCGCTGTTGAGAAAACATAAAACTCAACACAGTGCTTTCTGGGCATGAAATAGCTACAGTGGGTTTGGTACAAATGCTTAAAAACCAAATGCTTGAAAAGGGAAAACATGCCTAGAATATATAAAGATTTACACTATGAAAAAATGTAGACCATACTCAGAAAGGTCTGAAATGTTACTAAGGTGAATTGACTTTACTGTCTTCAGTAAAGAACATTATCATGAAAACATGCTGTTAGAAATAGCAGGAAGAGATCTCACCAGCAAGCAAGAAAGGTGAGGTGCATTATGCTGCACCATCCAGCACAGATCAGAACTTTCTGTTGATAAAGCAGTGAAATAAAACCAAGCCAAAGCACACCACACAACACTCTTCCTCAGCACAGCTATTTTCTAGTTGTCAATTCACAAGTTTTTCTGAAGCCAGCACATCTACCAATAGCACACATCTGCTGTCTCAAATATCCACTGTTCTTGTACTTGATCTTCAACTGCTAATTGCTGTAATTGGAACAAACGTTGTGTTTTTAATCAAACTGACCTTCTTTTCCTTCCTATTTTTCCATATTACGCATGCTTGGAGTTTAAAACCAGACCTGCAATCTCAGTTCAAACCTTTAAATGGTTTTAGCCATTACCTAATAGAGGCTCACAGTCCCCCTTGACTCCTAGGGTTCTGTTGATTATTCTGCAATAAATTCGTTGATCAAGTTTGCCAAAGGAACAAAATGGACAAGAGAAATAAAAATGAAAATCTGTCATATAGTCAACGTGATCGTATCTTCATTATTGCAAAATACAGCACATCACAAAGCATTTTTTTTTTCTAACATTTCCTAACATTACTTTTTGTTGATACACTCATATATATAAATTACTACCTGGCTTTGTTTCAATGAATCTTTTGGCATCTGAGTCCCAAGATACACAAAGCACTATGGAACAGTGTGTACATTTTCTTCTCCTTACATTTTAAAAACAAAAATCTCCATAATTCCCACTGATGAACATGTCATAAACTAGATTATCTAAACATTAGTTCTGGTTCTGGTATACACTTTCCAGATATTAAAAACATAAGCATTGCAAGTATTTCAGCATACAGAACTTAGTTAAAAAATTGGGCTCAAACATACACACTCCTAATGACTGATTTACCTTTAGATGCTTGAGAGCAAATATTTTCTTATATGTCATTATCCTTGTAGATTAAAATCTGGACATCACTTCTCCAATGTTCACAACAATTACCCTTCTACAGATGAGCAATAATTGCAAGAGTTTCACCTTAGGGAAGTTCATTTTTGGTCCTCACACTAGAGCTTGAGTTCAGGTCCCTCAACACTCCACCCTGTTGAGAGAACCATGAACCTCAGCTCTATAGATACGGGAATGACTTCTTTCATCTTTTATGGTGTACAAAATATCATCTCTGACCCTTGACTACTTCAGAGATGTCTTACTGCTACAGAGGCTCCAAGTGAGAGAACACCACCAAATCCCTTCCTCAATAATCTGCATGTTGGTTCAACAAGGTTGCAAAAACCTACAAAAAAGGTCCTCCACAGCATGCCTCAGTAATGCACAGAAATTCATACACTAATTACACATTTGCCTCTCATTGTCTGCATGCATTGCAATTAAAATAAAACAACTTGTTTCAAATTTCTCACCACTTCCCTCTCTACAACACAACCAGACTGGAGCATTTCTGTCCACATTGCATACACAAGGAAAGTGAACATGCAAATAAAAGTTATTCTAACAAAATTAGGCATAAGATCATATTTTGGCATGTTAAGACAGTAATTCTCATCTCTGTCTGGTTTTCCAGCTCCCTTAAATCCCAGTTTTTTATTCCAGGAAGAAAAACCCCATGAATTCTAAGAAATAACTGACAGCTGCTCCACAATTCTTCGTATTTGTTTTCACCTTAAATTGCTTTGGAAGTTAACATTGTCAAAAAAATCCCAGAAAAATTCTAGAGATAGAAGCATATAAGTTCTTAACAGGCAATATAAATTATATTGGCATACATTTACAGGATTTTAAATATTTTAAAGCAAATCACCAAAACACTGGTTTTTTTTACTTTACAGATGTAGATAGAAATTACATTCACTTACAACATACCTTTTAATGATTTATCACATTTCATCCAGATAACCATTTTTATATGTTGCCTCTTGTACTTCATTCTTTAGGAAGAACCATTATTAGTCACATTTTTGCTGGCACAAAAACAGCTCTTACTCTCAAACTTGTGGAAAAGTGGCTTCATTCCCATTTCTAATTTCAGAGTGGAACTGATTATGACTGGGTTATGAACCCACACCCTACAGAGAGCCAATAAAAACATAAATAGGAAAAAGGTTTTTATAAAGAACTTTATAATAATATTTTAATAGGGTTCTGTTGGCATCAGAAATTTTGCTAGAATATTTACAACTCTACAAATCTTAGAAACCTAAAAGGGACATAGGCTTTAACTTCTTGCACATTTACTGCTGATAAAAGATATGGCATTTACTCAAGTCTTTCAGAAACTATTGTCCTTCAAAGATTATCAGTATCTAGAAAAAAAAAAACTTGATTAAACAATACGTGGTCTGTCAATTTATTTTCTTTAGTGTGTTTAAAATGCTCTAAACTAGCTTGTTAAAATGACAATATTTCATTATAAAATTGACAAGAATAGGTAGAATAAAAAGGAATTCTAGGCATTTGTTCTTGGTTGCTTGTTTTTCTTCTTCATTTTAGACATGCAATGATGTTCTTTCTTTAGAAGGGGGAAAAAACCCATAAACACAAAAAACTATCAAAACCAGTTCAAGCATCCTCTTCCCAAGAGTATCCTTTCCATCCAAGCCTTTCAATGACCTTTTCTTGAAGAAAACGGCATTTCAGCTTTCATATAATTTTATTTTTTAATGTCTCTGTCTAGGGCTTTTAGCCATCCTGCCAAATAGTGACAAATGAAGCATTGTTCATTTTGTTGTCTTTTTTGTTGTTGTTGTTGTTGTTTTTAATGTAGATACACACCCTGAAACAGGTATGATCTGATTCATTTGATACAGACCAACTTTAGCCAGTGGTGACATTCAAACAAGGAACCCTGAAGGGGACAGTGCCTTAGTCTGTCGCCAATTTCCACAGCATTCACCACATGGAGATGTAATGGCATTCAAAGGCACAGGGTGGCATGCAGCAAAACTATTACTGCTTTTTGGATTTCAGGTATATAAACTATGCCAACCAAGTCTTGCATTTAAATTACCTCCCAAGTTTAGAATGGAATTAATTCACACATATATACAATCTGTGCTTACATACATTCAATCTCTCCATTCCTGCTAATCAACTAGTCTGTGAACCTAACCTCAAGCATGTTGTTTCTAAAGCATTTGGTCATTCTGGATTATTGATAAATAATATGCCTCTAGTTTCACACCAGTAATTTTATTCCCACCCATTACTTTTATATGTATTTTTGTAAAGCTGGCACTAGTTAACAAAGAGTTTAGTTTTGAATCTACTGGAGCTAAATCTGGGGGAGAAAAAAAAAATACAAGAGAGAAAGCATTTCTCAGTTACAGCTACAAATCAGCAGTAGAAAATAGAGACTTTAAAATCATCATTCTCATGAAAGCCATGAAATGAAAAACAAAGTCATTTTGGTTGGAACCTGTTTTGTCACCAATATGTGATTTTTCTTTGCCTCCAACATTGTAAATGGGACTATATTAATTAACATGTACAGTCTTGATGAAAATTTTACTGAGATACTACATGTCATTCTACTGAAGAAGGATATTGCATTTTCTTTGTAGTGCAGCTAGCAAAGTCACTCTAAACCACTTGATATTAAAACATGCTGATTTAAAACTGAAATAATTTACTCCAAACCCAATTTATTTAGCAGAGTTCAAACACTACCAACTAAACTGTTTTTGTACACAACAGTTACCCAAGGGAAAGTCTCTATTTAAGACTAATAAAGCCTGATTTTCCAGGCAATAAAATAAGATACTATTCAGTAGCAAAAACAAAAACCAACAAAAAAAAAGGGATTATGCTTTTGCTGGAAAGACAAAGGGGCAGAAAAGAAAAACATTCAAGTGTTCTTTTATTATACAAAACAGTGAGTATATTTAGTGATTTTTTTTTCCACACAGCCTCAAGTATTTTTTCAATCTAATTTAATGTACTTCCCACAGCATGGTTGCATCAGCTCCCTAAGGAGTAACATTTCTGGATGCTTCTGAAGGTGGAAAGCCCCTTTCTCGTATGGCTCCCCCATACACCCCATACACCTGGCCCCATCCAAGTGGTGCCCTGTACTCTGTTTCCTGGCAGCCCCTCTCTGTTTATTCAGTCCTTGCAACCCAGTGGGCACTCAGTTTATTTAGAGAGTTTTCTTTGGATAACAGTTCCAAATGCTAGCAACTATTTAGAAAGCACTACCATTGCTTAACATCAACATCTCTCCGGACCAGTAAAAGAAAGAGGTTGTGATTTTTGTCTTCATATAATCACCCACAGGCTGGTTGGGCACTGGAACAGGCTCCTCAGGGGAGTGGTCACAGCACCAACCCTGACAGAGTTCAAGAAGCATTTGGACAATGCTCTCAAGCACATGGTGTGACTCTTGGGGATGGTGCTGTGCAGTGCCAGGAGTCGGACTTCAACAATCCTTACGGGTCTCTTTCACCTCAGCTTATTCTGTGGTTCTGTTACTCTCCACTCATCCAGCATCTTTTGCATTTTTTAATTGCTAACTTTACATGCAAGGAACAGGATATGGAGAAAAGAGTGACCAATATTGTCAATAAACATGAAGTAAGTTTGTGGCTGCCAAATACCTTTGTAAAATGTGAAGCAGTAAGTCCTTTTCACTTAACATAGAGGCCACAGCAGAAATACCTGTCTGCCAAAGAGCAGGTTTCCCACCACGCCTGTGTCCTGCCAAGACCAGCAAGAGGGTTTGCTCTGCATTTGCTTGGGACTTCCAGGAACTTCAGGGGCCTTAACAGTTCTCTTCCACTGAATTTCAATATATTCTTTGTACCTTGCTTATTACAAAAATTAACCTGTGCAGTCCACGTGCTAGCCCAGAACTATAAGTGGTGTTATCCAGCACTAGCTTCTAACTTCTTCTTTAAGAAATGTGACACATTGAGTTGTTAGCTGTCATTGTTCCCCAATTCCCCTATATATGTAGAGAACTTGGATCATCAGGAAGTGTAAGGAGAAAAATGGAAAGAGCCATATTGCAGGGTATCTGTTTTTTTCTTACTCTGAAATCTTGGGTAGCAGGCTATCAAGGAGACCCCAGCAACTCCACAGCAAACATTTCTCACAGACCAAACACAGAAACTATGGAAATGGTCTGGGTCAACTGGTTTCCAGCATGTTGCATATTTTTATTTCAAACAAAACATTTAGATGTTTATTTAAAACTAAAGGATATTCAAGATCTGGAGTGGACATTAAAATTCCCACAGAAATTAAAAAAAAACCAACAAATATTTTTCAATTCTTAATTTAATGAGTAGAAATATTAAGTGCAGAATCTTTTCTAAATTATGTAATTTTGAAAACATCCATGGGAACGTGGTAGGATCTTCAAAGCTCCAGCTACAAAGTTCATGCTCAGTGGGCTGTTGTTAGAGAGCAAGCAAAGAGACACACAGCCAGTGCAGTTAAAAGCAGCAGTAGCAGCAGCAGCAGCCGCGTTTATTATTATATCCCCTTTATATGTGGTAAGAACCCATCAGGTGTTCAACCAACCCCCAAGATGATAGGCTGGAGCCTCACAACACCCAGTTCCAAAACACTCAGTCTGAATCAAAACATCTCAGGACAAACACCAGATGTTCAAGCGTTATCTGTTTGTTTTGCATAGTTCGTGTGGGAAAAGAGAATTTCTCAAAGACTCTGTCAGCCACAGTGGGCTTCCTTTCTGCTTGCCTCCAGAGAGGTCCACTAAGGAAATACAGATGGCAAACTGAAAGCACAGGGACCTGAGGAGGCAGACAGACAGAAGGACAGGTTGGTAGGCAGGAGTGTGAAGCAGAGTGGTACAGAGTCATCAGCCATCTGTCTTCAGGCAACTAGAACTGCAGGATGGTCAACTGCACTGTTGACCAGTGCACCTGTGGCACTTCTTTGTGGTTTCCTCTAGAAACAACTATTAAATGACATCAGTAAGGTTATGAATAATAGAAATTGCCAAACACACATGCTATTTTCCCAGAACTCAGTGATGAATGACATTTGATTGGTATTTCAAAGCATAACATAAAAAAATGCTACAGTTTTTAGGTAATTTTCCTGATCTAAGAAATCCTCGATACTGTTACAGCAGCACCTGCCAGGAAAACATAAGCACATTTAAGGGCACATTTTTCTAGGATTT
>VZRZ01005515.1:645107-666501 GCA_013398175.1 Climacteris rufus | reverse complement strand
TTTTTTTTTTTTTTTTGTATCAAGAGCATAGCTTCAAAAAGCTCCTTCATGCTTAAAACTGTGACTACTTTAAATGAATCATAAAAGTTAGCGGTTTTTGTACTGGCTTCTCAAGCTGTTATTTTATGCCTCAAGCCAAATTTAAAAGAAGAAACACCAGTGTGTAACATCAACTTGTCTTCAATTACTGGCTTGCTTCATTTGCATTCTCTCAACCAGGAGTTGTGAAATGTTAAACAACCTGAAGAATATTTCTAACTTGCAGCAACTTTGCTTTGAATTATCCTCTGATTAGTAGCATAATGAAAGTGTTTCTTTATCTTAAAAGTATTTCAGGCACATATAAAAATAAAAAGGTTTAATTACTACATCTTACTACTAAACACAAAACTACTTCTACGCTCATTATTTATCAGTCCAAACATTTCATACATTCATATAAAGTCCACAAAAGCTGCATTTGATACCTGAACTTCTCACTGTGATTAGAGGTCTTTAAAAGAACATATCAAGGTAAAAAAAAAATCAAAAGTAAAGATGAAGAAATACATATGGAGACACCTTTCTTTAATGTGTGCTGGGGGATAAAATACATTTTAAAATATTAAAATACTACTTAGATAGATTTAAAAATATTACTTAGATATACAAGACTTCAGGTAAAACGAAGCAAAAAAATATAATTCGGAACATATCAAGGTAAGATGCCTCATTCCTTGAAACATTCAAGGCCAGGTTCTCTGAGCAACCTGATCTAAAGATGTCTCTGCTCTTTGCAGGGGCATTGAACTAGATGATCTTTGAAGGCTCCTTCCAACCCAAACTGTTCAAGATGCTGTGATTCTAAACAAAGGACGAGCATCTCCTTTTAGCTGGATTCTTCTGAAACGTCTCCATCTGCAGTGGGACGAAAGGAGAAGCCTGGAACAGCTAGCACGATGGCACTTCAGCTGGCTCATTAAAGCTTTTCAGGTATTCATCATTCCACAGTGCAGAGCCACGTTTGCAGTCATGAGGGCTAAGACCCTTGTTAACTGCAAAGGGCAAAGTGAATCTCTTCAGTGCATGTGCTGTGCAAGACCAGTGACGTGCTACAGCCTGCAGGCTGTGGGTGTCAGCTCTGCCACAGGGCACTGCTGCATGCGCCTTGCCTCCCTTAACAGCAGAAGCTCTGGAAAACACTAAGATCCAAACTGAAAGTATTACTAAAAATACAGGAGTCTGAGTAAGATAGGGTGAAAAACATGCTTAGACATACAACTTCTATGGTTTTAAAGGCAGAGTGCCCTTTCTTACCAAGTTTCAGAAACCAGCCCAGAAAGACTCACCAACTTTTTAACATAATTTGTCTTTTCTGGAGGGGTAGAAATAGATTATTAAAATTAAGGCTGGAGGTCAGCTTGCCAAACTCTATTAACAGCTTCTAATATTTTTAACCAGTATTCAGCAGTACTTACACCCTCTCTTTCCACCCTTTCCTTCAGCTCCCCAGCTCTACTGAATTGTGCTTTTAGAGCACCAAGCAGAGGGAAGAAGCTCATCTCAGAGTACCATCCTCCCTCTGTGAATTCCTCATGAAAAATGCAGCAAGAAAACTCTAGTGGGGGTCTCATCTCCTTTCCACATGTGGGTCATCTGCAAAGAAAAGAGGGGAAGTGGAAAAGAGATAATGGCTGGTTGGGATATTTAGCAAATATTTATCCTGAAAAAAACATACTGATTCAAAGCATCAAAACTTTCATCAAAGCAAATGATTGATTTTATTTCTGCTTCACAGGAATGTTGAAAAGTCTGCAAAGCACTTTGATCGCAGGTGAGAAAATCCTCTTTTTGAAGTTAAGCTCAATATATTTAAAAAAAGGTATGAAGGGGCTAACACTGAAGCACATATCTAATACATATTTTTACATTTGACTTAGAAAACAGTGAACACCAACTCTTTGCTGCAATTTGGGATGGAATTTTTTAAATCTCATATTTTCATAAGACAAAAAATATTCTCTACCATCTCTGACTGCCAATCACTCCTTCTACACCATGGGTCGTGGACTTTTTGGTATGCCTATACTGCTAAAGACAAGATGGCCAGGGAGAGGTCTTGGGCTCTGCACTCCTGGACACTTCAGCTGTTCAGCCTCCAGCTCTGTTTTGCTCTTTGTCTTCAGGGACAGTTTGCTACAGACCCTCATTTTTGGGGAAAAGGACACCAGACAGATGAAGCAGACACAGAACTGGTTCACATGCTACTTAACAGGTCATAAAACATGTGATTTAAGTTTTCTGCTATAAAAAAAAAACACCATTCTGACGGGCTGCAACAGTTCTCTCATTCTTTTGAAACATTTGGACAAAAAGCCAAAGGAATATGTGTAAGGGCTATCACTTGCTGCCCAGAAGAAATCCGTGGCCACGTACAAGACAGGATAGATGCAGCCTGTCCACTCTGGTGTAAGTTAGCCCTCAGTGATGTGGAAGCAGGAAAGCCCACATCAGTTCACCTCAAGATGAGGAGCTGCTACTTGAACAACATGTTTGTACACACACATATATATATTTATGTAAAAAAGCTCTGGAGTCCATCTAAGGGTGGGTCTGTGATTTGTTGGAACTGATTCACTTGATGGTGCTTCTGCATGCACTTAGCATGGGGAACAAGGCAGCCCCTACATTCAATAACAGCTGAGCATGCTCAAAAGTTTGAAAATCTACAGAGCAAGGGATAAATAGTCATTCACATCAATATTAATTTTTAAAAACTACGGAGTATGAGTTTCAGAATTATATTTTGATAAAAATTATCACCCACATTTTTAAAAATAAACTAAAAAATACCATAAAAATTTCCACAAATTTCAGTTTTGCCTTCATTTTTCCATTCTTAGTGTCTCCAATGTCACTTCATTTTTCTACTCTTCGAAATTCAAGATGTTGTCTATGTTATTTACTGGAATTTTAGGCAGTGCATTTTTTGTTATTATCTACTTAATTGGATTATAAAATGTATTATAAATAAAAGAAACTGAATAATCTAGTTAACTATTTAATACAAATTTCCAATATGTTTATTTTAAATGGACTCTAATTTTAAGGTAAAGTTTTAAAAAAATCACATGCAAAGGATTTTTAGTAGGGGGAAATAAGATTCAAAAGCTCCTCTATTAAAAAAAATTAATAAATGAAGATATACAACAGGGGAAAAACCTAACTAATCATAACTGTGAAACATAGTGAACCAAACCTTGCATTCACATCACTACAGACTTCTAGACTGAGCACCCAGATCTGAAGTGACTACCATAACACCAGCAGGCCAGCAGATGAAAAGCACCAAAGAGCAAGCCTGGTTTCACACACAGCCACGCCCTGGTAGACATTTACTGGTACCTCCCAGAGAAAACCATGCCTGCACCTAGCCAAGGGCAGCTGATGTGAGACATCAGCTCTCAAGCGAAGCCAATAAAACTGGGGCAGACCTCAAAAAACAAATCTAAAGAAAACTAAAAGTAGATTCTGGATTTCTTTAAAAAAGTGCATAATAAATGAATTTTTTTCTCCTATGCCTTTAAATTTTACACACTTCTCTGAGGAGGCGATATTTTCAATAAATGGATAAATGGATAGATTTCTTGTATTTCAAGGAAACCAATACTGCAGTACTTAATTTCTTCCTAAATTACTACCCATAAGGATTTTACTCTCTTATTTACACACGAGCAATTCAGCACTTAATCTTGTTTGATGCATTTAAAAATTATCTGTTCAATAGAATCTCAGACTTTAAACATACAGAAACTTTTTTCAGATACTTTTCTACTTTTCCGTTTTAGTAAGACAATTACAGTCAAACTGCTTCCCTCTCCTAATGACAAATTCAAAACCAATTTTTAAGAGGCAAAAATTAGCAGCAATGAATAATGCCTGGAAGAAGCTACTGGTTTCAGTCCTGTTTTCAATCGGCACCATGCACCCAACTGCAGTACCACTAATAAACACACTTTGTAGCAGGCTGGTCATGCAAACCAGACTACACAAGCCACAGAAGCAAAACCCACTTTCAACAGCAATGTCCTACAACAAGGCAACAGAAAACAGAAATTTGTGGAATTTACTGACCAGTGCTGGTTCTACGTAACTACTCCAAGGTCACACAGGACACTGACATTTCCAAGAATGTCCATCCGTCCTATTTCATGTGTATCAAAGTTATAATTATTAAAAGGAAAAAGAATACAAAAAGAAAACAGAAAAAAAGCGCAGCAGATTCTCATAATTATGAAGCAGCTCATCAGAACAGATACAATCCTAACTTGAAGTTAAATGGCACTAATTTTTTTCCCAAACAATTTTTAAACTCTCCCTTGTATTTCTGCATTTTGTGTGCCTGGAAAGTTGCACAAAACATGTTGCTTCAGGGCTGCACCTAATTATATTGGGCATCCAGAAATAGGTGCATCTGACTCAGAATTTCTGCATGCCTTGCCAACCAATCAAACCATAAGAAATGCAGACTATGCTTAAATTAAGCAATAAAACACTGCAAGTTGCAAGTTGTAACGTATTTGCATACACCACACTGCAAGGAAGAACTCCACAACAGGAAACGGTTTCAAAGTATATTTGTACCCAGTACTGCAGAGTATCTTCACAACTGTGACTTTACACAACTTGAGTCAGAGGACCAACTCTGAGGGTAAGTGCACTAAAGTAGTGATATCTTTAATTATGAGCTGTTAGCCATCACCTTTTTAAACCTTTATGGAATGCAAAGCTTTTTCATTTGATGCTCATACCTCTCTGTAGACAATCTTCCAGCCAGATTTAATTTCCTTAATGACTGACAAACACAGAACTGGTATAAACCAGATTTAAGTAGCAGCTCATTACGAGAATTTGTCATTTATTTTAAGCTAAAATGATGAGCTCAGGAACTGTATTTTGCAGTGGTACAGGACAGGTGGGTAACAGACCAGAGAGATGACCACAAAAACCCCATGCTTGTCTGGGACTGTTCACTCAGAAACATCTTGAAGACAGCAGGTACAGCTGAGCTGTTTTATTTTACTTTTTCACAACACTATGCAGGCAAATTATGTCAATCAGCTGGACCAAATACAGTCCCAGAGATTTCAAAAGAAAATATATTTCATAATGAGAATGTTATGGTGTGTGTTTTCATGCCTCAAGGGTGTCATTAACAATTAGTAATTTACACAAAATCGCAAGAAAAAGCACAAAACAAACCAGTAGATTAATCCTCAGATATTTTCTGCTTAAAAGCTGAAAATTAATCATAACCATTAGAGAATGGTCTGAGAACTATAAAGCAATTATAATCATTGATAACCACTGCATACACAGGCAATGATGACAGCAATAAAAGGAGAGACCAGCAAGTGATCCATGCCAATTTTGAGAACTTTCCACTAGCAGCTGCTGTTCCATAACAGTCCAGTCATTTGACTAACTCATAAGGTCATTTTCTAAATGGGAAGTGGTAAGTCTTAAGTTGAAGTTGCAAGAAATTCTTTTAGTTGACACCTATGTGTCAAGCAATGTGGCAATAAATTCCAAGCAATGGGGCAACTTAACATCAACAGCATTATATTAATACACATTGGTTTTTAGATTGAAAATATAAAGAACAGTCTTCATCTATGTTCATTATGGAGCAAACTCAGCTATTAAACACTGCTTTGCACAAAGGCTGCAAACATAATATATAATCAGCTACAAAACTAAAATACATTTAAGAGCTATTTGAACAATTTAAGTATTTCTTCCTCATTTTACACTAGAAACATATCCAGATCTCCACGTCTGCAAGAGAACAATCATTTTCAGAAATGAATAAAACTGTATGTAGCAAAATAGGTTATTTCATACCATATCATTTTCCAAACTCTATGGTTACTTTTGCAGCAGTATTTTAATGGCTACTTTTCATGACAAAGTATTTTGCCACTTACAGTCTCTGTTACTCATTGCAAATGATTAAAGCAAAGATGTAAAAACATTGTCTACAGCGTTCTGTGACACATTGCAGCTGCAGGTGATTTACCATATAATACATCATGGTTCACACTGCACAAGCAGCCCCTCGTGAGGCTGCACCAGACGAGATGAAATGGGGCTGATAGAAACCTGGAAAATTTAAAAAAAATTATATAGCACTCTTACAAATTTCAAAAATAAGAAGATAAAGCATCCTATTACTTTACTGGCATTTTGCTTGAGTAAGAGCTTCTGGATTGAGTCTGGAATTAATGGCTAGTAAACAGCTTTAGGATTTGGCCTACCATTTGAAAAGACTTCTTTATCCAAAAGTTCTAGTGTTTGACTCAACAAAATATAAATCATGTTCTCTGCTTTTATTAATGGAGACAGCAATGTACATCAGCGCTTTTATACACACACACACACATATATACACATATACATGCAAAAACATCTACATGCTTGAATGCATCACAGATTTCCTGAAAGCCAAAACAGTGTGAAGTGAATGCCAGGATGGTGCTGAAATTTCAAAGGAAATAAACTACGGTGCTAAAAGCTGTGCTTTTTTGCCTCTCATCAATGTCCACAGGGTCCTCTCACAAGGGTGACCATTAGTAAGCCTTTAGGTTCCAGTTCCTCGGTCCTCTGATGGAAACTTGAGTTAAACAGAGAGCACAGAGGTAAGAAAAGATCATTACTCCCTTAGGAAACCAACTAGACACAAGCAAAAGAAGAAAAAATTAACTGGCAGAGTAGCTAAAAAGCCACTCAAATGGGAGTCTTACGGCTTAATTTTGAGTGGTATATTAGAAAAAACCTGACATATGCAAAGAAGAAAAATAAGCTTTTATTCACCTTTCCAGTGGGAAAAGAATCTAGAAACAATTCAGACTGAAAAGCTTGCCAAGACACTCCATATGAAAAAAAGGAAAAAAAAATTCCAGTGGGTTTTGCTGAGCTTTCTTTTCTGGTTTTGGTTTTCTTTTTTCCCCCCCAGGATGCAAGAGCTGACAGTTCTATTTGCTATGTCTTTGGGGAAGACAAAGGTTTGGTTTAACAAACACAACATATTGGATGATCCAGGGCAGAACTGAAACAGCAAGAACAGCAGACTCAGGCTATCTAGACACCTACCTACCTTGATACATATCAATTTTGAACACCTGTTCATCCAGAGATTAGTTGGTAGAATAGACAGAAGATAGAAGAACTATTTAAGACAATTGCAAAGATTCGGATTGCTGGTTCATCCAAGGTCACGAGTAAATATACTCTTTTTCACTCCTGTTTTTGAAGAATTTGAACAAAATTTATTCAGTTTTAGAGGATTGATAGAATGTCCCAAAGACATAGTGATGGTATCACAGCAGCATGATCAGCTGAAATTAATTAAACTATTTCAAGAGCAGTAAGTCGATCCTCATGCCATACTAGAGATTGCAAAGGTATACAGATGGAGATGCCTGTTTTGGGACAAGCAGCTTAATAAAAACATGCCTGAAAACAAACACGTGTACCTTTCTCAAAGATTGTCATATCTGAGGATTCTGACAGCAATCTGTTTCAAAGAACCCATGAGACTGATTTCAGAATTTTCTTCCATGGTATCCCATTGACTGTTTTCCCCATATTCATACTAGTCTCTATCAGCAGCTTAATTTGGTTGTTTTTTTAGCTCCCAACCTTGGAAAAAAATTGTAAAACTAGGTATATCTTTAGCACTATTAATTCACCTGCATGCTAGTTTCCCTGACACAGGCTGAGAAGCTGTATTGACATCCTGCTTGTGCTTCCACCAGTCATCCATTTCTATAACTCAGTATCTTCAGACAAAGACAAATAATGCAGGAAGAAGATTCTCATCAACTATGCAATAATTAACCTTAATCAAATTGTTATACAGTGAAATTCCCAGCTAATGCAACAGTTCAAGATCTGTCAAAATAAGTGTCACTTTCAAAAAGTGACTGGAAAAAAATACATCATAGTTACAGTTTTACTGAAGCTGGGGTTAGTTGCAATAAGTTAGAAATGCACCCATGTTAGTCTACAGTCAGTAGTGTATGTGTACATGAACAGCATTTCTATCACATGTTGCTGAGGCTGTCAGACCCTGCAAAAAGGAACAGTTCCATTTATTCTTTCTTTCCACTTAAGGAATCATGCAAAGCTGACTTTCTGGTTTTGTTATTCACTTATAACCGTAATTTTAGAAATTAACTAGCCATATACTTTTTACAGCTAATGAAAGATAAGAGAAATAACTTTCTCCCAGGCAAGGAGGGAGCAATAGGAGGAGCCTCTAAGGAGCTGGGGTTGTACACCCACAGGGATGAGCACACCGAGGATACTGCTGAATCCAGTCAGGAGGAGGTTGCAATAACTGAAATATTAAAGAGTTTGCACAACAATTTGAGCTGTGGTGACAGATAGGTTATACTTTTGAGATATTAGGTAGACAGAAATCATGTTAGGAATGATAAAGGTGCATCTCCACAATGATGTCTGGGTTACCATCCTGAATAAAAGACAGGGACACTGTTGTCTACAGTGATTTAGAAAAATGCAGGGGAGAATTCACATTATTGCCTATAATGCTAACCAGTGCCATTTTGTTGCCTCTCCATATGATTCCAAGAGAAAAGACAGATTTATTCTGTGAAGGTTTTTTACTATTTCCATAGCATCTAAGACAATGACAAATAGCTAGATAGATAAGTAGAACACCCAAGTTACAATGGACACAAATACTCCAATTATTTAATCATGAACTTGTGTATTCTGCATCTGTTACATGAAAGAAATTTGCAGATTAGCAAACGATATCCTCCAAAACTGTACCTCTATGTGCCATCATTTTCACAAGGTATTCTA
Organism: Climacteris rufus; assembly: GCA_013398175.1. Classification (NCBI taxonomy): domain Eukaryota; kingdom Metazoa; phylum Chordata; class Aves; order Passeriformes; family Climacteridae; genus Climacteris; species Climacteris rufus. Next base: position 657,630 of record VZRZ01005515.1, on the reverse strand, counting down.
GCAATTTTCCAGTATTATTCATTAATCACTGTTTTTAATCAAATTAACATGCTAATGATTTTTTAGAATATGTAACCAGCAATTCCCAGGGCTAGGCTTCAAGACACCAGTTCTGTCCTTCTGACAGAAAACAGTATGAACTGTATGTGTAGTGATTTGTTGTCACCACCTGCACAACCTCTAGAAGTAGGGGAAGGCAGCCCTCAGTTTGAAATTAATCCACAGATCCATCCTTGCAACAGCATAACCTGCCAAGGTCACATATCCATTACAGTACACCTCACATATAAAGACAAGGCCAAAAGAGAGAATTTTATTACTGAGCCATCCCAAAATACTGACTACAGCAGATACCCTGTGGGGTCGTAAGACATGACTCTGTGACACGCTGGACTGTGATGAAGGCAGTCACTGGTTTATTGCAGGATGCTAAATACAGATTGGGAGATGAATGGGCCTCCCTAATATACTTATCCCATTTCCAAAATCAAAATGCACTTCAGATCTCTTGACTGACTCTTCTGTAAATTACTTTAAAATCTTTACAATTGTTCATATTTTCATCAGTATCCTTTTCATTTAAGTCTTACTTTGTAGAGATTTGGCTCTTTTGCACTCAAGACAGAGAAGAATACAATTACGTAATGGATTAATAAACCTGAAAAACACAATCAAAATTTCCTAAAATCGTATTTCCTATGATGAGCACTCTGCTAGCAAATTTGATCTTCCAGACACAGATCATATCTGAAATGTCACTGTATTTTCTTAATATATCTGATTTTTCAGTCACTGTCCATTATATTATTTATGATTTAACTCTTAAAGCTGGTGATAAAGGCAAGCCAAAAAAAAGCCATGACCTTTCACTGTGGTGAGATAACTTACAGATATGGGCATATGAAAAAAATCCTAGAAAGCTAAATCATACAAAGGATTTTTCCAAGAAAACACCTCTTCTGACACTTACTGGTATGGCATTGTGCTTAGTTTGGTACAGCTACTTCAGCTCCAGGTTTCCATTAAAAAACAGCAGAAATAACAACATTTAATCTAACATTATTATACTTTTAGATGTCTTTTATATTTTATGAGTATTATTAACTCAGTTACAGTTTTAAGGAGAAATTCTCTGGACAAGAGTAAGACTGACTGAATCCCTTTCTGCAGAAAAAGTTCCCAAGGACTGCATTTCTCACTGGATTTCTGAATACTGAAGGGTACTTCAGATGCATCTCTCCAGGTTTTCCTCCAAGTGTAGATAGATGTAGCTATGCTGGAGGTCAGAGGTTGGACTGCATCTTGCTGCAACCCTTCCCATGAAAAGACCTGTAAGAGCAGCTAAAGAGTGACCTAAGCTCCAGCAAAGAGTGGACTCAGATGGGAATAAACTAGCTAAGCCTCAGTTTCAGCAAGAAGATTCACATGAATATTTACCAAAGGAAATCAATCAGAAACACAATCAGGTAGTGAAGAGAATTTTCATGTTGTGATATTACTGATTATTTCCTCAGATCCGCATATGAGGTCAACACCTCAATGGAAGAAAAAAGTAAAGGTCAATACCATGTTTTATGTATATATAAATTCAATAAATTAACTCATAATGTTCCTTAAGCTTTCCGTCTACAGAAAACAGGTTAAAAAGGTGGAAAAAACCATATTATTAATGGTTTAATAATAATTAATGGTTAAAACCATATTATTAATAGAAGAAGAACATAAAAGTGATGTATACTATCAGTCAAGTACTGTTACAGTCAAGTAGACATTCATAAATTCTCCTTCCCCTCAATGATTTTGTTCCCACCTGGATAACTTCTGCCTCTGCAATGCCACAAATGCTCTCACCATAACTCTCTGCATTTAGTATCTCCAAAGAGCAAAATCTCATGCAGAGTCACATAATGAAGGAGCACTGAAGATTTCAGACTAGGCCTTTCTCTCTCCATGCATGAATTTCTCAAGTATAACTTCAGAAGCTTTATAAAATGCCTCTAATTCAGATGGGGTTTTGCCATCATTCCTGAGTGAAAGATAGAGCTTTTGTCGATGCTCAGTTTGATGGTTTCTAGTAATTACTCTGTAAATCTATTAATAACACCACTAAAAACTATGTCTACAAGCATTTTCAGGATCAAAATCAAAATTCCTTCCAAAGGGTATTTAAAATTCAGGACCACCCAGTGAACAGATTATTTGCAGAAGACAAACCGCAAGTTTAGTCCGCAGTCCGTGTGACCTTTGAGGAAGGATAGCTCCTTTCCAGACACTATCTCCAACCATCAAATGAAATCTCGTTTCTAAGCTTAAGGGGAAAGAAATATGTCTGCTTGAGCAAATTGTTGTATTATATAAAAAATTACAACACCCACAGACATTAGCAAAGCTGTTCATCTTTATTCTAAATTCTGCTTCACTGTCAGTCTGCAGATGCAGTTGGGACATATCACAGAGAGAAACATGCACAGATTAAACAACTAGAAGCTGAATATATCACTTGAGTGCATGCATACTTACCTGCAACTAACCATAGTTGCATCTGAAGTGTCATGGATCCTCCTCGAAGAAGCAACATTTTATGAACATTTCTAGAGAAAACAAGTAGGTGTGGCCAAAGGCATGAGAAAAGGATGTTGAAAAAAGGTTGTAGCAAGATGGGGGTTCATCTCTTCTTCCAGGTAACAAGCAATAGGACAAGAAGAAGTGGCCTCAAGATGTGCCAGGAGAGGTTTAGATAGGATATTAGCAAAAATCTATTCACAGAAAATATTGTCAAGCATTGGAGCAGGCTTGACAATAGAAGCAGTTGAGTTCCCATCCTTAGAGGTATTCAAAAGACTTGTGGTAGATATGGAACTCAGGGACATGGTTTCATGGTGAATTCGGCAGTGTTAGATTTACAGTTGGACTCTATGATCTTAAAGGCCTTTTCCAACCTAAATGATTTCTATGATTCTATGCTTCTAAGTTCTGATAACTACAATCAGAAAGATCTGAGGGACAGGTCTAAGAAAAATCCTCCCACTGCCAGCACAGGCTCTTCCTTCCTCCCTCTCTGTTGCACAGACACCTGCAAGTAGCTCGTTCACACACAGCTTTGCACTTCCTGCCATCAATACACAGCCTTTTGCACAGAGCTGCAAAGAGCAAGACTGTGCTCCTTCCTGTGGCAATGGTTCTTCTGATATACATGACTAAACCTGACTCTACAGACAAGTAGAGTCAACTGCACAGAGATGAAAACAGAAAGAGACTCCTTTCCTCCTAATGAATTTAGACTTCCTCTAACCTCAATCAGCATAACTTCCTTAGATATAAAAGAGTTTCTCAAGCTGATGAGTTTGCAATTCCTCTTCTCCAGTGCTGGGCCACCCAAAGGGAAGAGGACATCACCTGCTTATCAGCCCAGGAGTAGTATGGACATCAGCCAGCCTCATCACACCAGCTTCAACTGAGCCATCACCTGTCATTTCTCCTATGACAGGGCAGTTTCACCATTGAAAAGATGCAGTTACTGATACAGACTTGTCTCACAGAGAGACTGACCTACATTTTCAAACTCATTGCAGAGGATCAGTGGCCTCCATCCTCCACCTACAGAAATGCATCCAGACCAATAGTTCATCATAATTTTCCCAAAAAAGACCACCTCAGGTATGTCAGAACTCTTACACATATTCAGAATGGCCCCAGCAGTAGCTCTTAAGGGCACTCCTGTCACAAGAGCTTGGAATGGAAAGATCTGTGCATTTGCTTCTAAGGGGTAATTCTCAGATACCATGGTTATGGATGAGCTTAGGCCACGTAAAGCAATTCAGTTTAATGCCCTAGGAGAAGTTAGATGGTATTTCTGCCTGAATGACCCAAAAGAGCATGTGCAAGGGCTCTAATCTATGACACTAGTGAAATAGGGAGGTATCTGAATGTGTTCAGTAGCTTTTTTTTTCCCCAAAGAATAAAGTTTTTATTCTCTTGGTTTGGTCATATTTGACTCCTGGCACCAGTCTGTTGCTGCCATATGGTATCAGGTATTACTACAATAAAAGAATTAAAACTCTACAGAAATCTCAAAAGGCATAATGTTTGCTCTGTTGAAGTATGGAGTCTCAAAGCAAGAAGGAAGCCAAGACAAACAGGAATATATTGCTTAAATCAAGACATGGGCAGGTACTGGACTTCCTTTCTTCATTATTTCTAATCAGTTTAAGAGCATGATTCATTTGTTAAACTTCATTCTATACAAGTGGGGAGAAAAAAAGTGAATTACCCATTGAATGCACAATAGAATAATGAAAGGAAGCTGCAGGTACTTCATGCCTTTGAAAATTACTCACTCTTAAAGAAAATGCTTATGTCCATCTCTGTTAAGGAAAACACACACATTTATGTTTGAAGATGTTCTTGGATGAAGTCCAAACAGAAAATTTCAGATATGTCTGGCTGGAGGATTGTGTCCACCTCTGAATCACTGGACCAGACTGTATATATTAAGAAGTAATCACATAGTCTTTCAAGCAGAAGATACAGTCTGAGACTACACTTCAGTGCCCAAAATGATGAACGTTTTGCTGAGCTTCCTGTAACGCAATTACACTGCAACTCAGACAGCTATCACAAGATAAATCTAATGTTCAACAGAAAATTGAAAATATTTCTTGATTAGATGCAGCTGACCTATAAGACAGCCTTTGAACTTTAAATTAATAACTTTAAAGGAAGGGAGGTTTTGCACATGAATGTGCAACTCCTTACATTATTTTGCAATTGATAAACTGTGTAGTTCACAAATTTTCTACCTTAACTGACCTGCGGTGGCAATCCCGTGGGTAATCTACATCTGCTCTCTTACAGGAAATCTGTAAAACCAACTTATAAAAAGAAAAAAAAGTCTCTCAGAGAAAACAACAAGGGAGAAAAAAAATTACAAGTTTCCCCAAACTTAGTATAGTTTATATAACACATTTACAAGTGACTGTCAGTGCACCAGCATTAAATAAAAAAGCCAAGAATGCACACTCTATTGTGTTAATGGTTTGTAATGGGAAAAAGCTACATTTATTGTGAAATAAACATCTGTCTCATTAGGAATAATTTAGTAAATTAGGTCTACTATGTCTACATGTTAAAGATTTCTTGTTAGATAGTATTATTCATGCTTTCTACTCCATCTTTTCTATCTGTGACCAGAAGACTCGCTTTTGCTTCAATGAAAATCAGTTGCAAATTTCATTGATTTCCACCAGACACTTGTGTTAATGAAAATATTAATCATATAAGAATGTTAAACATTTGGCAAATAAATTTTTAGCTTTGAATTAGTAAGAAATAACTACCTTACCACAGTGAGATTTATTTGCAATGTCAGGAGTTTACATGGTCTAGGAATAAAAGGTTTTACTTCCACATATTTTCATCAGAAAAATAAAATTAATAAAGTAACAAACCATGTGCTTTTCCTTTCCACTGAAACAATTATGGAAAAGTTCACTTCATTTTTGTGAATATCAGAAAGTGTATTAATTAATGTTTATTCTCATGAATAGCAAATTCACTATTAATGACTGAATAAGCATTGGTATTCCATTTACTGAAAAAATTATTTGAAATTATTGCAAAAATAATAGTTCAATTGTACTTTCAACCAATTCAGGAAACTTAATTAAGCTACAAACAACAGTAAAACAGGGTGAATAGCTGTTAAAAATGTTGTCAGACTTGGAGCATGGAAAGACCATCCAGTTGGAATAGATGACTTGTTTTTGATTTAAAAAGTTGAACAATACAGAAACTTTCAAAAGTACTAGGGGAAAAAAGGTGTCTAGATCATTAAGATATTATCAAGGGGCCTACTCTGAAAATCTGCCAGACAAATACTGTCATAAATTCTTTCTTGAATTTGCTAAAACCACTGCTCCTTTGAGATCACGTATTTAATGCCATACTAGAAATTCAGATACCATCCATTGGAATAAATCTGTCATTTTGGGCAAGTTCTTTCATTATGAGACCACAGAAAGTTCCCCAAGAGTACCCACATCACGCAAGACACTCAATAAGACAAGAAATGTCACTCCAAAGACTGGCACACCAAGAAAAATAGATCTGAGACAGGAGTCTCATCCCTTAATATTATGCTAATTGCATGGGGATTGCATAAGGAGAAAAAATTTCAGAAAAAAGATAATTATAAAGAAATCTCTCAACTCATTTCTTCCTTTAAGATGCGGAAGATTCTGCTTGTAAAAGTTGTTTATTTATTTGAAACCCAAATACTAACCTAAGATACTATCCACCTTCCTAAACACTCCTGATCCCATTTGAGAAGTAAACCTTATGACAAACAGAAGAAAGTCCATATGCATGAACTTTCCCCAATCCAAGTCCTGGCATCTCTTTCTCAAAGAAAGCCCTTTCTAGTCTTCTTTGCAGAAGGCTGTGAATCAATGTTGATTTTTAGGGCAAGTTAGTTGTTTCCCCTGGATCACTACTCTTGAGTCAGAAAGTAAGGCCAGTTCAAATGAGAAAATTTAGTAAACCAAACCTCAAAGTATAAAATGGGAAACAATATTTTACTAAGGTAAGCATAAACATTCCTGATACCTATCTACTGAAAATGCTGAGGTGGACAATAGCTCTCCAACAAAACAAACAAACAAAAAAACCCAAGTGAAAAATAGAAGCTAGATGTTATTCAGTGCCTGTGACAGGATTCCAGGAGAGGACTGCCGTCCATGAACAGCACCAGGAAATAGGAGGAATAAAGCATGGCTGAGCATTTAATTTTCTCTGCCAATCACAAAGCAAGAGCAAGTGCATTTAAAGATTGTTAAATCACCACCACTCTGGTTAGTACACAGCAACTGAGATAGCACAAGAAAATACTGCACGTGAATATAAACACCTATGAGTCCAATCAAGAGAAAAGAAGGAATCTGCAGCTGATGCAGAATAATCCCCCCAGGAATAGCCTGGCAACCCACTGTTTGGGCAGCAGCTCCAGCAAAACAGGCATTTCTGTGGACACAGCAGGTTGAGTACAAGGCAACAGCATGCCCTCATCAGAAATAAGGCAAACAGCAGGCAACTACATTAGAAGAGTGGAGTTGGCAGGCTGAAGGAAGTTTTCTTCTCTACTCAACATGGCCTAACACTATGGCAGCCAGTTATGATCTCTCCCAGCTGAACAGGGATGTGCAGAAGACAGAGGAGATGCTGGAGAGCAACCAATAATCTCAGGAGCCTTCAGCTTTTGTCTTAAATGGAGCAGTTGATACAGCTGAGCATGTTCAGTCTCACAGGAGGACGATCTAACAGGGGACCTAGTGGCAGCCTACACCTACTTGAAGGAAAATCATAATACGATAAAGAAGCCAAATGATAAGCCAAAATCTTCTCACCAGTGACGGAACATATATAAAGGGACAATCGCCATAACCTGCCATTTGGGAGGTTCAGGCTGGCTCTTCCATTCTTCCCTCCCCATGTCAAATCCCCTTCTTTTTCAACAAGGAGGTGTTGCAGACCTGCAGGTTACTCAGCACAGTGGTGGGACCTCCATTCAGTGAAATGTATGACCTATCCAAACAAAGCCTGTCTGGCACGACTGGGAAGAGTGTACCTTCCAGTTGGATTGGGTAACTTCCTAAGGTTCCTTCAAAATAACATGTAGGTGAGAAATACGCACATGTATAGAATTCCAGACTGCTTCAAATGGCAGCAAATCACTGCAGATTTATAATGAAGTACATCTAAATATTCATTATCGTTCATTGTCCTTGAAAGAAAATACATACTAAAGTTCGGGTGCTTTACTTAAAGAGTTTTAAATTTTTACATCCTTAGTACCTAATAAGATTTGATTTGCCACACATTCATGTTGCCAATCCTATTATTTGTTATTTGTAAATATCACATTGCTATTTGTTTTTAAAAACATATAGAAATATATTGTTTATTATTACCCTTACAGTGTTAGATCCTGACTCTGAAATGGTGGTTGAAAAGACGACAGCCATAGAGCTACCCACAGAGCACCTGGAACTAGTTCATTACATGCCAGAAGATGGAAAAAGGAAAGAGATAAAATCATTTCTCTTACTTTCAATAGTGTGAGAAAAAGCAAGTGCTTAGGCTGTTGCACATTATTGGTTTTCTAATCAGAATATGGAACCTCCATAATTATACAAAGGACATGGTATGATGCAGCTCTGTTAGCTCACATGCAAAGATCTGCTGTTCAATAGCAATCCTGATCATTACTAAGCTATATCCTTTTTTGGCAGATCTGGAAAGCTAAAATAGCTAGTTAAATCTTTGATGGCATCATTAGATTTTTTCCAGAAATAATTTTTCAGTCTTTTTCCATCAATAACACAAAAGACAAGAATAATATCATGCAGCCTCTTGCAATTCAGCTAGCACTGTATCTTATCTTCAGCAATGGCCAGTGGAGGATATCCATGAAAACCTATCAATACACATCACACCCTTGTGCATACATCCAGATGTGTGATTTGGGATTCAGAAGCTTTCAGAGAAAAAGTTGGTAGCTTTATAAAGAGAAGGATATCCCCACAGCAAAAGTTAGACTTCTGTATGGAATACATTTCAAAGAACTCAGTAAGAAACAGAAACTTTATTATTCCTGAAATAAATCCAACATGTTAAATTAGAAAACTTACGCAACTAATTATATCCTACCAGTATAAACAGTATAAAAGAGGAGGGTTTTTTTTTTTTTCTGAACATCTCATGCCATCTCATTTTCAAAATGTCAGTTAAGATCAAAAATAATACAAAGTCCTTATGATAACTGAAGATGAAACCCAGAGTCAAATTTGCAACAAATCTGGAATTCCCCTTTGATCATTCTAAGGCAATGGCTATACATTTTTATCCCACCAAACAATCCATAATAATCTCCATAAACAGCAAGAGCAATGAGAGAAAGAAATCCTACGACATCCCAAGGCAATGCTTTTGAAAAGTCACAATATCATGGCATTTTAATGGAAGCACACATGTTAAATATGCACATGCTCCATGTGTAGGTGATGTGGTGTGGCATAAATATTTTACTAGCAGGAGTTTAAGTTACTGACTCATTATGCACAAATGGTATGAATGTTCTTTTCTGATTTTATAAGTGTTCATATCCTGGTGTCCCTGAGTGATTAAGAACAGAAAACTGTGGTATCTCAAAAGATGGTTTTCAAAAACTTGCAGGAAAGATCTTAGATTTTAATAGGGCTTGCCATGTAAAAAACTTCTGAGGTGCACAAAAAAGGAGTCAAGAAATTGACGTCATTTATGGCTTTGCTCCCCAGCACAACTTTACTGAAATCAAAGGCCTCTGCTCAAGAGTAACTTTTTCCTCTAGTAGTAGAAGTTTGCAAAATAGCCATTTCTGCTAGAATTTAGCAAGTTTATATTTACAAATCAAGGAACCAACTGACTTCTGAATGTAGATAACAATGCTCATTCCTTAGGTGTCTGGCCAATTTTTCTCTTATTTGAAAAGGCAAAAAGAAAAAAGAAGAGCAAACTGGGCATAATTCTCAGCTCTAAAGTGTTCTTCTCTATGGAAATAATAAATGAAAATATCACTGCAGGAATGCTTTCTTATTTGTAACTCATCTTCTTATTTAAAAAACAAACATTCTAACCTAAATAAATTTCTAGATCAAAATCTTTAAACCAAACTCTGTAACCACATTTGTATTACTTAAATGTGCATATCAGAGTGAGGTTTCAGGAGACCAATGATCTACTCAAAAGGTCTCACCCCAGATAGCCCATTCCTGTAACAGAAATAGTACAGAGCTGTAACAGGCTCCACTGCAGTCAAGAATAGCTCAGCAGTGGTAGAAGCAGACATCTCATCCATGTAATGTCTTTGCAACTCCAAACTACTTGTCTCCAGACTTTTTTTTTTCCCAAATAATTGTGGGTTTTTATTATGGTTTTTTTTTTTTTAATTTTAATTTAATTCTGTAAGAAAGTCTGTTTTCCAAGATGCAACTATATTTGATCAGGTGGCTGGAAAAAATGAGCTTGAAACACCAAAAATATTATTGACTGTGATTAAATCAGAATTATATAAATACATTAAAATAATTTATACACTGGCAATAAGGATGGCTGTCAAACTGAAATCCAATGGAACTTTAAAGACACCTTAAACACTGTATCAGTGACAGATCCTTAAAGGTAATATTATTACCAGGTGCCTTATACAACAGTGATGTTTCAAGCTCTTTCACACAGATCTGCTCAGATAAAAGATGTAATGTTGGCATTACAGCTGCCAAAATTGCCATTTGCAATTAAAAATTAAAACTGGCACTCTTTCTATGCAGGCAATTATCTAAACGCAGCTGGCAATGTTCCTTGTTTACAGCGCTGCTGTGTCATGACTCCACTCTGTGTTTGGAAATGTACTACCTTTTTTTTTTTTTTTTTTTACTGTAAATTTTCTGATTTTGAAGATTGTCATCATGAGCTCAAACAAAAAGGTCCACAACTATAATTTACAAATTTTGTATGATAACTTCAGGCACTGTGGTAAGATGACTCCTAGTACATAGTTTGGTGATTTTCTTACAACACTATTTTACATCCATCTAGGCCACAGGATAACACCTGTAAGAACCCAGACAGCAAAATGTACCATATAAATACCCTCCAAGAAGAAAATTTCAGGTGCAACAGTAGATTTTCAGAGTAAAACACAAAGAATGGGAAGATCCTCTAAGTGGACAAAAATCCTTTTACTGAATAATATATAACATGAAGCCTATTTCTACTGCTTGCTATCTATAATATTTGTCATCTACTAAATGAATTTATCCACAAAGTATCTTATTAATCAGACTGCCATGTTTTCATCAAAGTACTTTTTTACTTACAAAAGCTTCCATTAAAGTAGGAATTGCAGGTTCTCTTACTGCTGGGAGAGGAGCACTCTTTCTTCTGTCAAAGAGCTTTTAGGAAACACTTGCTTTTTTAGCAAAGCTGCTGCAACTGCTAGCTTGAGTTCCATTATTATCATGGAACAAATGCAGTTACTTACAGCATATTAATTAAATATTCTGATTCATTTCTATTTCCTGTAGTCAGACATAGCAATACTTGTATTATATTGTCAATATAGTAATGCCTATTTCCTTCCTCTGTAATTGGTCACGTTTTCACCTAGGAGTGTGATCCATTGTCACGACTCCTTGCCAGACTATACTGCATGTTTTGCTCAGCCATCCAAAAGGATTTTGAGTAGGGCCTTTCCCCCAAATATTACCAAACCCCATAAAAACAGAGGATTGCTAATGAACTGAGGAGCACGGCTGACTCCAAGCCATACTGCCAGCAGTGACAGCCGCAGGTCCCACTGCACAGGTGTGGCAAGCCTCTCGAAGTTAGAGCAGCGCAAGTTTCTCAGCGCGGTGACCGTACCGCTCTCCCCTGAGCCACGCGTCGGAACATGTATTTCCGCCACGGGCTTTTTCACAATGAGGGCGCCAAGAGCCGTCACTTGCCAAAATCAAACGCGCAGCAGCGGCAGGCACCGGCGGAGAGGCCGCTGGCTGCGCCCTGCCCCGGGCGGCTCCCGGCGCTGCCGCCGGCAGGTGGGCGCACCTGGGGCGCAGCATCCCGGCGAGCACACGCGTGGGAAGGCGCCGTCAGCCGCACTCCCTGCGAGGCGGGGACCAGGCGCGCCCGGAAAACACGCTGGGGGCAGAACCGAGCGCGGCGGCTCCGCGGCGGTAACTTTTCAAACCGCCCGGCGCTCGGTGTCCGCTCGGCAGGACAGGCGCCGTGGGTGCCGCTGGCGTACCTACTGCGCCCCGCCGTCCCGGGGACGACCCGGCAGCCGCCAGCACCCCTCGCCCCGTCTAACCCCGAGGCAGGCGTGCGGCATCACCGGGAGCGCCGCGCAGCCTCCCCCCGCGCAAGCCGGTGCCCTCAGGCGCCCGGGAGACCAGCGAGCGTGTGCTCCCTGCCGGCTCTCTCTGCCGGGCGAACCGAGCCTCCCGTCATCGCCTCCCACCCAGGGCTGCGCGGGTTTTTCCGCGCCGCAGGTGGCAGCGGCTCCCCCGCCTCCGCTGACGCCTCCCGGGCACTTTCGGCGCGACTCGCGGGGTTCTTGTCCTCCCCGTGGCCCGGCGCGGAGTAATGCCCGGGGACAGGAGGGGCAGGAGGGGAGAGAGGCGCCGCGCGGTGCGGCTCTGCTGGGGACAGGTGCGGGCGGCGGCCCGTGGGACGGACGGGAGGGGTCGGGACGGGACGAGAGGGGAGGAGAGGGGAGCGGGTCGGTACTCACACGAAGGCGTGATAGACGAAGGCCCATCCTCGGGGCCGCTCCAGCACGTTGTACAGGTAGTTCTGCAGCCGGCGGTACTTGGCGTTCCTGCGGCAGCTCGGTCCGCTGCTGTACGACAGCGGCTTCCCCAGCAGGCTCATGCGGGCGCCGTGCTTCCCGCGGCGGCTCTCCCGCAGCCCGGCGGGGGCGGCCGCGCTGCCG
>VZRZ01005515.1:616087-633851 GCA_013398175.1 Climacteris rufus | reverse complement strand
CCCCCCCGCCCAAACACCCATCCACAAAAAGCGCCACCACTCCCACAGAACAAATCAAAAGTATGCTCCCATCCATTCAGACCCATCACCGTCATGACTGTGGCTGGATTTATGTGTAAATGATGGTAAAAACATCATTGTAAAAAACAGGGGTTTTTGTTATGCTGCTATAGTTAAATACTTCTATGGCTGCTTACACAATAAACACTGCTAGTCTTCAGTTATTCCCTGAAGGGAGTAGAGGTAAAGAAGATGTAAATAATATAAAGATGTAAATATGTAAAGTAGATGTAAAGTAGATGTAAAGAAGTATCCGTGTAAAAGTATGTTGAAACAATTACATTTGGGCAATCCTTCTTTATTTGAATTTCCAAAATATTAACCACATGAACATGCTGAGTTTATAAAAGCACAGTGAAAGGTGTCTGTGTTTTTTTATTTCTTTTTGAGGTATTTAATATGGTTCTGCAATATCATTGTGTATGGTATCTTAATTGTTTTAAAGTAGTCATAAATTCAATCTCTCTTTTTTCTTTTTCTTTTTTCTTTTTCTTTTNCTTTCTCTTTCTCTTTCTCTTTCTCTTTCTCTTTCTCTTTCTCTTTCTCTTTCTCTTTCTCTTTCTCTTTCTCTTTCTCTTTCTCTTTCTCTTTCTCTTTCTCTTTCTCTTTCTCTTTCTCTTTCTCTTTCTCTTTCTCTTTCTCTTTCTCTTTCTCTTTCTCTTTCTCTTTCTCTTTCTCTTTCTCTTTCTCTTTCTCTTTCTCTTTCTCTTTCTCTTTCTCTTTCTCTTTCTCTTTCTCTTTCTCTTTCTCTTTCTCTTTCTCTTTCTCTTTCTCTTTCTCTTTCTCTTTCTCTTTCTCTTTCTCTTTCTCTTTCTCTTTCTCTTTCTCTTTCTCTTTCTCTTTCTCTTTCTCTTTCTCTTTCTCTTTCTCTTTCTCTTTCTCTTTCTCTTTCTCTTTCTCTTTCTCTTTCTCTTTCTCTTTCTCTTTCTCTTTCTCTTTCTCTTTCTCTTTCTCTTTCTCTTTCTCTTTCTCTTTCTCTTTCTCTTTCTCTTTCTTCTCTTTCTCTTTCTCTTTTTTTTTAATGACTATCACTAGTGATTACATATTAAAAAGATTAGGATTTGCAGGAACAATTGCTGAATGGAGTTTATTTAAGTAGTACTCATCTAAATAAGGGTAGTTGAGATGCTCATTAAGACTCTGTTCCCCATTGTGTCTGTGCTAGCTTTGGTGGAATTACATCAGTAATGAATACCACTCACTATTTTTTATTATTTTAGGAGTTTGTAGAATATATATTGTTCTCTAGGTAGGAGTGTTGTATTTTGGAGGTTATATTTATTTTCTAGCACCTGTTTATAAATTATGAAAATATATATTTTTATCTATTTGGCTCATTTGTATATACCAACTGACAGTTTCCTGCTTACTTTCAGAGGCTATGTATCCTCTGCTCAAAACTGTGGCAATTTTGGGCAGTCATCTTCTGGCTAGTAAATTATTTCCAGTGGGACCCAATTTTTAAAAATAAATTATAGGTCTTCTGATTTGGAGCTTTTGGCAACTAGGAAATAATACATATTTTATGGGGGAAAGAACAAGCTTTTCTTTGTTGGCAAGAGCTTCAGAAGCCTATCTCTGGAATCTAGAGAAGCATATTGATTGACAGGTCCTCTTCACCTGTTCACTGATGATGATTCGTATCAAGACAGAAGAGGAAGTAAGTGGGAAACAGAGGAAGGAAGGAGGTGCAGTTTGGGTAGTTCTGTGTATCCCTCTGAGGTTCTGTTCATTCCAACAGAGAGGACCTACTGGTGCAATGGTTTCCATGGCTGCACTGCTCTGTTTACCTTCTGTGGCATTCAATAACACCTAACTTTTCTGTATTGTTCTAATTGCTTCCCACTGGAGAACATTCTCAGCCTTTTGCTTGTTTAAAGTCAGGTTCTATCCCTGGCTTTAAGTCTTCTCAAACTGATTATTGCAATGTTTTTTCATTAAAATGCATGATCTTATGAAAGAGGCTGGTACAAAGGCAGTAGAGTAGCACAAGCCTGACTGATGTTAGGCTGTGGAAATGCAAAATCCTACACATTTTCCATGTTTTTCAGCTGTCAAACTATTGCACTAGATCAGAAGCTTGCAATTACTTAAAATGAAATTTGCAGCTTAAAGGTTTCTTGAAAAACATGTAACTGCAGGTAAACAATCTTAAATTCTGAATTTAATATTTACATGCAGTCCTTCTGCCAGAATAATATAAAGAAGACTAAACATATATATTTATTTTTACTTTAAATGCAGTCTTACCTTACAACCTTTTACCAGTAGCATGTATGAAATACGTTCCTCCTAGATTTTGACTTTCAATCATCTGTGTAACTGTGGGTACCTATATTACTTACTCCAATCATCAGAAGCTGTTTCTGCTTTGGGAGTAATATTAATAAAAAGATGGAGAAGGTCTGGGAGACTTTGTGTCCCTAAGGATCATGGTTTTTGTGACTCCTAGTGCAATTATTCTGGTGTCTTGTCACAGAGCTCTGACAAAATAAAATGCTTAATAACACTTCTAATATTATTTTTTCACATAAAATAAAAATTCCCATATCACTCTTGTGATTGCTACAAATTGTGTCTCTACCACATTCTAACACCTTTAAATTTGTTTTATTCTTGATTTAAATTCTGAAAAGTTCTATTACTCTATTTACAAGTGCTAGAATGGTGTTGAATAAAAATTGTTGGGCTTTTTTCTAATTTAAATAGAAAATGTAATGGCATTTCTTGATCTCTAAATTGTCCTTCTGCAGAAGGAAAAAGGCCCCAGATCTTCCACTTCATACTCCTAACTTTGCTTGTGTACTCGGGGGCACAAACTCTTTCTCAGGAGGCAAAGATAACACCTTCAGGTGATATCTGGAATGGAGCTTAATTATGAATGACCCACCAAGTTCCCTGGTTTTCAGCAGGTGTGTTCCTAAAGGGGTTCAGTATCTGCCATGTTGCCATTTAATACATTTCTGTCCGTTTTGTTCCAGACAGCTTTGTCTGAGTGAAGATGAGATTTGATACGCACTTCAGACATTTTGTTCCCTCTTAGAGACATGCAGAATGGAGCTTGACTAAGCATTTTTTCTATGACATGAGAGCATCAGGTTCCTGACAGGATCACTAGAGATATTTGCCTGAAGGAAGCCTTTCCCTGCAGGATTTTTAAGAACAATTTAGGATGTCGGGTTTGCAAAATAAACAAGGGAAAATTTTACAGTGATATTAAATAATTTTTCTACAGGAGCTGTAAGAATTCTGCAGTTTTTTATCAGAAAAGCATTAGTCTGAGCTAGTAATTCAGCATGCTGAGGAATAGAGTATTTGAGATTTTTATTTCACCTTTTGTGAAAACTCAGCGTTTTGAGTACTCTAGTTAATTGTTCAATTGGAATTTATGCAGGCAATATAATGCATTGCAGAAGAGAACCCCAAAATGCACAACTTCCCTTTCATAAGCTCGGTGGGGGACAGGACATAAAAGAAACTCAGATCTTGGCCAGAATTGTGTTAGGATCTCAACATTCAAATTAAAGTACTTGTATGGAATGAGGTAAGAGGGGGAGTTTATTCTGGGTTTAGAAAAGCTAAGATCTTATTAGAAAACATCAGAATTAAGATTCTTTTCTAATTCAACTGCTGCTGATTTATCTTGGATATCTTGTGTAAAGAGGACAGTAGAGCAAATCCATCCATTTTCCAGGAGCTCGATGTTTTCTTATCAGCACAGCCAGCAGTCTCCTCGAGCAGATTTGGGGAAATGACATGGCATGTCTATGCCTCAGTTCCCCAGCTGTAAAACTGGAGTAATAATTTGTTACTTTAGTTAATGTTAAAGGAAATCCCCCTCAATTTTTGGCAGTTTGCTACTACTATCCTTAAGGTGTTTTAAAAGCCCATGATTAGATACATTTACTCTTCCTTCATATTCAGAAACAACACAGAAGAGCTTCTCTCTTCAGTCGTCTACCACAGATCGAGAGGACTATGCTCACAGCCAGGATAACTCTGACACAAGAGGATGTTAGCTAGTGAGAGGATTATACATTTGTTACTGAGTAAAATATATCTATTTTAATATATGACTAAGAGGAAAAAAAATATTACCACAAGGTAAATCAATTAAATGTTCTTATAACAAATATGCATTTCTAATGGAACATTTTGTACTATGTTGTTATATTGCTCTACAGTACTAACAAACATCTGTTATTAAGCACAACCAATCCAAATCTGACTCAGTTGCCCTGCAGATAATTTTAAATTGCCTTAAAAATTTTAATCATGTAGCAGTTGAGCACCACTTTAAAAAAAAAAAAAACAAACAGAAAACAGCCCTGAGTTGAAGCATGCAAATGGAAATAGCAGTATGAAAAGGAGTGGATTAAACCCATATCAAAACCAAGGCATGCTGCTGTTTTGTTTTAAAATATTAATCTGAAGTACAATTTTCTGTGTGTGTGCTTACTTATGTGATAGTCCTCTCTCCTAGAGGGAATGCTGACATTCCTTTTCCCTCTCCACCAAAGTAATTGATCTATTTATTGACTAGTTCAATAGAATATTTGAATGATTGTTGCTATTTAAACAAACCAATGTTCCGATACCACTTTTCTCCTTCTCCCTTTTCTCATCACTCACATGGCACAATGGCTTAAGGTGCATGGCTTGAGCCATAAGAGGCAGGGGAATTCACCAGATGCACTGTTTTGGGGAGGTGGGATAAAATCCCTGTGTAGATTTCTAAGGGACTATGAAGGGAATGCAGTAGATTGTGCCTCTGGCTCAGTGTCAGACTCATTGATTTTGGTCAGCAGCTGGCCCTATTAGTTTACTGTGCCACAGATTCTCAAAAACTTCCTTCTGCTTTGGCCACTCTGAGTTATACATTAAATACAAATTCCTGTGAACAACAAGGGAATATTAACTTTCAGCAAGCCAGTAGGAGCTATTGTTTGTGCAGCACCTCTGACTGTTTAACCAGCTGAGAACATGGACATGGGGGACTCATTTCTGGCCATAGTTCATGGGTGGTTACTGGCATACAAGGTTATTATTATTAGTATTGTGGAGAAATTACTGAGACATTGCTTTTGTTCCAAACCACAAGCCACACAGTATGTCTAGTGTAACATAAAGTACATAGAGCCTATATCTTAAAATATCTCTCTTCCATGTTTATTTTTCCAGTGTCTTGGTATTCTTTATTAAGTCAGTAGTTCCATTTATGAGAGACAGGCAACTTGAGAGTTTTTTGGGCAGAAACTTCTCAATCCAGTGGACTACTTCAGCTTTTTACCCTGGGAGATCTACTTCTAAAAGTAGTCTGTATAATCACCTGTACTGTAGTTTGTCTGTATTGCTCTGGTAGAACTGCATAGCATTAAAAATCAACATGGAATGAGCTGTATATAGGCTTGTAGCCTCTCCCCACATTTACTTCAGTAAGAACTGGATGTCAGAGTACCAAATATCAGAATTCAACTATACAAGTACATTTACAGCATATAGGAAATATTTAGAATACCTGAGTGCTATTATTATAATATAGCAGGACTACTATAAACAGCAAGTTATGTAAAAGTTTTTAATATGTTCTTCTGATAGTCTTCACTACAGTACTGTAAACTTCTTCTAAAGTGGAATTTATTTCCACCATCCAATATATATGAATTCCACTCACCAAAAAAACCCCAAACAAACTCCCCCTTCAAAAGCCACACAAACAAACAAACAAACAAAACCAACAAAAACAAAAAGAAAAAGATAGGCATTTCACTTACTCTGTAGTTTTTTATTATGTTCTATAAAGGTTGCTTAAATTATTGATACAAGGCCTTATGTGCATGTATTAGTATGTATAAATACTGTCGAACTGTGTTTACTTAACTCGGTTATTGGCAAAAATAGTGAAAAAAAATGAATTGGCAATATACTTTATAATGAGCAAAAAATAAGAAAAGCATAGAGATTATCTCAATTTGTTTATGTAGTTGATTTTATATAACACATTTTAAATTGTGTTTAAACACTCAGTCTGAGGATCACCTCCTTCTGGGGACAAAACCAATAAGAATCACATTGCAAACTAGTACTGTGTAAGCCCTGATTTATCACACCTCCCAGTCTTTGTGGATTTTTCAACAAGTCCTATGTATCTCTGCTTAATCTCTGAAGACAGAAGGGCGCAAAAAGCTTGCACAACCACAGGCTGCTTTTGGAAACCCTGCAGTGGGTTCCGATATGCTCAGCACATTGGCAACCTCCATTTCTCCTGACCAGGAACTTAATTTGGGCATGTAGAGTTGCCTGAGCCATTCCCTTTCCCATGACAAGTGTTCCAGTGGCAGCATTGTCTGTCACTCATTGCCTTCCAAAGCCCTGCCAATTAATCTGCCTTGGCATTTTGTCCTCTCCTCTTGCCCATGCTCTGTGAATGTGAGCAGCTGCTGCAGAAAGAGGGACACGATGGGCTGACAATGTTTTAAAAGCTGACAAATGTGCAAGTTTGCTTCTCATTTTTAGGTGATAGTCACACGAGACTACTCATTGCTGGCTGTAGATGTAGGTCTAATAGGGTGAAACCACAACATCAAGCAGAACATCTACACCTTCTTTGTGTCGTATCACTGGCAATGGTCTGTGTTGGCCTGTGCTCACTCAGCAGTGCTTCCACAGAAGCATCCCTGAAAAGGTTTAGGATGAGGACCCCAAGTGCATTTCCCAGCTATAGTAATCGTGATGGTAAAAACTTAAAACTGTGCTCAGAGCTGCTCTGCCACCAACTCTGTCTTATTCTTCTTGACTGTTGTACAGGAGACGCAAGGTAGCAGGTCATACTAGCAGTTGAGTAGGAAGATTTTAGTCTTCTTTCCTCCTGGCTGACATCAGCCTTTCCTGGGCAGTACTCAGTGCATGGAATCAGTTGAAGCCAGCTGAAAAACAAGATCAGACTTGGTGACAATTTTGACCGCAACCTGCCATTACTGTGGCCAAGGGATCAAGGGATCTGGGTCTCTTTGGGAAGTCTGGTCCCTGACAAATCCACTGTGCTACCTCTGAAAAATGCAATCTTGCCATTCCAAAGCCTAAGATCTTTGTTTTGCCTCCATTTTTAGAATAACATCCTCAAATTTCACCTATTTCTGCTTCCATTTCTTTGCTGATGCAAGGATAACTTGGCAGAGAACCATGGACAACCACTTTGAGATAGCTAAAACTCATTTTGCAAAACCAATGACCATTGCATGGTTTGCAGGAAATTTTGAAAGGTAAAAGCAAGACTTGAACCTTTCTCAGGCTTCAAAGGATTAATTTTCTCCAGAAGAATATCTCCGTCTCCCTTGCAGGGTGGATAAGAGATTTTTGAAAAAAAATACTCACATGATGTGGTTCTTTTGTTTCAGTTCTACTTTTCAAAAACTGCTAAATGGAGCCACCAGAGAAACATGCTTGTCTCTGAATTTCAAGCTGACACCCAAAAGCTGTTTGTCCTGAAGTTTTACTGCCTGTTCACATTTCAAGGGTAGACATAAGTGTAGAGAGTTACTAGAGGCTGTTTTATCTGTAACTCTACAGATAAACATGTCTACTCCATAAATTAAAGCAAAGCAAGAACTAAGTGGAGAATGAAAATTCTTCTAACACTTAGAGTTTTCTAGAGACATTTTTGGATTTGGAAAACTTCAATATTAAAGTGTTCGGCAAAATGAAAAATATATAGTTCCAGATGGATCAATTCTTTCCAATTTAGGTTTTTTATACTTCTCACATATATCNAAAAACTGCTAAATGGAGCCACCAGAGAAACATGCTTGTCTCTGAATTTGAAGCTGACACCCAAAAGCTGTTTGTCCTGAAGTTTTACTGCCTGTTCACATTTCAAGGGTAGACATAAGTGTAGAGAGTTACTAGAGGCTGTTTTATCTGTAACTCTGGTAACATGTCTACTTTAATGTCTTAACTTTAACATGTCTACTTTGCTAAATTAAAGCAAAGCAAGAACTAAGTGGAGAATGAAAATTCTTCTAACACTTAGAGTTTTCTAGAGACATTTTTGGATTTGGAAAACTTCAATATTAAAGTGTTCGGCAAAATGAAAAATATATAGTTCCAGATGGATCAATTCTTTCCAATTTAGGTTTTTTATACTTCTCACATATATCTGTATGAAACAACAACAACAACAACAACAACAACAAACACAAAAACCAAAGTAAAAAGCCATTTCAAGGAAAAAAGTAAAACTTTCATTCAAAGATGTCAAAATGAGCTATTTTGACATTGCCAGAGCCTTTCAACCTGGGTTTTCCTCACAAAAATAAAATTTGAGTAAAAAAGACAAGACTTCACAATGCATTTGAAGAGAGCTGCACTATTTTAATGAAAATATGTTCTGCTAGTGCTTTGATTATTAACTGTAATCAGAATAATAGAAGGGTTTGTTTTTGTTAAAATAAAAGAAAAGAAACTCTTCGGTAATAATGTACAGCAGCACTCAGTTACCTGGCAGGGAGGGTATAATAGCATCTACTTCAGAATTTAGTTCTCAAACAGTCATTTATATTATCCTTCAGTCACTGATTTTCCACATACAAAAGATAAATCCTCTTGACATTCTTCAGCTCTGCAGGTAGCAAACAAATATCTGAACATTGAAAGAAATTTTTTTAATAAGAAAAATTTTCTACTGCTGAGATTAGATACTTTATTAGAGTTTTTTTTCTCTTTTTTAGTTGATTTTACTGAAATTTTGCATTTATTTATAGTACCATGTGGAGCTTACTCCACAGAATTTGATGGAACTATGAGAGTTGCCTGCATATTTGAAGAATAGGGATTTTACTAAATGAAGGACTTCAATGCATTTGCTTTAACAGGCAATTATCGTTCATGAACACCGGATTCCAGTTAGAGTAGAACAACTCTCTGGCAATAGCCACCTCCTTACACAGTGATTTAGAAAGAACTAATTGGCAAATGTGACATGATACTATATTAAGTAAGTAATCTTTATCTTTTTAGGCCACTTATCATAGCCAGTTTTCAAATTTGATTTGGAGATATAAAGGACATGAAGATCAGCTATCGAACCCACTTGCCCAGTTCTGGAAAACTTGTTTATTGTGAAAATAAAGAACAGAAAAATAAGTCTGGTTTTCCATGCCATGAAACATCTTGAATACACGACATCTCACTGAGGTAACTGATGTTAAAGAGCGTATTAGGATACTACAATTATAGGGTTCTCATTGCATCAAAACATATCTAATTGTTAAGTTTCTTTCAATGAAAAAAAAAAATTATAAAATACACCAGTTCTCCAAAGTCAAATTCTGTAAATTCCTGTTAATAAGGACAGACATATATTAATATATTAATTAATACATTAATTAATATATTAATTAATATAATTTCTCCACACAGTAAAAATGTTCTTCAAATTGAAGCCTAATTCATCCCATACAGTTAAACAAATATAAAAGAGGTTCAACTCTGAACCAAATATTTCTGGGGAAAATATAATCATCTCTTGAAAGGTTAATGAAAAGCAGAAAGACATTTAAACATTTTTTTTGGCCAGTTCCAGTGGGGTTTAATGGGTACTAAGAATAGGTACAGAAGAAATATCATCATAGTTTCTTCTACATCATGAGTGATATTTCATGACTACTGAATAAAAAAAGTGTTCACTGTCACATAGGTATGATATCCAAGTAAGATGAATTTACAGGTAGACTAGTACTCCATTAAAAATGTTCTGATATCATCTCCAAGTTAGGCCAAAATATAAAAACTGTATCTAATTTCTCTATGTGAAAATCTAAGATGTGGAATAGCAAGCAATATGAGGGAAACACTGTAATTTTTTTGTTAGGTTTCCTGGTTAATCTTCCTGCATATAAATATGAATTTCCAGTATTTTCTCATACTTCAATGATCTTTTTTTTTCTGCAGCAGTGATGGTAAACTTTGTTGTGTCTGACACCAAATTTATTTTAAAAAGTGGTGTAACTTTCTGTCAGTGATTTCCATCCAAATCCCTGCTGATGCCAAATCTGGCACAAGTTCCCCACAGCTTTTTTGCACTAAACAAGTACTGAACTCTGTAAATAGTGAAAGACGTCTTTATTAATTGTGGTGCTGCTTCTACTTCCTAAATATTATCCAAGTTTTTCTGTAAATACACCAAGTGACTTGCTGGTAACCAACCCTTCCACCCTGCAGCAGAAAAGTACCACTGCCAACCAGAGAGGATGGGAGGCTGTGGGCAGGGCTGTGGGCAGGGCACTCTGCCTTCACCACCTCTGAATTTGTGGAAAATGTAGGCACCCCTTATTTCCAAGCACAGAAGAAAGGACAGCATTTACAGAAGTCTATCCTCCTCCTTCTCCTCCCTTCTTCTTCCTTCCCCTCAATTTCTCCTATTTCCATATTTAGAAAGAGGGCATCTCATTGCTGAGAAGCCTGGTAACCCAGGAGTGGCTGAATACGTGGATATACTCCCTGTTTTGACTAGAACAGGGAAATGCAGTGGTGTGGACTCCTTCATTTGGATCCTGGCTGCCAGCCACATCATGCTGGAGGTGGGGGAGAACCTGGCTTGGGACCTGGCTTTGTGTCAGGAGCTGACAGCTGTGTTTTTCTTTCTGCAGAAGGAAAGAGAGAAAGGAAAAAGGTGTCATCTGAGAGAGCTACTCTGTCATCTCGAGCTGGGAATAGTGTCCTTTGCCTGCTGCCATTGGGCTGAAATCCAGTGCTAGAGAGAAATACTGCCAGAGAGGTAATTCATTGGCAGCATATCTTCAGTCAGGCCTTTAGTGAAGTATCTCTGAGGGCAAAGGCAGTTCCCTAAACTACTCTGTCTACACAAATTGTTCCTGCTCTTTCCAGAACTGATGGTGTTAGGTGCCGCGGGTAAAAAGTGTCAGTAACTCGGAGCCTTCAGCAGCGGTCTCGTGACCTGAGAAAAGCGATTCAGCCTCACCCAGTCTCTGAACAGAGTCGAGCCTGCATCAGAGCTCCCACAGAATCTTGGCTCAGTTCACGCACAGCGGTTTAATTTAAGCAGGGAAGTAAAGAGACGAGGAAGGGTTCTTTGCCGCTTATTGCCAGCAGGTTTTTATTTCTGGAGCCATGGAGGGTGCGGATAAAGACAAAATGGCTGTCAGGGGTGTCTGATATATCCTGGAAGCGAGGGGAGGGCAGGCGGGAGAGACCAAATTGCTGCAGAGGATTACAATGACTGACGGGGCACCGCCCAGCCACTCGGCTGTCCGCACCGGCACAGGAACCAGTCTCTCTCCAGCTTCTGCTTAGAGGTTCGTATGTCTGTTCCTGTACACACTGGGGAATAAGCCACCTATCTGATAACAGTGGCATCTTACAGGTGCCTTGCCTGGGGACAGCATCTATCTACAAAATGCATTAAAAAATGTCAGTTTGTGATGTATCACTCAACTTTTTAAATCATGGAACAATAATCAGCAGTGATCCAAAGGTTGGTTTCGACAGTTTTCTAGACTTAATGTAATATCTTTCAAATTTCATATATATATTGTAGATATTATAGTATGATATACATTATATATTATAATTTAGTGTACCCACACACTATTATATATATAATGTATGCACAGACCCATTAGCATTCTTGTTAAAAATATGTACATTCTTTTTCTTTATAAAGAATGGAGAGTATAATCAAATGTCAGACTCTGAAAAACCCACATGCCAAGGGAATGCCACATAATCTGCCATCGCTGTTCGATGGCAGGTGGCTTTAAGGGGCTGGCAGTGGAATCCTATGACAGTGAATAAAGCTGACTGTGCAAGTTGTGAGTTTCCTTCCCAGGTGGAGTTTGATTTGGATTTTTAATTGCTTACTTGAAGTAGAGGGTCTCTAACACACCACATTTCTGGGTTTGTTGTTCGCATTTGTGTTGCTCCCTATTCTGCATTGCAAATCTTTTGTTTAGAACTGATAGTGAGGGTTACAAACAGACATCCCTGTGGAGGTCAAGCTAGCGAGCTGAGAGCAGACAAAGGCATTTTTTTCTCCAGAAACAGCAGCCACGTTAAAACTGACTTTTCTTCCAAGCTTCTCATGCTTCTCTTGAATTGGTTCCAGATGCCAGGCTAGCTCCAAATCAGGATACAAAGACTTCCAACTGGAAAAACAAGCAGAAGAGGATCCGGTCATATCCTTGCATTCTCAATCAACTCTTTTATTTGTTTCTTTTCTATTGATAAGCCACCCCCAGTTGGGTGTAGCTTCTTCTACCAGAGAGAAGCTTGTGTGAATGTCTATGGCATTGTCCTGCCCTTGCTTCAGGGACAGGACTCCTGCATTTTCATCTCTTACGGAAAAAAATTGTTTACCCGATTTGTATTTTCCTTTTTACCAAAGAGACATTCAGAATGCATTGCTCCAATCTGAAATTTATATTTAAACCCTTTATTTTAATGGATACTCAGAAAATATGAGATGTCAGTCTGTTTAATCACACACGCACTTTACTGTTTCTTCTGGATTTTGAACGTCTATTTGTTAGAGCTTATTTGTGCTAAGACAATTTTCTCTTTTTTATATCAAGAAGATATAGCTTCAATAATTAGTGACTAAGACTGTGGTTGTCTTTATTTACGATGGTTAAGCCCAAAGAACATTTGTTTAGAACAAAGAAATTATCAATATAGGAATTCTTCTTTCTCCTGAACTGAACAGTAAAACAGCAATCTATTTCAAGAGGTGAGGTTTCGTCCAGAGTGGCAAAAGAGTACAATGTTCTGGTGCTAAGATATAAGAATATATTTCATGCTAAAATATTTAAAGTTTGTCACTATTTAAATCATATTCTGGTGACTTCTTATGATGAAGAATTAAAATTTTACTTAAAATAGGGAATTACAGTAAGGGATAGATTAATATATTTTTTTTTTGTGGGGGATGTGTTCCATCTTTACAGAAATTACAGTTAGTTCTTGCTAGAATTTTCCTCCAGCTTCCACGGCAGCAAAAATGTCAGCTACCCAAAAGGTGACCACATCAGCAGAAGTGGTAAACTGTGCAGGATCCATAACACACAGAACTCTGTAGCAGGATGACTACAGTAGATTGAGAAATCTAACCTTGCCATATTTACCATCTACAGCATTATATAGATTTCATAGATTATATAGATTTTCTCTTTTTTGCTTTATTTCTTTCCCCCCACTGTACTTTCAGGGCATTTAGAAATAATTTANCCTTTTTGCTTTTTTTTTTTTTCCCCCACTGTACTTTCAAGGCATTTAGAAATAATTGGGTGCTGGGAATTTTTTATGGTTTTTGCTTATAAAAAATATGTTTTTACAGCTTTTCTACAGGAATCAATAACATGACCTAAGTGGTTTCAAAATAAACCTACAATGTCTGCTCTGAAAGAAAAAGATTTACCTAAGAAAATTCATTTGTGTCCTCTTCATATTACTACTATACAGCCTCTAATAATTTTCTCTAAGGATATCAGATGTTTCCCATCTTCTGTGTTTGAGTGACGTTATCAGACTTCAGACTGGTAACTAAGTTAAGAAGACTAAGTATTTTTAATAATTTTTGAGTGGGAATGGTTTGAGTCTAACTCAAAGAAGAGGTTAATTGAAGCCTTTTAAAATGTAACTAAATGCTGTTGAAAAATAAAAAAAAAAAAGAGAATTATATGACAGTTGTTTTAGAAGCCATGAAGATGAGATCACAGTCTTCAAAGATTTGTATTCAAGTGTTTTCACCAAAATATTCTGCTGCTGGTTAAAATAGGTATCTGCAGCTAAAGTTGTGCCACCACAGTTGCTCGCTTGTTTTCCACTAAGAATCTTGCCACAGATTGAATTGATAGAAGCTGATGTGTGTTTCTTATCCCAGGACAATGTTTGTAGCTGATTAATGTATTAAATAGAGAATGTTTTTCCTGACCTAGGTGGTACTATAGGTCTTTTCATAAATGAAATTACAGGTGAATTTGGCTGATCATTTCATCCTGACATTTAGAAATATAAATCTGTGTTTAGAAGTTTTGCTGCCATCAGAAAAATCCTGAAGTAGGCAATCGTCCCTCCTAGGATGAAGAATAGGGTTATGATACCTATTTCTGAAGCCTCTTTAGGACGTAATTGTTGTGTTGTTGCTTAACACAAAACACACGTATTACACCCAGATCAGCAAGTACAATAAATAGGCATAAATTCTACTTATTATTTAGCTTTGTAATTTCTCCTCGTATCTGTATACACAGGTGCACTGTCTTCAGTAACTCTGAAAATTACTCAAAGGCCATTTGGTACCTACAAGCGTACAGACACGAGCTGACATAAAGCTGGCCTCAGAGTGTAAAGAAATTTACTTAAGGACTTGATTTGTCCCACAAGTAAAAGCAGACCATCCAAACTCCTTATTAAAACAAGAGTCTAAAACCAGTCTTATTTTGTTCTTATAATTTTGGGACAGAACTTGCTTTGGATGTTTTTCAACAGAATGTTAATGTTTCTCCTTCATCTTTCACTGTAGCTCTTTCTCATGCCTTACTCTTCATACCCACATAATCCTGTCCTTCTTTCACCTACTTCTAAATGCTACCATCTGATGGAAAAAAAAGTTCAGTAAAGGTCGCATTAGTGTGACATGTCAACATGTCATCTTTGGGAATGATGCAAGATAAATCATTGTCATTATGCTTAAGTTTGCACTGTCAGAACCTCCTGAGTTCTTCAACACCACTTGCAAGGGTGACAGTGAATGCTGATTGCCAGACTTCATGAACAGCCACAGGAAAGGCACTTCAGCTCTGTCAAGGCCAGTGGTTTCTGCTGTTCAGGCCATGTACATTTGTGTGCTCAGCACCAACAGTTCTCACCTTAACAATGCTGTGGAGAAACCTCTTTCCGACAATTCCTTCAATTTCCCTCTGTGAAGTAAGTTGCACTCTTGGTGCATTAAGGGAAAAAGCCATCCAAGTCTGATTCTTTACATGTAATTTTCTTAGCTGTGATTCAATGTTGAAACCATTCACACCTTTCCAGAAAAAAGTCCACAACCCAGAAAAGACAAGAAAAATGTTTTTCAGAATTTGTTCTGTTGCATAAATTACTGTTGAAAAATATCTTCCCATTGCTACTGTTGTCATAACTTGACATTCCTGTCATGTGCTGCATATTGATAGATGTGATGCTTAAGAGCAGTTTTCAACATTCTCCTAGGAAAAAAATTAAGCCATTAAAAATTATTTAGTCTGTTCACCTTTCCTAAGGCATTTGCTATGGAAATAGGATAAATTGGTTAGTTCTTTGTGAGTAAAAATTTGTTGTTGAGACACTATTATCAGCATCTTAGTAATAATGATATCTGTAAAACACATATCTGAACTATATCTGGATATATCTGTCAGATAAAGGCATTGGCTTATAACATCTAAGATTTGGATGTATTTTAGAGGCTCAAAGTAGTTAATATGGTTCTGACCCTAACCATTCCCCATTTCAAGACAGAATGCATAATGAAAAAGTCCTCTCCCATCTTGACCAGTTTATCAAATTGTGTCAAAATTCGAGTTTCAGTGAAAAGTGGTTTTTGAAATTTTAATCATCCTTGAGTTTTCACCTATTAGCATACAATTCTTGGCAGGTGTCCATGTCCTATGACCTCACAGCACTAGCTAACATGATCTGTTAGCCAGAAAGTGATAGCAGGACAATATGTTTGATCACAAAACTAAATTGAAAGAACATTTGTGCAGTGAGTCTTGTTGTTTGTTTGTTTGTTTGTTTGTTTGTTTTTTCTTTTTTNTGATCACAAAACTAAATTGAAAGAACATTTGTGCAGTGAGTCTTGTTGTTTGTTTGTTTGTTTGTTCTTTTTTCTTTTTTTTTTTTTTTAACTGAAGTCTTAGAGAAGTCTCAGTTTTACAAAAGAAGGACGTATTCTTCATTGTCCACCTCTTCTCTCCAAGTATTGCTTGAGGATGTGTGTAATCTCACAGGTGTACAAGCTGCAGCTCAAACTCAGGCCTTGGGTCTATCTGTGCATGTTTGTCACTCCTCATTCTGCTCCCACTTGGCACTTTGACGTGCTTGTGGTGGGTCTATGCCTGCCCCACAACTTTTCCACAGCTTGCATCCAGCATGTGCTCCACCCTCAGCTCTCAGTGGTGCCATGTGAATTCCGTGACTGTGCCAAAGGCACTGTCACAGTCTGCTCAGCATGTGTGGCAGTGAGGCAGTGCCAGCCAGCCCTGCCCCAGTGCTTCCACTGTCATGTGGCCAGGCCTCTGCTTTCCTGGAAGTGCCGGTGCTCCCCCAGTTCTGTTTCCCAGCGATGTGCTGCTGCTGAGCTGCAGAAGTGTTGGAACCCATGATGGCCAGGACCAAGAAGGACATGAAGCCTGCAAGGGTCATACTCTGCTATGGGACCTCACATGGTGGTCTGTGGGTGCAAGGCTTTTGTACAGCTCTGACTAATTTTACAGCCCACTTGGCACCCAGCAAATAATTCACATGAAAATCCACTTTGTTTGAAAAGAGGACAACTGTGCAGTGCCTTTGGCACACCTCTGACAGAGGAGTGATTTCTTTTGACCCCAGTGTGCCATACAAGGTAAATTGTGTGCTCTTTATGAAAGTTAAAAATAAATGTGGAGTGACGTACAGCCTCAGCTACTGTGCCTCCAGCTGCCAGTTTGAATTGAGCCCTGCTGGCTATAATGCAAGCTTGGCACCTAGCTCACATGTAAACCCCTCTGTTCAGCTACCTAACTTCAGGTGTCTTAAACCCACCTCCTTGAGGTGGGAATCAGTTACCTGAACATAAACATTTAGTGCCATTTCAAGGGCTGTGGACTTGAAATGCCCTAGGACATTCAAGTCATCTGAGACATCTGATATCTCAAATTGCATTAGCAGCTTGTACTTAGGTATCATTCTCTGTCTCCTGTACAAAGTTTGAGAAATGAGGGGCACAAATTCTTTCTTGTCCATCCCACTGGTCTCTCAGACAAACTGGAGTCTCTTTGAGTTCATCCTAAGTTTAAAAGAAAGCACATACATAAAATCTAAGGGGGATAACAGTTACTGAAAAGAATTTTAAAGATGAAGAGAATTAACAGACAGTATCAAGAAAACCTCAACTTTCATTTTTAGGGGTGAAAAAAGACAAAATTCTGATAGACAATAATGCATTTGGGAATAAAGAACTTTTACGACTTAAAACAAGACTTTCAGTAAGACCTCAATGACAAATATACTAGGGAGAAAATGTATATTAAAGTCATAAATAAGACTCTCTAACTGCTAGACATGACAGAAAAGTAAAAGCTGCAACTGCAAGGCTTTGAAGTCAGAGTAGCTTTCTGTACTTGGGGAATGTAGAATATTTTCAGCATAAACAAAGGAAAATGGATTTAAATTCTGAGAAAAAGAATTCTTGGTGAGCTACCCAACTCAAAACTATGCATATCAAACATTGTTTTAAAATATAGATTCCCACAAGATATCTCACTAGTTTAAAATCATGCTGCTGTTAGTTTCTAGTTCCTCATTATTTGAGGTTATTCTTAATCTATGTATACAACTCCAGTAATGATAAAAACAAAAAAACCAGAAACAAACAAACAACAAAAACAAAAAACCAAAACCAACCAACCAACCAAACAAACAAAAAACCCCAAAAAAACAAACCCCCCCC